>LUGF01032525.1:54343-74431 GCA_001625245.1 Calycopis cecrops | reverse complement strand
TCAGGAAGTTGGCGGTGATACACCCCCGTGCCTCGGAGAGCACGTTAAGCCGTCGGTCCTGCGTCTGATTTCTCACCGGTCGTGTCGGTCTGCCGTCCCATCGGAATATGAGAATGAGGGAATAGAGAGTGCACTTGTGTCTGCGCGCACACTTGTGCACTATAATATATCCTGCGCATCTGGCTCGTCTCTATAGAGACGGCCGCCGTAGCCGAAATCGGCTAGGAGGATATTATTATTATTATTCATCAATCGCAATACTGAGTGGACTGACGCTTACGTTACTAACGTAGATGCCTGGTACGTCGTCACTCACCACACCTGCGGTTTCTCCTCTTTGAACTTGCACCGTCACTGTCGCTGACCCGGTGATATTCATTCCATTCGTCGTGTTTGAGCATGTATATATGAATACACATATATTCTGAAGTACTCCAGCATTCGCTTTTTGGTAGTGATAATAATTTTAAATTTTTGTTGATTTTAACAATTAAATGTGCATGTGTAAATACTTTTTTATTTTAACTAAACAAAGTAATTGTAAAATTAAAAAGTAACTAATTTAAGAACGGTTAAGCTGCCAACTTACTTTTATCACAATTGATGATTAATTAGCTTAAATTGTGACCAGTAGTAGTACTTAGTCCAGAGAGGAGGGAGGATTATAACTTAGACATTAACAATGACCTACTTGTAGGCTAGTGTAAGAAATAAGACTTTCACGAGGGATCTGAGTGGCACCATTTTCACAACTTAAACCAGTCTACATAAATACGTTTTCAAGTAATCGTTATAAAAAGATATACTAAATAAATCAGCAACGCAAAATTGCTAAAACTAATTAATAACATATTAAATTTTATCATGTTGTACCAATGAAAATCCATTAAAATCTAGCAGAAAATTGAATATTATGTGTAATGACAAAAGCGAATTTACTAGCAATTAAGGTGATTCAAGTTTCTGAATTATCGAATTCGATAATTCGTTCCATGCAACGATATCTTACGATATCATTGAAATCCATTTTACGACGATATGCGATTTGGTTATTTAATTTATTGCAGCTTTTGGGCCTTACCTCAAAAGGGGGAGAGGCCAGACAAAGGGCAGCTGAACTGGGAGGTCATCAACAGGGCACCACTCTCTTAATCAGCAGATGGAGGCGTGGAACAGGACGACTGGCGGATTTTTCGAAGTTCCGAATCGTCCGATTCGGACATGTCGTCGCCGTGCTCCTTTGCAGTAGCTATTGGGGACAAGGATCATAATGGAAGCCTGACCCCATTGCATGGTTCGGACGTCGTAGAAGAGACTTCAGAGGAGGCTGGACAGTCCCCAGGGAGGAGAAGGCTGACTTTTTTGGAGAGGCCCATCTGCCGCTGTAAGGATTCTGTTGCTTGCAGATCCGGAATCCTCCAATTATAGCTGCTGAAGACAGGGGTTTGTTTGGTAGGGGAGCCCGGGTTTCTGGGTAGCGTACGTAAAGTTTCCTCCCCTGCGTTATCGATTCTACAGTTTTCTTACGAAGAGCACTAGACTCTAAACTACAGTGGGGTCCCCATATTGCCAAGCTTGCGAATAGACAGTTGGATAGCTTTCGCAGTTATAAAAATAAGACAAATCTGGAATGAACTTACTGCTAAATTAGTTTATTTTAGCAACTTCCAAATCATTGTCTTTTTTATGGTATAGGGGGGCAAACGAGTAATCTGAGCCATTTTCATGACTACCGACGCCCATAGACATCCGCATAGAGGCTATACAGATGCGCTGCCCTCCTTGCTTTATTCTTTTTTTTAATCTTTACGCCGGTCTCGTGTAAGCGAGGGTACCTCCCCGGTCGTACCGGCCCAATTCGGCTGCATGCAATTGCAGTGTGGCGCTACCTCTTACCAAATTCTCTTATGGCATACTGTTGTGGGGAAACGCTGCCGACATAAATACTATTTTCGCGATGCAAAAGCTAGCTATTCGTGCAATATATAAACTCGCCTCTACTACATTACTACCTTTCGGTTACCGCGGACGTTCATTGACGCTTCAAAAACAGGCAGCGAACACGTGGTCGGTACCGGGAGATTTAAAAAAAAGACATAAAAATGCATCACGACAAATAAATTTATTTGGAAATATGTATGTCTATTCCCAGAGTGTGTAATAGGTTTTTTTTAAACCTTATTAAGAAAGTTGTTCAGACATTAGTGTTCTACCGTTTCGAAGACCATATAGGACAGAGAAATCTTGACTTTACCTGTGTTAAATGCATATAGATAAAGGTCTAATATATTTTTGTAGTTGGTGTTTCGATAGCACAATGTTAGTCGTGTTAAAGTGTTATCTACCGGAGGGTTAGTTCGTCTCTCGATTATTCCGACCGGCCGACTTGCTTCTACAGTAGTAATAATCAAAATTGACAAAAACACTACTTTTGTGTGTGGACTACTGGACGTTTTGGAGCAGGGCATATGTGTCTGAGCTCCCACGACCGGGGATGTGTTTCTCGCTGACCTGAAAACATTCGTCGCTTGCGGTGTGCGAGTCTCCGATGTCCGATTAGATAGGAGTCACTTCACTCCTCACGTACGTCCCCATGTATTTCCATCTCGATATTATAAAGTTGTGAGGATATCTAGGAGCATCGATGGAAATGAATAGGCTTCCCTAAATATATAGATGTCTACTTTTTTTAGTAAAAGGAGGCAAACGATCAGTTAGAGCCATTTTCATGATTACATGATGACCTACGCCCATAAACATCTCATAAAGTTATACAGGTGCGAAGTCCTCCTTCTTCCTCAGTCCTCCATGGACTTGGAAATTTGGAAAACACGTTCTGGAATTGTTACACTAACTAAACCTGTCTATATCGCAACCTCGGACAGCGGCTTAGCCCGCTAAAGTTCTCCAAAGAAAGCTCCAGGGCGGGACGCATCGTGAAGTTTCCAAATATAGTCCGTCATAAATACTGTTTTAATGTTGCAAAAACAAGTTGTTCATAAAATTTACAGACTAGCCTCTAATACATCATTTACAGATAAACTTACCAATAATTTTTTAACAAATTATTGTGAACGTTTGTGTGCTATTATTATAAAGTAATACATATTTTATGTCACATACCAGACCTTGGGAATAGTTTCCTCTTTTTTTCTAGGCTGTTACTGTACAATAATTAACATAATATAAATTGATATACTGTATATCGTCACCTTTGGCGTGCTTTAGGAGAGGCCTATGTCCAGTAGCGGACGTCTTCCGGCTGATGATGATGATGAAACTGTATAACGTATGTAATATGAATGTGGTTGTGCTTCTATATTTCTTGATATTTCATCAATACGTGAGGGCCCGCTGTGTTTGTTTCGCCGTTTCTTCTCAGGACAGGGTTGAACCGGTGGTAGGTACAATCTTGGACGTACAAAAAGGAATTTACATAATTTTATTTTGATTAAAAACATTTTAATTTTATTTTAAACTAGATTCTTCACATTTGAAGACATCTAAAATTATATTAAACGGTCGCTTTTCCACAGATTTTCTATTTAACAACTAAAGCAGCATTCAGTACAGATACGACGTAAAGTTTTCGATCGATTTGCCGTTCTTACAATATATTCGCCTAAATTGAAAATGTAAAAAGCATTCATCTAATCTTATAATATGTTTACGAATAGCTTACATGGTGGATAACTTATTGGATTTTACCTTTATCTAGATTGTATTATGTGTTTTTGTATGTATGTAACAATGTAATAACAATTATGTGCCTCTGAAATATGTTCATGTGGGTACTAAAAGTAGCAGCACGTCGTTGAAGATGCCAATAATGAGCAATTACGTTTTGCTGAATGAGGCTGGCAGTACCGAAAGGTAAAATTCTTTTCGGTATGCAAAAACTCCTTAAGTTGTTTAACTACAGTTGTGAAGTCTTCCGTATGAAAATATTATGGCTGTGAGCCCAGGGCACCGACTTCTTTTTAGTTTTTAGTAATAGGTTAGCCATGTTGACTTGTTGCGCCAGGACCGCGGTGCTATCCCTGAATAGCTTATAGTATTGTGAGAGATCTATGCTTCGCGTTTCTTATTCTATCTATAAATATTATGATGATACATATGACTGGCGATAGTCAACAAAATCTCCATTTGTCATGTGTACATATTTGTATACATTGTATTACATAATAATAAAGTATTGTTGGAACATAATCGTAAAACGTAAATCCAACCTTACTTTATATTGGATTTTTTATCTTTTGCAAACTAGCAGATGGTAGATGACTACGGCCGCCCATAGACATCTGCAAAACTCGAGGCTTTGCAGACGCGAGAAAAGAGCTTACTGTCACTTAAAAGGCCGGTACCTTTTAAGTAACAGTAAGCTCTTTTCTCTTGAAGAACCCCAGGTAGTATAGGTTCGGAAATACCGACTGTGGCAGCTGGTTCCATAATGCTGTTGTGCGTGGTAAGAAATTGCGCCTGAAACGCACAGTTGTACAGACTTTGGGACATCTAGATGGTGGCGGTGGAACTTGGAGTTCTGCTGCGATGTCCTAAAGTGAAACTTCGCTGCGGGTATTAACCCTAACAACTCCTCAGAACACTCCCCGTTCTAGATACGGTAGAAAATGCAGAGCGAGCCTACATGTATATTACCATATTTATTATTATTGAGTCTTATGAAAGTATAATTTTGCTCAAACAAATTTCAATAAATCAATCCATCTTCTTATAATTTATTGACACCAATCATCAAATCTCTTAATTGGCTGATGAAAGACGCGTTCCGAATACTCCTATTCGGAATCCAATTCAAAATTTACAACATTTCAAATAATTTTGGATTGATTTAGAAAGTTCTGAAACTTCACGTCTATTTTGGTGGCTTTCCAATAGTCATTGAATACTACAACTTTTTCATTTACGTCGTCGGACGCCAACTGAATAATATATGAGTGGAGCCTGATGGAGTCCTTTTGGCTTTGAGTGGTTTTAAGTTTCCTAGTGAATTAGTGATGTCTTCTTTTGGACGAGTTCGTGTAGACCAATGATAATTAAAATTTTAAGACTTGTGGATATTTTTGTGTTAAGATAGTCTTTTTACAAGATAAAACATAAACCAAAAAAAAATAAAAAAATATATTTTTACGTAAATGTTACTCGTTACAACAAAACTACTCGAATAGATTTTATCGAGGTTTATTTAGTTATTTAATCTGAACAAATAAATAAATATAAACCGTCGAGTACTTTTAATTACTAATGGCCTGAGGATAATATCCCGACACAACACATGTCACACTGTTAAGACGATTTAGGTAACTAGATTTCTTGAGATTTAGGCGATCCACGCCCGACACATTATGTCGGGTATCTCAACCTAGAAACCATCTTTTACAGATGACCTTGTTGCTTCCGAGTGTAGTTGTAAAATCTCTCTCCCTACAATACCTACTATATACCTATATAAGTTTTAATTATTAAATTACTTATACACCCTTCCTCCTCCCTCTCTAGGCCACCGGTTACTTACGCACAGCACGAAACGCGGCAGCACGGCTGTCGCTTTACGCCGGCTTTGTGTAAGCGAGAAATACTTCCCCGGTCATACAGGACAATTTGGCTACATGCATGCATGCAGTGTGACACTACTTCTTACTAAAATCTACTGTTTTATGGTCAATAATTAATTTTAATAAAAACAGATTAAAATTTTCCAATCATACTTTGGTGAGCTTAGCAGTTTTATAAGACTTTATTTCTGTAGATTACACTAAAATTAGACTCCTAAAGGGTATTCTTATATATTTTGAAATCGACTTTTTACAAGATCGCGGAAGCCGGTACCGCTCTTTCCAGAGTCAAGTAAGTAGGCACACAGTTCATAATTGCCGATTGCAGCGTGCAATTATTTCGTAATCAATACTTTTAGGTTTTTGCATAGGACAAACATTTTTATTTCCTAGCTCGAATGTATTATCGATTCTGAACCAAATCTAAAAATTTTGCAGGTCTTCAATAATCTAAACATATATTTTTTTTATTCTGCCTATGTTGTCCCACTGCCGGGCAAAGGCCTCCCCTAAAATTCGCCAACCATCCCGGTGTTTTGTCTTCTCCCGCCAGTTTTTCTCGAAGGCATCGAGGTCGTCCCGCCAACGTTTCCTCGGCCGTCCTCGGCGTCTCGCTACGTCCGGGGCCCACTGGAATGTTATGTGGGCCCACTTCTCGGCGTTCATCCTCAACACATGACCAGCCCACTTCCACTTCAGCCGGGCGGTCCTGTTACCGACGTCTGCGATGCGGGTAGTAGAGCGTAGTGTCGTATTCCGCACTCAGTCGACGCGTTTGACGCCGAGGATGCTATGCTTCATTGCTCTCTCACAAATTTTGAGACTTCTGGAGCTCGATCAGAAACCATGTCTGCGCACTGTAGATTACGACGGGCAGGATGCACACGTGTGACATAGGAAGGTCGCCCTGCATGTACGCTTTCATGGACCAGTAGCTCTTCCAGGAATTGTCGATACGGCGCGGCGGCTGATTTTCTCGGTCGTGCCTGTTTTCTATTTATATATATACATATATATGTCCAGTGGACGTACTTCGGCGGATGATCATGATGGTCAATATATGAATTCTACTAATATTATAAATGTGAAAAAATATACAATTTGTATAAATCATGTTTTTATTTATTCTTTAACACAAAATGTACTGACTGAATGACGTATATGATTAGGTCATTCAGTAAGTACAGTCCGTCCTACCCACCTTCTACTACAGTCTCACATTTAACAGAGCTCATTGCATTCAACTACAAGTGATTTCAATATTCACTGTATGAGTATTCGGAGGAGACGACCGGTTTCTCTTTCATCAGATCTGGATCCATTTTTTCGGGTTTGAAGTTATCCATGAACCACTTCTGTCCTTGATCCGTCTCGTTGCATTTCTTCATTACAATGCGATATATGTTCGGATATGTTCCGATGCACCTTGCACTGTACACGTGTTTAATTTGCTTTGTCTGAAAATAGAGAATTATTTATAACTGATATAGAAAATGACAGTCATAGGTTCACCGAATAAATTGCATAATAGTATTTCACTATAAGCAACTACTGTTAATCAGAAACTATTAATGTCGTCCTAGCCGATTTCGGCTACGGCAATCCGACACGACCGGTGAGAAATCAGACGCATGACCTTAACGTTGACGGCCTAACGTGCTCTCCGAGGCACGGGGGTATACCACCGTCAACTTCCTGACTCCGGACTGTTTTTAGAAATTGAAAAATCCCAATAAGAATTTTTGGTCCGACCCGGGATTCGAACCCGGGATCTCACTTCTGTGGTTGTACACGCTTACCACTAGACCACGAGGCAGAAACTATTATATAAGTGAGATCAAAAATTTGCTGTTGTTTGTGGTAATTTTTAGATAAAAGACAGCTGTACACAACGTTAGTGACTCAATAATGACCAGGTGGTTTAGCTCAAGGAGAGCCGCTGACTCTCTTGATTTTCAATATAATAAACATGGAGTTTATTCCGATTATCCTTGAACGTAGTTCTGTCTCAGTATGCAGACGATTCGTTCTGAATAATAAAAACAAAGATATTTATGGATATCAAAACGTTCTGGATTCTGTGTTCCCCAAATTGAGTGAACTTGGCTCAAAACTATTCTCTATTAAATCAAATTATTGTATTTTCAGAAGAAGAGGAGACTACTACACCAACATTAAAAATATTTCTTAGGTAGAATTAAACGAATTCTTAGGAATATGGTTCGATAGCAGTCTGCGATGGGGTAAACACAATACGGGTATTGAAATTAATAAATATAATATTAATATTAGGTCCTTACATATTATGTAATTGGTGTTTATCGTTCTGGCCACTTTAATCACGAATTTCTCCTCTTTGCTATGGAATTCCAAATTCTAATTTGTACAGCTATTTACTCATGTATTTGTGCTTCGATGACAGTCACTCATTTGTTTTTTTTCCTGTTTTTTTCCTGTTTTCCACTCATTTTACAAAACGAAAAACTTAAAATATCGCATTATTTACGAGTATGAATTCCGGCGGGGCACTAGGACTGCGGAAACGAATCGAAGGGTGAATGATGTGTATGGCGATCGTGTTGCAAAAGAAAACACAGTTCGTTTTGGGTTTCAATGTTTTCGTTCTGGAAATTTCGACCTGCAGAACAAGTCCCATGGATGGCCTGAGACCCAAGGCAATTGTGGAAGCGGATCCACTGCAAACCACGTCCGAGTTAGCTACCGGCTGCCTGTATGTTAGTGATAAAACTGTTTTTATTCACTTGAAGCAAATTAGGAAGATTAAATAGCTTGAAAGGTAGGTACCTCACGAATTGACTGAAGTAAACCGGCACACGCGAGTCAACTTCTGCGTTATATTACTAAACCGGTACAATAATTAAGGTATTTTAAACCGAATCATTACCAGTGATGAAAAATGGATTCTTTACGATAATCGGAAGCGCTCAGCATAATGGTTGGATCCTGGCCAGCCAGCCAAATCCTGACCCCAGGCAAAAATTTGCCCCAAAAAGTTACTTGTAAGCATTTGGTGGACTAGTACCGGTATTGTTCATTATGGAAAAGCCAGCGGCTAAACAATCTAGGCTGGTCAATCGTTCCATGCCAGTGCTGCTTCACGACAACGCTAGACCACACATTGCGCAACAGACGGCTACCTAATTAGAAGATCTTAAATTGGAAAGTCTAAGACCGTACTGCCCGGACCTTGCTCCAACAGATTACAATTTTTTTTCGCAATTTGGATAACTTCTTGCAGTGGAAAAAATTCAACTCCGATGGAGCAGTCCAAATCGCCTTCAAAGATTTTAATGATTCCCGTTCGACTGGTTGTTTTAGTAAAGGGATCAATGAACTACCTATGAGATAGCAAAGGTACATAGAAAACAATGGTTCACACTTTGATTAATTAAATATATCATGTTATAATTCAACTTTTTGTTCCTCTCGTACAAAACGCCAATTTCATATGTAAGGACCTAATATTACCTAGAGAGTGCTCAATACACTTATATAAATCTTAATCTCTATACATTCGATGCCAACCATCATATTATATTTTGTCATTTAACTCCGCAACAACATTACTTACTAATAAATTCGGATTTTAACTAGTTTTGGAATATTGAACACTCTCTAGGTTAATATTAATATTAGGTATATATTTTAATTCGGGTCCAAAAGTAGTATTGGATATGGCGCGGGATATTATAATTAAACCTTACAGTACAAAGCTGAATTTAAATTTAATTGTACCTAATGTTTCAATTTTGGAACTCATTGCAATAAACCAGGCTTAACCAGGCCTAACCAGGCCAAACCAGGTCTATTGCACGGTCAGCATGGAGGCCTAACCTGTTCTTTTCAGCTCGAATTCAATACATTCCATTTTTTTAATGTTCTTAGAGTAAGAAGAGAATTCATGTCGTCATATTGTGCGCTAGTAAATTCGACAGAAGAACGCAATGATACAAACTCTTATTCAATAATTGAGAACTCTCTGCTTATTCTATTTGGTGATCTTAACATTTTTTTGCAGCGCAACTTCTTTCAATTTTATATATTATACTAAATTATTTTTTGTTTGAAAATTTTTTAACTTCTTTATGTGATTTTGGGAATCAGATCCTAATCACAATAGGTTAAATAAAAGCTTATCCTACGAATATTATAAAGGCGAAAGTTTGTGAGAATGTTTGTTACTCTTTCACACAAAAACTACTGAACGGATTTTTATGAAACTTTACAGTAATATAGCTTTCATATCAGAATTACATGATAAGTTAAAAAATATAGGCATTTTTGAAGTCCGAAATTCACGCTGGCGAAGCCGCGCGCGGAAGCTAGTAATTCTATAAAAGTGTTACTAAGATTTTGGAACAGGCTAACTTGTCCTTTCGCAAACACGTCTAGCGGACGAGAATGAAATAAATACTTATAGAGGCAAAGAGTACATTTACAATTACAATTTTAACTTATTATTCTTTAAGTTATAGGGAACAAACGAGAATTCGGGGACATTTTCACGACTACCGACGCTCATAGACATCCCCATAGAGGCTATACAGATGCGCTTTCCTCCTTTCTCCTCACGTCTCCATAGGCCACTGGCTACTAACACACCTCACGAAACGCGATAGCACAGCTGTTACTCTACGCATCTAGGTATCTTGTATTTTTTGTTTTATTAATTGTTTTTATTATATTGTATACATGTGGCCAGTTCTACAAAAAATCTGTTTGTCCCTCATTTAAAGTACCTAATGATAAGTTAGGTTAACACAACAAAGGCAAATTATTTAAATAAAATACTCAATAGTTATTTAATTTATCCAAGTAAATATATTAATAATAATATTTTTGGGGACTAATCACGCCAAGTAAATCGAGCCCTATAGTAAGTAACTAAAGGACTTGAAAGCCTCGTCCTCAATAATTATAGGTACTAGACAACTGAAATAAACGTAATATTTTTATAAAAACTAATTAAAAAAAAATGATTATACTATTATCAATTAGTAGACTTAATAATGTGCAGAAAAAAATAATATTGAGTCCATATATTGAAACTTACCTTCACGTCGTAAAACCATAACTGATTTCCCTGGCCACCGTGACAAGAGTGCATTTCGACCTGCTGACCGGAATAGTCAAGACAAGAGTCATCCAAATTTCGAATCTCACCGCTTCTCGAATACATCCAGTACTATAATATTTCCAAAAGCATGTTATTAGCAATATAGGTCCAGATTCAATTATTTTTTTACATATACAAGAACATATAAAATAAAACAAGCACGTTAGGGCATTTTTGGGTGGATTTTCACATGCTTTTATAGGTTTTAAAAGCTAAAAGTTTCTCTGCGCAAGTCCCTAACAGGTAAGAATGACTATGGAGTTTGAATCGTGGTTACTTGAGCAGGTCATAGGTAGCAACCCCACCGAAGATGCTGCCACCTTTTCGTGATGGAGGGGCTTGAGTGCCCTGTGATCCCCAAGGCTATGCCTGATAGAGTTACCCATACCGGGCAGGCTTGGGGGAGAGGCCAGACGACGAGCAGTTCGGCTGGGAGGTTCTCCACCCGTCCCTCTGAACCAAAAAAATGGCGGTACAGGACGACTGGCGGAATTTGTCTTTGAAAATCGGTGGCGTGCTAATTTGGAGGGGGTTTGAGCTAGGGGTTAGAATGAGAACCTACCCCATTGCATGGTTCCGACGATGTGACTAGTAGGGACTGTTCAAAGACGGCCGGACGAGAGATCCGGTATCCTCCAATTATAGCAACTGAAAGCACCCGTAGGGGTTCAGGTAGTCGGTAGGTCGGTAGGGGCAACTCAATTACCGAGCCCCACACTACTCGTTTGAGCCACCCGGGCTCGTGTGTAGTGTACGTAAAGGTATTCCTCTGCGTTATCAAAAAAAAGGTGATAGCAAAGGTGTTTAAAATAGTATATTAGCTTCGTTAAAGTATAACCTTAATTTTTTCATATTCTCTTTGGAATAATATAAAACATCATGTCATACGTTGCCGGACACGTATGATGGTTGCAACTGGCCGGAGGTTTAATAAATTAATAATAGAGACAAAGTAAATACAACAAATAAGGTTCCACATAGACATTTAAAATATTTAGCATTATATTTTGAGAAAACCTCACCAGGATTCAGTGAAGTCTTTTTCGTGAGTTCTCAGACTTCAGACAGGTACCAAAGGAATAAAAGCCACTTATTTAAATTCAAGGGAAAACATAGAAAAGGCCTCTAGAGATATCCTTTCTTACCGTTAGAAGCCTTCGTTTATACAGATATTCTCAATTTTGATTGACTACCGGTCAGTTAGCTCAACAAGAGCGCACAAACTATGCGGGACACGTAAATTATGCGTCTTCCTTCAGATCGTTTTAACGAACTCCGATCAGCTAGTCAGGGCTTTCAAAAATAACAGAGGTTCTAAATTAGATTTTTTTCCAAAGAGTTGTCCATATATAGTATCTATACTAGCAGTGCCCCGCGGATTCACCAGAGTTTCATTTCTAAGAAATGCATATAAACTTCAACACCCTATTTCACCAACTTAGGGGTTGAATTTCTGAAAGTACCCCTTCTTAGCGTATGCCTACGTCATAACTTCTACCTCATGCCAAATTTCAGCCAGCTCCGTCCAGTGGTTTGGGCTATGCCTTGATAGATCACTATGTCAGTCACCTTTGAGTTTTATAAATATAGATTTTATTATAATTATTTGTACTACCAAGAAATTGTATCAAAACAATAATATACAACATAAAACATGTGTATATTTTGCATGCACGCTTTAATTTCAAAGTTTACAACCAGTCTTACTTACATATTGTATGTTTCTAAACAATTGAAACACACTAACACAACACATGTAAGTTATGTTTATTGACTATTAAAAATTAATAACGATACGAATATGTTAATATATTTTTACTCAGATGAAAAGTATACCCCCTACTACCACTTATAATTTAATAAAAAAATGTGTAATAATTTTATCATACATACGTCAAAGATTGATAGGTTCCTTAGTTTGTACTGATTCTTCTGTAGAAGGTGAAGGTATTCGCGATCTGATACCAGCCATAAGATAAATAAAGCGTGCCAATAAGCAAGTGAATGTAAGACGTTAATACGTGGTAAAAAAAATTAGACGATAGATAGAAAATAAAGATTTTAATTTAGAATACTAATTTCTTTAAAACCACTCTAAATAAAATCTTGAGTATGTTCCAAGGTGTACCTGATTTCCGTCCTTCCGATGGCAAGGCTGCAAAAATATACGATCTTTTTTGTCGTTGTTTTCTAAAGATTCACTATCAAGACAGTAATAGTATAGCCAATGTGCTTTTTCATTCCGAATCTAAAAAAAGACAGAAAGAACAAAACAAAAAATAGGCAAAATAGTGCTAAAAAATTTAAATAACATCAACTCGAATATATTATAACAAGCTATAAAAGCACAAAGTATGCAACAAACAGCTTTTGTATAATATTTTCATTATGGTACTGGTGCAACAATGGAATGATGCAAAGAACCTTCCAATATTATCGTTTTATGTGTGGGAAGAAATAAGACTACATGGATACAAACCTCGCCACGTGCTACTGATTCTTCCGGTATAAATAACTCTGGATATATATTCTTCACATACCATTCAAACGATTTACAACCGAGTCTTTTGCGAAGCTCCAAGCGACCGCTAATGTCTCCATAACTAATATTGCTATCACCTACGCGTTGATAATAATACTTCGCGTAGTCATCGAGCCAAACCTACGAAAACATTAAACGTTACTTTGGCATGTATGAAGCGGTCAAAGCCAATCATCTATTTTTATGATTCTTACCGCTGCTACTCTAGCCGTATTTTTCTTCATAATATTTACATCCGACGTCCAGTCATAAGGGGAACCTTTTCTAAAGATGTGACCCACGCGAGAGCAAGGAACGATTTCCAATGTTCCACCGCACATCCAAGTTTTTAATGATAGTTCCAAATTTTCGCCACCCCCTATTTCGAATCCGGTATCGTAGGCTCCTAGCCATTCAAAGTAATCATAGTCGATTGCAAATACCCCGCCCGGTATTGTAGCAGATGGAATAGGTGCAGAAGGGTTTCTATATTTCTCTCTTTTTTTAGGAGGTATTGGATGCCACTTGAATTGAAGATCCCAATCAAAACCGCCAGTATTAACAAAGGCAGTTTTAGTATAAAAGTATTCAAATGTATTATCTTTAATAACGTCAATTATTGGACAAACAACTCTCGATTTATTTCTTGCTATTCTGTCTAATAATGGTTCGAGCCAACCTGAGAATAAAATGATACTGAATATACGAAACTTTTAGTTTTTTACTACGTCAGTGTGAAGTATTGACGTGAGCGATATAAAAATGTATATGTGGCGTAAATTCGTGTGAAATGACTTATACACACAAACCTGCATGACATAGCACCAACTGTTGCGAAACTTTCACTTTTGAATCACGATTTCAATACATAGTAGTGCCACACTGCATGCTTGCATGCAGCCGAATTGGGCCGGCACGACCGGAGGTACCTCTCCCTTACACGAGACCGGCGTAAAGTGACAGCTGTGCTGTCGCGTTTCATGCGGTGTGTAAGTAGCCGGTGGCCTATGAAGGTGGACAACGCATCTGTATAGCCCCCGTGCGGATGTCTATAGGTTTCGGTAGTCATAAGAATGTCTCCGTTATTTCTTCAGTCCCATGATGGAGCTGCGACTCATTTTCTTAAAATTCAAACATAATTCAAGCTATCGTTATCAATAAACATAATCTTAATTAAGAATGTATATAATTATTATTAATAAGATTGATGTGTGTGATCAAGGAACTGGGCAGGGGGAGTTAAGTTCTCCAGGTACATTGCACAGCTCAATATGGTCCATATAATACAGGATCAACCTAACTGAGACACCAGCTCCTTACATTTACTTTAAGGTCAAATAGAACATGGTTTTGCTAATGTTACATATAGTTTTAATGTAAGGAGAAATAAATAAATAAAAAAAAAAAAATAAAGCAATAAATGGCGGCGCGCGAGAGACAAGCAAGCGAATGACATTTGGCAATACCACAGGCTACCCACAATATGTTATCAATATGTGTATTCATTACAGAATTATGTACATAAACAATATTAACATTGTTTTTATCGATTTCATAATACTTTTGAGTTGATTTTCGTCTAAGGATCTTATCAATCGAATTAAATGTATTGTACAGTTAAGCAACAATGAGATATCGTCGTTTGATGCATTTTATATTGCATTATCAAATTAAGTACAAAATCAAGTCACATTTCAATTATAGGAATTGATACGAAGATAGCAAAACGGACATTAAATTAAAAATTGGAAATTGGACAGGTCCCTTTAATTCAAAGATGCTGCCACTCTGTTTTGGTGGGGGGGCTTACGGGACTCTATCACCGCCAAGGCTATGCTAAATAGGGCTACCGATATCGGACAGGCTTAAGAGGAGCGGCCAGACTAAGAGCAGCTCAGCTGGGAGGTGCTCCACCCGTTCCTCTGCATCAGCAGATGGCGGCGTGGATTAGGACGACCAGCATGGCGTGCTCCGTTGGAGCATTGGGACCAGGGGTCAGGATGGTAACCTGACCCCATTTCAAGGTTCCAACGTTGTAATAGGAACTGTGCAAAGGCAGCCGGACAGTTCCCAAGGAGAAGTCAGGCCTTTTCACCGAGGCCAGACTGTCGCTGGACAGATCCTGTAGCTTGTAGATCCGTGGCCCTACAATTATAGCGGATGAAGGCACCCGCAGGGTTTCGTCGGTAGGGGCAACCCAACTGAGCCCGACACTGTGCCCGGTTGAGCCACCCGGGCTAATAAAAACGGGACGGAAAGGTATTCTCCTGCTTAACAAAAAGAGAAGTCCCTGTAAGTTAGCTTCTTGACCATTACAGTAGAAGACGTTAATACTTACCTTCAGTGCACTCACAATGGCTGTCCAGGTATGTGATAACAGGCGCCGTTACATATTTGGCGCCAAGTAGGCGGGCCTTAATGGGCCCTTCAGCTCTGGTAGCGCGGACTATTCGGACTTTCGGCAGCGAAGACATATATTTGTCCAATCGCTGCTTTAAGTGAGCTGTAGGTGAAGCAAAAGTTGTGTATTTTATTTTATAGACATTTGTTTTAATGATTTTTCGAGTTAAATTGAATTTTTCACGTCTAATAAAAATACTTCAATAGTAGTTTATGCAACTGTCGTATAATGAAGGGTATTAAAACTCGAGTGTGTTTATGAAACGAGCGAACGCCAGTTTCATAATAGTCACGAGTGTTTTAATACCCGTGTTATATGCAGTTGCATACACTACTTTATCTTCACTAATGCAATTATTCCATTAATCAAACATTGCGAAACATTAAATTCACGCGTACGTGTATTGTCACATCGAACTTGTTGCCATTAAAATCTAGCCAATGAGAGAGCAGCTGCAGCGCGCGCAGGGCCAATCAGGAGCGAGCGCGCGCTGTTCAGGATTTTGACATAAGGCTCACCCACCAGCACAATGTTATAATGAGATTTTACGATATCGATTTGGATATTATAACATCATGTCAAATTGCTTAAATTGAGTTTTTTGTTGTCCGAGCTGTAACAGTAAGTAGTTATTACAAGTCAAGTATTGGAAACATAAGTAGAATGTTACAACATTAGTGTAGATAAAAGATTTTATCATAGTTTATATATCTTACAATTAGCTCACCCGTGACTGTGGATGCTTTAAAGTATTTTGTGGAACATTGGAATGGTAAAATACTTTATTTAACCTCGAGAATATCCGGTTTAATTATAATAATAGTGTACACCTTTTATTTAGAGGTAGTTATGCATTACCGTATTTTTAACATGTAAGCCTCAAAACGCTGTATACTATAATAAACTATATAATAAATAAGAATAACATTATTGTTCAAAATAAAAAATAAGAATTCTTCTTTTGTGTTTTAGGAAATAAGGACAAATTGTCTATTGGCCTTGATGAGGAAAGATTGCATTCTCGTTGCATTGTCGTCAGGGATCCGGCATGAAGACGTCGTATTGTTGTGAAGACTATTACCAAGCCACTGTTAAAACATTTCATATAGAATACTAAAATAAAAATGTTACTTACCCATGTTCGAGAAATCATCTACGAGGATGATCTCCTTTATAAGATGCGCTGGCGATCTGTCAATTACTGAATGAACTGTTCTCAATAACGTTGACCAAGCCTCGTTACGGAAACATATAACCACTGACGTTTGCGGAAGATCTTTCAAAAAACGCCCCGGTTGTTTACACCTGTTAAGAAAAATGTCAATATTGAAGGGTCAAAGATACATGCTGCATCTTTAATTCTTTTTTTGACAATTTTTATAAATCTTTAGCTCTTTTAAGTAATTATTATTATTAACTCTTATGTTTTTCCATGCTATTAATCGATATGAAACTTCATATCACTCCAACTAGTAAGTTTTGTGTGAAAAAAATGCTAATGTTATATACAGATTTTCGCATTTTTTTGAATAAATTTGAAAAATGGTACGAGATTACCTGTCCAATTTTTAATTTTTTTTACTATCCATGTTATTTGTCTTAAATAGTTTAACTTTAATGACACGCCTAATAACACAAAAGTTAACAAATAAGAAACATCAAAAAACATATTCAACATATGGTATGGACACGTACGTAATCTAAAATGCATACTTAAGTTGATTTTTTAGGCGCTTATTTAATATTTATATAATTTAGAATTGCGTATTGTTTATGCCAGTCCTACTCACAGAGTTTACACTTTGCTTAAGTTGCAATATATCTATCTATTAACTACATTTAAATTGACATATTAAGACAATGTTTGGACGTCTCATCGAGTCAATAATTTTTGCGGAAAATTTGATGAATATTAAAATATTTAAATAAATTCATTTGGGATCTTGTGCCAGTTAAAAAAAAATCTAAATTCGGTTGGCTTAATGTTGATTCTAATTTGTTTTATAAAACACACATTTTATTAACTTTTGTAAATTTTTAAATCTAATAATATGTTTACCTTTGCTCTCACAGGTGTCATAATATAATCTTTTACTTACCACTCGTCCCTAATATCGGGCAGTTTTCTCCTAGTCGATATTAAATCGCTCACATATTGATTGAACCCGTTGTTGTCCCATCCCTCGGAGATCTCACTCATGATATCATCACTTAGATTCATGGGTAATATTACCGGTTTCCCTAGTTCTCCTCTATTTTCCAACACTGGGGCAGCTGTTACTTCCACTTCTGTGGGATGTCATTTATTAACCCTAAGTACGAGTAAAACGTTTGATGAAAACTATTTAGGAGTTTAGTATAATATTAGACTTGGACAAACTGATTTGGAAATGATCAACGACCATGTTTACCCAATGACGGTAAGCGTCGATGGAATAAATCTCGAAGTATTATGTGAATATGTTTATTTCGGGCAGCTAATGCAATTAGAAAGACATTATATCGAGAGGAAAGCAGATAAAATGATTTTGCTAGGTTAGGCAAACAGGACGGCAATTATGCAAACGGAAGTTCAAACAAGTTCAAACAACTTCGTCTATAAACCCAGAGCTTGTAGACAACAATATTCATTCAATCATTGCGATGATCTAGGGACACGAAACGTGGCCTAAGACCTGGACCGAGAGGTTGCCGTAGCTCGACGGCTATAGAACGTGCTATGCTCGTCGTTTCTCCGTCCAATAGAATTTGTAGTAAAAATATACGGAAAAGAACTGAAGTATCCGATATAACGAGAAGAGGAACAGGTGGCAGATTGACCGGTAAGATTCTAGATTGGAGGCCGCATTTAGGAAGATGAAGTTGTGGTCGATCATACACTAGGCGGGACAACGACATCTATTTAGTAGTCATTCATTGAAGGAGATCTATATCCAGCAGAGGACCGATAAAACCTGATGACCTCTCTCTCAAAACCGCCGTAAAATGGCAACTATTCAGTCGCGTTTGATGCAATTTGTGAATATCTGATCGCTCCGTAGAAACTCACGTAATTATATGTATGTGTACACATTGTATGACGGAAATCAAACAATATAAATTGTGGTATGTACAGCAGAAACAAATGCGTGCAAAGTTATGCAATAAATATTATTTAGTGAGAAACCTAAATTATTAACAAAATGCAAAAAATAAAAAATAAAAAGATCCATATGAATACAACAATAATAAAAAAGATCCATACGAATAAAATAAGTTGAAAGTCCAAAGTGCCGTCCTATATTATACTAGTGCTTTCTAACGCTCCTAATCTCCTCATTTCTATTGCTTCAAAAAACAGACAATTTTACAATTTCCGAAGAAAATGTTAAGAAAGCAATATGAAAAGTATGTTAACCTCGTGATTTACCACAGTAATACAATTAAAAGATCAGCGAAATAATAGACCTAAAAAGGGCAAAAAATAAACAAAATGACTTAATTTTCTTTGACTAACTAGTCTTTTATGTTTTAACTAGCTAATCTGTATCAATACTTCTATGTTAAGCTTGCTTCATTTTATAATTATATTTAGTAGTTGTTTTTAATTTTAATGGGGAGACCGAGAAATTCTTTATTTACATAAACCCATCTTGAGATGAACTAATGTTTTCTTGTGAAACCTCCTCTGACATATATACATATATACAAGGTTGATAAAACCGAGAGGCATTAAATGAAACCATATATTTAGTGTATCATTTTCAGGTTACACAACCAAAATTAGATTAATAAAAAATTTGGTCAGTCCAAAGGGTGTTTAAATTTTTCTTACTTATTTAGCTCTTTAGCTTCTTTGTAAAAAGTATTTTCGTATACTTCTCGCAAACTTTTTTTAATGGTTTCGGATTAACAATTGGCACTTATAATAAACATAGTTTTATTTAGTGCCTCTCGCTTTTATCAATGTTGTATACACTTAAGACATAAACTTAATTTTTTTCGCTCATGTCAAATGGTAAAAAGTTATAATTCAATATAAAAAATATGTTAATCAACCAATAATTAGGATAAAGGGATATCTTGAATATACAATGAGAGACAAATAATAAAAATCTTACGTTTTAATTTCGGTTCTGCTTGTTCCACTGGTTGTACAATTGTATTTCTGGAAGCTTCGTTTATATTGAGTGATGTCCCCATTAACCATAGCAAACTAAGTGTGAACATGACCTTCAGAATCAAAAGTAGTCGCATTCGTAAGAAGTAAATTGTGTACTTCATTGTGGTTTCTACTTTTCGTTACTACTATTGCTTTTCCTCTCAAACGATTTACTTATCTTGTATTACCTATTTATAATATATCATTTAGCGATTACGTTATACGTTATCTATAATTACAAAGAAACGAAAAACATAAAACTTACTTTCGCGTATTCTTAAGAGTTTTAGGGATTTGTTTAGGATATGATTGGTA
>LUGF01032525.1:37208-52716 GCA_001625245.1 Calycopis cecrops | reverse complement strand
TTCGATAATTCGGAAACTTGAATCACCTTAATAACTAATAAATTATTTTTTATCATTAATCCCGGTTGTTAATTTTCAATTTTCTGCTACTTAATGAATTCCTGGACACAATATGGATAAATTTTAATATGTTATTAATTAGTAATAGTAACTTTGCGTCGCAGATTAAATTTGTGTACATAAAAATACGATCACTTGACGACATAATCTTTATAAGGGCTTAGGTAAACGGTCCCCCCGTGCGGTGAATTTGCGTCAGGAGTATGATATGAAGTTCGCTTAGTCGATAGACTCAAATGTTTGTCTCTTGCCCATTGCAGTTTAATGTAAAGGTATGGTGGCGATCTCTACTTGTCTTTTTGTTTTGTCAGTAGATGCATCTAAAAGTGTATTAGGAGCATTTTACAAGAAGATCGTCCTATTGCATACAGTTCCAGTCAAGTTAAAATGTAATATAACAGAACTCTGCCCAGATTGAAATATAGCTATTAATTTGGTTGCTTAATATATAAATTCCATCAATAGATACACCTATAATGGCAAAAACATATTTGTTAAGACTGATCATAAACCTTTCATTTACTTATTTAACAAATCTTTGAACAATATTCCAGTTAGATTACAGCGTATTATGCTGTCTTTGCAAAAGAGATCGCCTAATTGCAGTCCTGTAGTTATGTTTATGTCTAAATAAATAAAATTGTATAACAAAATTAAAATCAAATCACATTTTTTTAAAAAGACTCGATTAATATTTATTATGGGGTATTTTTTCTCAAAATAATTAGTACTACTAGTAGTACTAGTTTTTCGCCTATTAAATACGCCATTTTAATTTTAACCTGTGAATATTTGGAATGTCCATTTCAAGTTATAATAATAATGAATTAATTGTTTGTTGAACCGAATAATATTTTATCATAAAGTCATAGTCAAGTCATCATCAATATATATAATCAATAAATGCAACAATAATAACGAGGCAGATTTTTACACCGTAATTATGTAAATCTTGTAGCGCCTGCCTATACTAACTGTTAAACCCAAACTAGTTTATACGGGGGCGAGTTTATATATATTTTTACAAAAAATGATATATAATTATGCTATATTTTTAAATATCATTTTGTTTTGGGACTACTAGCGGGTGCGATTCGGACACATTGGTGGTGTGCTCTTTCAGAATGCTTGACCTGAACCTGACCCTATTACATGGTTCCGACGACGTTATAGGGAGCCGCAGCCGGGTAGTCCTCCGGCTAGAAGAGATGTCTGGCCTTCTCGCCGAGGCTAGCTTGTTGCTGGAGGGATCCTTTTGCCTGCTGATCCAGGACCCAATTATAGCGGCTGTAGGGGCAGGGGTTTGGTCGGTATTGCACTAAGTATCGATTCTGACATAGGTCTAGGAACTACCCGGGATCCTAGCCTCCATACATAAATATATTTCCCTACGTCTACAAAAAAAGTGGTAGTAAGAGATGCCATTCTCCATTCGTGCATGGCACGACCGGGGAGGTACTTCTCGCTTACACAATGCCGGCGTATAGTGACAGCTGTGCTGTCGCGTTTCGTGCGGTGTGTAAGTAGCCGGAGGCCCATGTAGGATGGAGGGCAAAGCATCTGTGCTGATGTCCAATGGCGTACCGACGCGACGCCATGAAAAAAACGCTAGTTCGTTTGCCCCCTTACGGGATTAAAATACTGCATGTGGTGTATATAGCCGGATATATACATTTGTGCGTGTTATAATTATGCATTTTGCAGTCTGGTTAGTTATATTATTTTAAATGATTGACAGGTAACATCTAAAAAGAGTTTGCCGTACTGGATGCAACCAGAATTATACAAAGATAACAAACTCATGATACTTAATCGATCGGAGAATTCTACTACCCAGGGAAGATCTCAAGAATATACTGAAAAAGAAGTTAACATCCCTAACCTACCGCCTCTTCTTTACGCATACCACTCGCCTTCAGGGGAAGCGAGTAGTTATGTGACACTCTCGCAGCAAAACGTGCGGCGCGTACCCACAAAAACTCCAGCTCCCTTCCACTTACGAGGGCAATGGGAACGGATACCACATCCACTGTCCTGGTCTGTGGGCCACCCGCCACCAACGCAAGCGACGGGCCCTCCAAACCCACCNNNCGCCACTATTGAAACATATAAATATCTACATAAATAACTAAATAACTATTGAAACATAGATATTTTAAAGCAAATCTTCCTATAATCTTTCATAGATATTTTTTTCAAAAGAAGAAAATATAGGATTTTTAAAGAAAAGATGTGCATTCCTATTCCCCACCCCCCCTCTTTATTGGTCGCAATATATAAATATCTGATATATTACGTAAAGTAAAAATTATATATAAAAGATCTTTAGATTACTGAGATTTCTTTGGCACGTTTATATTTCAATGCGAATTTACGAAATACTCTTTGCGTTTCCTCAACCTTGTGCTCCAGATTTTGGATGTCGATCTTGTCCTCGGAAATTTGATTTTCTAGGTCAATTATTTTAGTTTAAACGTCTCCGTGTTGTGAAGAAAATAATGTCACAGAGTCCTTGTTATTTTAGTTTAATATAATTGAGATTGTGTTAACTGAAAATTTCATTGTTTTCCTTGAACTTGTTAAGTTTTGGTGGCCCTCATAGACAAGATAAGATAAAAGAAGAAGTAAGAAGAGAAATTCCATACGAAGTAAAATATTATACATCCCACTGTGAAACCTATAGAAACCAAGAATAAGAGCAACACTCAGAGTTGACAACTATTGAGCAGCAAGCAGAGAAAATAACATGAATTTCTCCTTCATGCACGCCGCGTTACATACGCAGCCAACTTTCTGGACGTAACACGCTCTGACGTATTTATTTCCCGCGTGTATTCGTTCTGGCGGGCCTTGTCTCTTTTTTACGTCTCTCACGTAACGCAATTTCACGCTAATAGCATTCACGAACTTATTTCATTAGTTTCGTAAACGTAAAATAATAATATTATGGCAAAAGTATCATATCAACTTCGTTTATGATAGTATCTATATTTTATATTTTTAGTTATGTCTTTTTAGACCACTCCTGTTTAGTGTTTACTCAGTACATCATCAGTACAGACATCAGAGGGGAAACTCATATTTGGCAACACAAAAATTTATTTTGATTCGACAATCTAAACCGTATAATATGGCTGGCGTCAAGTGCATTTTTGCCTACATACATTGATTATAAATAGTTTAAATACTTAACAAATTTTTCTTGATCAGCGATAAACTTATAATATGCGTTAACTTTATAAAAAACACATTGGACACATATTAGGATAAGAAGGTAAAAGATAGGTACAAGTACTTATTAATTATTATTATTATAATATTAAGCCCTATATTATGTGTCCCGTTGTTGGGCAAAGGCATCCCCCATTTTTTCCAATTTTCTCTGCCCAGATTCTCTGCGTCGATCGCCATCTCCTTTTTTGTTCGATTCTGTCAAACAACTCGACACGTAAAGGACCGCGCTCCATCGCTCTTTGGAAAACGTTAAGACTGGACTTTCGTCTCTGTATCAAAAACCAAAGCTGTGCTCCATAAGTCAGTTTTTTCATAGTATAAGAGGGCAAGTGGGCAATCGGAGCTGTTTTCAAGACCACCAACGCTCAAAGACTTCCACATTGAGGTTATACAGATATGTTGCCCTCCTTCCTCCTAATTCCCTAAATGGGTCACCGGCTACCAATTACCTACACACTGCATGAAACGCGACAGCACAGCTCTTACTTTACCCTGATTTTGTGTAAGCAAGAGATTCAATTCGGCTACATGCATGCATGCAATTTTAACAGTAACATCTCTTATATATGGTAGTATAGTAGGTAAGCGCTCAACTGTGACTGACTTTATTCCATCTATGTGATGCAAATCAGGCACCTTAAGCTTGTTGTCTCGAAAAACTAGCTTGATATCTGGAAACTCGGTATCAAGGTGTTGCTTGCTGGTCATAGACGCCTCGTGCTCGCTGGAATAAAGATATACCCACGGTAGATAACTACATTGTATGGTGCTAGTAATTGCCATCAAAGTATATATCTGTATGAGTATCCTGTTGGTTCACGGTACGACCTAGAGTGATATTAGGATTGCGGACTACTAACACATATAAGAAAGCCAACGAATTATTTGTCTCTAACTCTGTTTTAAATTGAATTTTGAAGCTATTATTATTTAGGTGCCTTAGGAATATGCTTTCTTTATCTGTAGTCAGTATTTGAAAGTATCATCAACGTACGTACCTACCTACTTTTAATAGAACCTCGGTGTGGTGTGGTGGTAAAGTTTGAAGGGCAGCCACCTCAAATTATTTCATACTAGCTGCGCCTCGCGGTTTCACCCGCGTATGTTTCGATATCGCGGACAATCATCCCATGACATCCCACAGGAACATTTTTTCGGGATAAAAACTATCCTGTATTAGTTCAAGTTACCCTCTAGGTGTTGCCAAATTTCATGAAAATCGGTTCAGTAGTTTTTGCGTGAAGGAGTAACAAACAAACAAACATACAAACTTTCGCATTTATAATATTAATAAGATAAGATTGTTACCTGCGACTACTGGCCGAGGTACTGGCTTGCATCTACTTGCTTGTATAAATTATTATATTCCACATTATAAGAATGAGGAAATGAGCCAGAAATGAGGCAATTTAAAGTAGGTTACTTTATTTCTTGTTACTATTGATATACATCCATCTTTTGGTAAGCATTCAATTTATAAGTTGATGAATCAATTCGGCGCACTATTGGGCGTAGTAAAGCGTCAATTTTGTATATTTTCGGCAACCAATATAATTTTGGTGGTTTTGCACAAAAAAGGAAGTTTGTACAAATTCAGTACTTTTTACACAGGTGTTAGTTGCTCGGTTTTAACAACTTTTTACGTGAACTCCTCTGACTGACTGTGAACTTTGATGAAAAGTCCACATCTTCTACCAGAGGAGACATGTCCACATTATTGTCTTAGCTGCTGATGATAGCAGCTAAGATAATAATAATGTCTTAAAATGCATCCTTTCACAGAGACATGTTGCAGTTGTATAGATTTATATGTTTAGTGGTCAAAAAACAGTTTAAAGAAAGTATTCATAAAAAAATAGCGTATAGGTATTCATTTATATTTTTTAATGATCTGTACCGTGTTGATATACCGACAGCAGCACTACCTACCGGATCCAATTGTATTTTTAAGCATCCAGGAAACCATCGAAATATCCATATAAAATGTTAACCCAATCGGTTCAGCCGATTAGAAGTTTACCCGCTTTCCCATAGGTATAAAGCATTTTGCGGTGGTAAAAAATAGCTTAAGGTAATCTGTGATAATGTAGCAGGATGAGGGAGCTACTGGATGCAAATAGCTTATGACCATGACCTGGCTCCCATGTGTCATGTCAGTGGTTGCCTTCAGGTTAATAAGGATTATGATGATGACGTGCTGTATTTATTATAGATATATTGTGAATGTATGTATTTATTATATATATAGTATATTATAGATTATAGACTTCAAAGATTATTGAAAAATCTTCTATTTCTGTCACACAGTCTACAATGTATATTGTCTTCGACAACAAATGATTTCAGTATTCACTAAGTCATACGATTTCAACTGTTTTTATAAGAGCACCTTAACCCATTCAATGCGCCGCTCCAAACTACGATTTCTTGTCAGTTGCGGCCTCCTTTTTCAAAGGGACGCCAATCTGCGTCCGCCGCGTCTCAAAAGGAGACTTTTAGACGCGGATCGGCGTCTTACGCACCCGGATAAGGTTTTACGGAATGTTGTTTTTTTTGTGTTGGCCTACTTTACGGCTAGCTCATAAATTGAAGACAGATATACGCAGATCTAAGTAAAGGTGTTTTTTTTGTCACAATCAGTTAAATTTGCAATTAAGTGTTAAAACTTTAGAAATTAGTGTTTGTTCTAAATTTATAGGTGACAACAGTAAGTAAAATAGTATATTATGAATCGTTTAACATTAAATACCACATTTAATAGATATTCGTCTTTAAATTAAGTTTTCTTATTATTTGTTGATTTTGCTAGAGTATACCAACCTTTGGTAACTTTTAAAGTACATTAAAACATATTATGAACATATTATTATACTTATTATATTTTATCATTCCTCATTTTAAACTTATGAACTAAATATCCTTGGTGACTATTATATAGGTATTTAAAAAAAATACAAGTTCCTAGTGAAAGAAGTCTTATCTACTTTATTTCTAGCTTTTTTTTTGCTACTTTAATTTTTTTTATTTTATTAATTAATATGAGAATCCATGTGCCGATTAAAGTGGCCACAGAATAGAAATCTCATCTTCAATAACCGACTCTATAGTTTAAAACCTAAATGAAATATTACTGCCTCGTTGTCTAGTGGTAAGCGTGTTCACCCACAGTCGAGAGGTCCTGCGATCTAGTCCCGGATCGGAACCAAAAGTACAATCCACTAACACACGGACCAAAACTCAGTTAATCATCTGTCACCGAAACAAGAATAACGAATGATAAATGCTATTTGCTAAAGCAGCAGGTATATTTTCGTAATAGGAAAATAGGGAAGGGGTTGTATTCCAGATTAGTTTATAGTTAGCTTAATTGCTACCTAATTAAAATTAAACAAAAGAACGAATTCCTTTTAATTGCCGTACTTACGATGCCGCCAAAAGACCCTGCGTTTGATGCCGATTAGGAAACTGAAAAGTATGAAACAATGAAGTATCCATATCTATTCAAAGTATGTTTTCTTAAATAAAATCAATTTGTACATTATATATTGTAAAAATACGAAGTATCGGTGTATGCAGAACGTGATTTTATTTGTTTTTTAACTTGGATTTTTGTTTATAAATTTATCTTACTCATCATTCATCAAACACTGATTTTCATATATAGACATGAGTAACGCAAGTAGCTCACAAATCTATTCATAAATCATGTATAAAATACTGTCTAAATGTTTAAATATGCACAAATAAAATGTGCAAATAAAAATTTGAAAAGCATCATCAATAAAATGTTACTAATTCCTGGTAGACGCCGATCTGCGTCCTCCGCAATTTATCAATAATATTTGAATTTTTTAAGAGTTGATTTTACAGAAACTATGCACAGCACCTTGTAGCTATAGGAAAGTAAACGTTTATTTCGCAATTTTTTTTAATAAATTGATATCTTGACGAAAATAACCTTATTTAAAATTTAACGCCGATCAGCGTCCACCGTATCTGTAAAGGAAAAAAAGACGCCGATCGGCGCCCGCCGCTTTGAATGGGTTAATGTTCAAATGTTTCGACGAGTATACGAGAAGCATCATAAAGCTTTGATGTTTCTATACGAACAGCACTTCCCCATAGACCTACTTGGACGTCAGTTTTGGATCCATTCTCTCGGGTTTGAAGTTCTCCATGTACCACATTTGTAGTTTATTGTTCTCATTGCATCTCTCCATTATAATTTTATCTTTTGTCTCTGATACTTGCATGCACCTTCCACTGGTGACATGTTTAATTAGCTTTGTCTGCAAATAAATCATTATATTTTATAACCCACATAAAGGAGGGTCTCAGTTTCACCTTTATATATGTATGTATAGATATATACAGTTCGTTATAGACAACTGTTTCGTTGCGAGCATCAAACTGAAAGTTCTTAGAAGATAAAAACCTGAGCAAAGCAAGCAAGTTGTTCGTTTTATATTTTCAAAATAGTGTTAAAGATCTCTGAGTGTGTAAAAGATCTTCGCCTATTCACCTTAGAGGTCTTTTTAACGGCCTTTTGAAACATTTTCATCAAAAATTTTCATTTATTTTCGGGAATAAATAAAAATAGGAAGTCGTGTGGTCAAGGCTATACGGCGCAGAACCAGTAACTCTATGTCTGACTTCAGCAAATAGTCGATTCTTTGCCCGGAGGTATGCTACTAGAGGTTATCGTGGTGAAATAAGATTCAACTGCGAGGTCGTTTTTCCCGAACTATTTCCATGTAGTGACAAGCATAGTTTACCACTCTGCAGTAACTGTTCCGATTAAACAGCAACACATTTTATGGCAGTTTTCTAACGGTAATTAAAAAGTAAAACATCCTCTAAAACGAATATCGCATAATGACCTATCCATTTGAAGGTTGAGGCCACCATATTTTTTCCCACTCACAATAGATCAATTCTATTTTGGTGGACTAATCCATGCATAGAGCTGACTAACTTTAAGAGTAAACACAGCCTTAGTCATCTGTAAGTCGAACATACCGTTTGAGTTACCTCATTTAAATCTTTGAAGAATTTTAGGGCACGAATCAAAATGACGGAACTTTTCAGCTTTGGTCACATTATGAATTATCCATTATCCAGGTTAGATGTTCAAAGAGTATTTTGTAGACTTGCCTAAGCGTGTCGTAATCTGCTGATAGGTATCCTTTTGTCAGTCTGTCACACGCAGAACGCCGGTATTATGTTCAGTTTTCGCAATAGAAGGCTGTCTCACACGCAGATCATCGCTGAGATTCGTGCGACCGGGACCGACCGGGTCGGGTCAGGTCTTCATTGTCAAAAATCGAAATCCACATAACATTCTTGTTGACTTAAATGATATTGAAAATTATTTAAAAACATACCCGAAAATTATCTAGCGTTGAACATGCTGATATGACACAGAAAATTTTCACCATGCCTCCATATCATAAACAAACGAAAAATGTATTAAATACATATTAATATCGACAAAAAGTTCCATTTACCAAATTTGAACTTATTTTTTTATTATATTCGATGCATGTGGCCAGTTCTAAAAACTTTCAGTTTGACTATGTGATTATTTGAATGGACACGAAAAAGGCAAAAATATTTAATTATCATTTTATGTGTCCAAGTAAATATTTTAATAATAATATTTTGGGGACTAATCACATCACATTAATCTAGACTTACACTGAGTGCCTCAAGGCCTTGTGTCTAGACAACGGAAATAAACTCAATATTGTTTATAAATTTAAGAAACTAAAAAAGATTATTGCAAATGAGAAATCATCACATTATATTCATAGACATAATATGTAGAAAAATTTAATATTATTGTGTCCATGTACCTATTGAAACTTACTTCCGAGTCGTATAACCATAATTGTTCTCCCATGCCCTCGTGACAAGGGTACATCTGTATGTCGTCGTCAATAACATAGTCAAGGCAGTTTCCATCCCGTCGAATTTCACCCCTTTTCGTATACATCCAATACTACAATAGTTTCAAAAATATTATTGTAAAATTATAGCAACATACATAATAATTTATATTTATATATATAGTATCTATTATAATAAATAGTATATATTTATAGTAAAAGCAGTATGATGATTGAAAATTTTGAAGCATAAAAGACTCAATTCTAAGAATAAATAAAAAATTGTATCAAGTACACTATATTATGCTTTAAAACACAAAACCAAAAATATTTTATATGTTAATTAAATATATAATAAAAAAACGTTTAATGTTTTATTACAAATAAACGCGCTTTAGTTTTCAAAGTTTAATATTAAAACTTACAAACACAACACACGTAAGCTATGTTTATTAACTAATACAAATTATTGACAATACCGATTTATTAGTACTGATGATATAAACTTATAAAAAAACTATATCTCATAACACCACTAAAAATACAAGAGAAAAAGTGAAATAGTGATAGCGTCCTTAAACGATTTTCATACTCTTTAAGACAAGGCCAAGGATTGATAAGTTAGTTAGTTTGTTCCGCTTTGGCTGCTGAATGCAGGTAATTTGAACTGGAGTTTGCGAACTGATACCAGCTATTAATAAAGCGTGCCAATGAACAAGCGTGCTAAAGACATTAACACACTCTTAATCATTTAGGAAAAATCTAAGTTCGATCTAGATTGCACCTGATTTCCACCCCTTTGGTGGCAAGTCTTTATGTCTAAATTACAATCTTCCTCACTGTTTTCTACATATTCACCATCAATACAGTTGCTCGAATTTGTTTCTTCATTATAAATCTAGAAACAGACAGGTAAATGTTTAACGAAACGTTAACTTATGCAGCACACTTAACGAAAGTCTGTTTGCGACCAGTTGATTATGCCGAATCAATATGTTAGTAATGGAATTGCGTAAGTGCTACTTTTTGTAGTATTTCGTGAGTTTGGTAATTGTGCTTTAAGAATGCTGTGTATTCGGTAGCTGAAGATTTGAGTGATTGTATGTTTCGTGTCCCGTTGATGTATTTGGTAATAACCCGAGTATTTATGACCTGTTTTATTATCTATTAGCTCTATTTGTTCTCCATTTTCTAGTGTATAAGTATTGTTCTCAATATTGCCCCCTATGAGTAGATTGTATTTTGCACTTATCAATTCCAAATTCCATGCGTATGTTATTCGAAAAATTGTGTGCTATATCTACTAATGTATTTATTTCTGTTATGTTGGTTCCGTAAGCTTTAATGTTATCAATGCATAGTAAATGTGGTAATGTGTGATGTGTGTCGTCGAATTTAATTCAGAATCTTTTATTAGTGTTATTTAGGACGTTTGATATCGGATTGAGCGCCATTCAGAACTATTGAGAACTTAGTGAGTCATCTTGAAAGATACCATGTCGGATGTCGGTTTTGTCAGTCTGTATTGTGTTGTTTTCATGGCATATTTAGTGGTGTTTCAATTCTACATACTTTTGATAAATATAAGATAAGTGGAGGGTGAATTTTGTAGTATTGTAGTATTTAAATAAGCCAGGAGTGTGGTACAGAATCATAGGCCTTTTTGTAAGGGCTCGGATAAGCGGAGCATGTTGCGCCAGAGGGCGCGGGTTCGAATCCCGTCTAGGTCATAGGTGTTTATCTATGTATTTAATGTATTTCTATAATACAAATCTGAAATATATAAAATTTTTTAAATTTATAAAACATAATAAATATATTTCGATTGTCTAGTTTCTATAACACAAGTCCTTACTAGGTAACCGGCACTTAGCACGGGGCTAGGCTAATGTGGTGTGTTAAGTCCTAAGTAAGATATTTATTTTTTATTTTCTTTTGAACTGCTAGGTTGGATACTATAGTGTCAAGTTGTTCTTTACACCCTTGGCTGAATTTACGGCATCCTTTGTTGTTCAGCTAGTAAATGACTAGAATTGATGTGTTTATATATGAGGTGACTAATTAACATGAGGTTATTATTTTATGAATATTTTGGAGATATGTAATAGGTCCATATTCTGAGGGATTTTTGGTATCTGTGCGATTTTTAGTTAGCATATAAGTAGTTCCTTGTGTAATATAAAGTGGCACGAGGTCTGGGTTTGTAAAAGAATGTTAACGTGTTAATAGGATTTGGTGGACACTTATAAGATTCATATACCAGTAAATATGGAGTTTGTCTGTTCCAGTAGCCTTCCAGGTATGGGTTTGGCTAAGTAGTTTGTCAAAATATATTATGGCATTAAATTCCATTTCAGGTAGGTTTTGCAGAGCATGCTGATCTTCGGAGATCCATCTACTATTATTGTGAGTTACTGGATTTGATCATAAGTTAGACCAGAATTCGACTTCTGTAGGCATTTCTGTAATTGAGCTGTTATTCTTGTTACGTTTTTTGTACTCATGGTTCTGTAAAATTCTTTTTCACTCATGCAGAACATCTTGTTTTATGTTTTCCTTAATGTTACTAATTTGTATCGGCGCAGTCGGCTAGCTAATGCAATTAGCTCTTGTTTTAAAGTATTCATGTACTGGGAGATGTCTGTGTTATTTGGTTGATATTGTGAATGTACTCTGTACTGCCTTTTGATGAGTTCAATGTGTGTCGTAAGTGATTGGCTCGTGTTTTGTCGTATATAGTGTGTCAGTCTACCAATATCAGCTATCTGATCAGTAATTCTTCTCTGAGGCCGTATTTGCCATGCTGGTGTTCTATTTCTATTGTGAATGTGTTATTGTGTATGATGTTTCTGTACCGTAGATTATTGTTTGCATAGTTAAGAAATCTGTTCTTGTAGAAATATCGTTAGGTAATATTTTTATTTATTAATATTATTCTATTATTGTGTTTCATATGGTAATGACATAACTGTTAATATTGTACATTTTTCATTCAATAATAGCAATAGAGTAATGGAATAAACAATCCAATATTGTCGTTTTTATGTATGTATTTGAAGGATTAAATACAAACCTTGCCATACGCAACTGATTCACTGGGTATAAGTAACTCTGGATAAATATTCTTTAGATACCATTCAAAAGATTTACACTGCAACTTTTTGCGAAGGGCCAAGCGCCTGCGAATGTCTCCATATTCACCTTTGTCGTTACCAATGCGTTGGTAATAATACGTCGCGTAGCCATCGAGCCAAACCTATGAATACATTTGACGTTATTTGGCGTGTATCGCCGCTAAAAGATAATCATTTATTTTTAAGAGACTTACCTCTGCTAATCTGACTGAATTTTTCTTCCGAAAATCCGATGACCAACTATAAGGGGATTTTCTAAAGATGTGACCCACGCGAGAGCAAGGAACAATTTCCAATGTTCCACCGCACATCCAAGTTTTAAATGAGAGTTCCAAATTTTCGCTGCCCCAAAAATCGAATCCGCTATCGTAGGTTCCTAGCCACTTAAAGTAATTATAGTCGATTGCAAATACTCCGCCCGCTATAGGAGACCGAATTGGTTCTGCAGTTCTTTTATATTTTGCTCTTCTTTTATGAGGCATTGGATGCCAGCTGAATTGAAGATCCCAACCAAAACCGCCAATGTTGACAGTGTCAGAGTTTCGGTATTCAAATGTATTTTCGTCAATAATGTCGAGTGTTGGACAAACAACTGTCGAGTTATTTCTAGCTATTCTGTCTAATAATGGTTCAAGCCAACCTGGAAACGAAATAACTATATAATATATAAAATTATAATAGTTTTCACTTACTGACCTGTGTAAATAATCATTCTGTATAGACGCCAGGTAAAAAAGATTTAAGGCGCTCGTATGAAAATGTATTATAAGAGGTAAAATCTTGGAAAATAGTAACCGGACTAAAATAACACCACTTCATCGCATTTAGGACTGTTGCGAACCTTTCTTTAGCTTTAGAATCACGTTCGTTCTTAAAGAATAAGCGAACTGCTGCAAATTTACTTCTATTTTATTTCAGACATAATTGACCATCATTGCCAATATACACAATCGTAATTAAGACAGAAACTTAAAACTTAATACTCACCTTCATTACATTCGCAATGGCTGTCGAGGTAAATCAGAACAGGCGCCGTGACATACCGAGCTCCGATCAGGCGGGCCCTAATGAGACCTTCTCGTCTGGTTGTGCGGATTATTCGGACTGTTGGAAGCGAGGACATATAGGCGTCTAGTTCCTGCCATAAGTGAGCTATAAGTGATCCAAAAGTAGTGTCCAAATTTTTATTTTATAATTATTTGTGGATATTTTAATAATGTCTATAATGTTTACTTCAGTTTTTACGAGTATTGAACGTTATGAATCTATTTTAACGTATCGTAGTTTATTTAAGTATTTTACAATCTTATGGCTATGAATGCTTTTAAGCGTCTGATAAAGTGGAATTGTAAAATACTTAATTTAGTCACGTGAAAATGTGATAAATACAAGATGTCCAAGAAAGCGGGACACCTGTCCCGTATGTGGGATAGGCTACATTAGTAGTATTCAAAGACAAAAAGAAAAAAAATATATCTAATAAATCAGAAAACACAGTCATTATTTGATCTCTTCCAGATGACTCTGGTGGGTCGCTGCGATCTTTTTAGCAGATCTCTTTTATCAATATTCCATTCGTCTTCCGGTCGGGTTCTGGGGTAAAGAGATGGCATTGTTATCTATCACAAAAACTAAAATTTATTGCAACTGCTAAAATATTTTATATTGAATACTAAAATCAAAATATTACTTACGCATGTCCGAGAAATCGTCTACGAGGATGATCTCCTTTAAAAGATGCGCTGGCGATCTGTCAATTACTGAGTGAACTGTTCTCAATAACGTCGACCAAGCCTCGTTGTGGAAACATATAACCACTGACGTTTGCGGAAGATCTTTCAAAAAACGCCCCGGTTGTTTACACCTATTACAAAAATATTAAAATATTATATATGTTGACTCTACGTTAGCCTAGTCCAGAGCTCAGTATCATAACGATACCCAAAATATTCAGGGTAAGTTTTTAGTCACCAGCAAAATTTTCAGGTTTGGTTCAATAATAATTTCGATTTATGAAACAAAAAAAAAATAAAAAAATAATTAGATACAATTACTTTGTCCCGTGTTATGAACACATTTCTTGGTCACCACGGGGCATCAAGCTCGCGTGTCGCGAAGCACTGCTTCCTTGACCCTAAGTCGATACATTTCGTGTTATATTAATATTGTTTAAAACACACACTTGGCATTATGTTTACTTCTTTATTTTAAAATTTGACCGATGACCAAAAAAAACCCTAAAAAATATGTTTTAAAAATTTAATTTTAACAATTTGTATGTATTAATGTTTTTTAATATACACTTACAATACGTAGATAAACGACCATGATCTAGGCGAGATTTGAACCTGCGACCCCTGGTGCAACATGCTTCCGACCTATCTTACCATTGCCCTAGCCGGTTGTCAAATATATTATATACTAGCTGTGCCCCGCGGTGTCACCCGCGTTTAATTACTAGGAAATCCTTAAACAAAACTTCAACACCCTATTTCTACCACTTATGGGTTGAATTTCTAAAAATCCCTTTCGTAGCGGATGCCTACGTCATAACAACTACCTGCACCTCACCTTTGAGTTTTATATATATTAATACCTACTTCGGTTCTGTAGGTATTGCGCATTTTTATAGTATTATATATATATACAGGGTCTGTCGTTATGGGTGGATAATCCGTTAACTAGGGTTAGCCCTGATGTCTAGCTATAAAAAAATATACTTTTTATGTTAGGGTTGGCAAAACTGTGAAAATTATGAATATTTTTGTGTTTTTTAGAAAAATTTCTACCGCGGCTAGTAATATGCTCATAACTTTTACAAATTAAGGTATTTTTACGTAATTTTTTTTTTAATTTACTCAGAATTGTTTGCACTATCTAATAAAATATACTATTTTAGATGTACATTTTTAAAAACCTATGAAATTTTGCATTAAAAGTTATTTTTATATTTATTTGTTACTTTTTGACAAGTTTTAACTATTCATTGTGAAAAAATAATGTACTACACCATAATTGCCCCTAGTTTTAAAAACTTTCTCAGTTTGTCTAGTTTCTAAAAAGATATAATAGGAGTAGTGTTTGATAAGCAAAATTTCTTTGTAGGAGCGAAAAAGCATATCACGGCCCGAAAGCTGATTTTTCCCGTAATGCATCTATGTCACGATTTAGGCAGCTTAACTAATTTATATC
>LUGF01032525.1:20323-36753 GCA_001625245.1 Calycopis cecrops | reverse complement strand
TAACCTTCTATTGTTTTAAGCAATGTCACTAGTGTCCATGCAAAAGCAAGTGAGAGCACCGCCTTCAGAATTATAGTTTTCCTTCGCAAGAAGTACATTATGTAATTCATTTGTAGTAACTTCCTTTAGTTCTTACTATTATGTTAATATAATTACAAAATAACTAACATCGTCATCGAGTCATAGAGATATACTTAGGATATGTACAGGTATTATGTGGATAACTATTTTATGATTTTTTATGAATTTCATTGTCTAAATATATTATTACCACATGACAAATTGCAGACAAGTTGATTATTTCATATTCATGTTCATCTTGACAAATCCTATAAAGAAAATAATAAACTTGGAAACATAGTTTTGATAAACATTAATCATTAATTGAAGGCTATTAATTTACATGTAGCAGCACAGTAGCACATATTATAGCACCCGTCCAGTTAGTAGTTACTCTGTTGCGTTTTATGCGATTCGAGATAATTCTAAATCAAGGGAGATTGTGCATAAGATGTCGCATACGATCAAGGTAATAACCTCAGCAAATGAAGAAAATAAAGGTGTGCAGTGACAGTGAGTCATCAACGGGCAGGTCATTTCAATATTTCCATAAAAAAAATATAATGAAATATATATTTAAAAATAAAAACAGTTTTTCTCTACCTCCGCCCCTGTTACCTCTCACCATACGCTATATCGTCTACCACATCCATGTGGCTTTAAAGATTGCGTCTTTGACAGAAAAAATCTTATACCCCATTTATACAAGGTAAGTTTTTGGTCATCGGCCAATTTTCAGATTTGGTTCAGAATCAACAATACATTCGATTTATTAAATAAAAAAAAAAAATTTCTTCTTGTATGCGGAAGATGCCTCTTTAATTAGCTAAGAATGCAATTCTGTGGCACGAGTGACAGTGTACTTTGAAAATGACTTTGGATGCGGTGCGTGGGTTCATGACCTTGAAAAAGTCTATTTAGAATACTTGAATACCCTTTAGGAAAGTCTATTTTATTGTAACTCACATATATAAATAATCTAATAAAACTGTTAAGCTCGCAAAAGTATGAGTGATTAAAAAATATTAATTTGATTTTATTGTTATTTTTATTCAAATTAATTATTGACCATAAGATAATGGATATGAGAACCTGCATATGTCTGTTAATCTAATCATTCAATAAAATCTGTTTAAAATGAAGATACAAAACAGTTGATGCGAAATTCCGTAATCATGTTCGCGTAACAGCTGTTAGGGTCAATGCACTCTTCGTATGCGACGAATTTATGTATTTTTCCGTACCATTTTAAATCGATGTTTATTTAATAAAATATTAAAATTAGACGATCAATTTTAAAACACATCCTTGGATTAAGGTCTACATGCTATTTAAAAATTTGGCCGGTGACCAAAAACTAACTGTATTACGTGAAAAAAACCTTAACAATTCTCTAACCAGATTCGGTTATTTGTTTCATTCCCGTTAATCTGTAACAAATACGAAAAAGTATTATTCATATAATACCAGCGATAAAATAAAGTTTAATACTTTCATATGGCCACTTAATATTATACTTGTACAATATACATGTGTTTTATCAACATATTGCTAATGTTGGTTGAACTGGATAAGGTAACACTTATCTAACTCGGAAGCCCGTCTACTCGGTGGTAAGATATCAATATAGAATCAATATATTTATTTATTTTAATTTACAATTATTTTACTTACAGCTATACAGCCAACACATACACAGAATATTAAAAAAAACAATAAACGTAGTCTTACCAACCGTGGTCTCCACTCTAGAACCTCGATAAAACTAAATAATCTCATTTATTGAAAAAGTATTGCTTTCTTATAAAACCGGCTGAGTGCGAGTTGGACTCACAGAAAGGATTTCATACTAACGTAATGTTAGTTTTGAAAGAGCTACTGAAACGCTGCATTGCAGTGGAATTGGTCTTGTACGACAGGGGATGTACCTCTGCTGACGCGATACCGCTATAAAGTGACAGCTACGCTGTCGAGTTTCGTGCGGTTTGGGAGTTAATGGTAATACATTTGAAAGAAAAAGGAAAATACAACGAATCTGCTTATTAACCAAGTGGATTTATAGAGACGTCGCGTCGGTAAAAATCAAAACAGTTCCAACTGCTCGTTTGCATCTTACACAATAAAATAAGGCTTCATAACTAAAGTTGCGTACGCGATCTATTTGTATGGAACGTTGGAAAAATTTTAGTTTTTTAAGAGTTTTCTGCATTAAAAAAAATCTATTTATTTAATTAAGATATAAACTCTAAATTTCCAAATTCATATTATTTTCTTTATAGTATGAGCGGAATGTTTACCAATGTTCATGCTCCTAAGTCACAAGAGCTTAATCTACAAGTTTTCTTGACAAACAAGAGAAAATCGAGGAAAAAGGAAGCTTTATAGCATTCGCTTCCGTTTTTTCTTTTGATGTAAGGGACCCCAAATGTAATAAATGTAATAACCAAAACGTATTACCATCGTAAAATGGATATTAATATCAAGATATTGGTTGTTTGAAATGAGTTAATATCGCTTATCAAATTCAATAATTCAGAAACTAGAATCATCTTAAATACTAAAAAAATAATTTTAATTATTTATTAATCCCTGTTGTTAATTTTCAATTTTCTGTTTGCTAATGAATTTACATTGGCAAAAGAAGATAAAGAACAAAGGTAAATTTTCATACATTAGAATATCCCATTACAAATCGTCGCTACTTTAAATATAAAGAAAGTATCGCTAGATTCTTCACTACTTTCTGAACAAATCCGTGCAAGAATATTTATTATAGAACTACGGGAAAAAGAGAAATTCAGATTTAAAAGTCTCATGTTGACATATGTTATGTACCTACATCTGAGAATGTCACTAAAATCACAGACTATCCAGGTTAAAGTGTTAATTGATCACACAAAGCCACGTCAAGTTGAGGTCAAAGAAAACATAAAATAATAAAGAATACACAACTTAAAATATAAATAAATAATATACTAAACGGTTGAAAAGAAAAATAAATTTTTTTGGGAATTCGATACTGGTTTTTTAGACCAAGTAATAACGGATAAATTGAAAAAAATTAAAAATGATTAAAATAGTTAATCAGCTTTCTATTTAAAACATTTTTTTTCCCAACTTCCCTTGTCCGCGTAATAGATTAAAAAAAGCTGGTAATCTATTATTTTGTTTTAGTATATAAGTCATTGGAAGTAGCACAGATGTGTTGGAATAAGATTTTACCATTGCTCTTTTAATGTATTTTTAATTGATTTTAGCAGTATGGCGTTGCAGATTTATTTTGGGCTCATAATTATGAGATGTACTGAAGGGAAATTCAGATGTGGCTAGATTATCAGCTAGACTCAACAGATTGCGGTTGGAAGTTGGTCGATAGTAATTATAATAATTAGAAGCAATCCAGTCTTGATCCGATCTGCGTCGGTAAAACTCACATGTTTTTGGAACTGTAAAAAAAGGATGCAGTGCTAAATGTAGCTGCCAAAAATTTTACTCTTTTTTGTTCTCTGGCATATACAAATTATCAGGGTCGGTCGTGTTCTAATGTTGAATTATCAAAAGCAGATGATTCGTTGTATACTAACTCACAAACATACGATAAGTAAATATTGACACATTTTACTTGCTCCCAGGAAGAAGAAGAAGAACAAATATTTGAAGGTTAGGAATCGGACGAATAATTTTTTAATCCATTGGTTTTTAATTTTCATTTCTTTTATCAATTCCAGCATTTCTAAAAATGCTTGTATGCAATATTTTATAATTAAACAAAATCATAACAGACCTATGGAATAGGCATACTGGGGAAGCCACGTTAAAAAAAACTACGATCCGTGCGCTACCTCAGTCACAGTACTCTCTAGTATATACAGTATTATCTATGCACAGTACTCAGTAACAGAATCGCCACAAACGATGACGCATATTCTATTTACATGCTGTCTATGCCCTGTTAGATGTACTACGTCCGACTTCCATAGGGTTTGCGTTTTATTTAGTGCCAATGACACGAAAACGTGTGCATATTGTGACGGTTGCAACTTTTTGCATCGTTATAAGTGGTGTGAGGTATAGAAACAGTGGCTTTCAGGAAAAAAGTTATAGATATACTTTCATTCATAAATTTTATGATCTACAATCTTTATTTGAACTAATTTTACGACAAAACTTACCGTTTTGAAGGAAATCTCGAGAATCCCTTTATCCTTTGATCTCGAGAATGTTGGGAAATTTTGAAATTTTGATTTTAATTGTTTTGTGAATAATTATACTCATTGTGAAGTTACAATATAATTATTTTTAATCAAATTTTACCGGACTATCAATAATTGCTGTGGTACATTTAATATTGTCCTGGTCATCCTCCTTAGGATACAAAGTCAATGTATTTAATACTAGCTGTATTAAATTTATTAATTTCTGAATAATTAGTGTTTTTATTTCTTCCAGATTTCATCTTAGATGGCTATGATATATTTTAACCATCTCGCATTCATGTATTTGATTTATTGTATATTTGATTGTAGTTTTTGCATGAAATAATAAAAAACTGAAATACAAACTTTCCATTTATTAGTTGTGTGTGCAAATGTCACATTTAAAAAGTCAAAAAATTTATGAAAACGGTATTAAAAGATCCAGTTACACACAAACTAATGAGAATGTATTTAAAATTTTACAATTACTCTGCGAATCACTCTGACATGCAAAACTCATTACAGTCCAAGTAAGTTGGTGAATCTTGAGTTGTAAACTCCATAACTCCGTAATGAAAGTTGCCGTAAGCACCTCATATGGATACGACACGTGGAGAGTTTCAATGGCATTAGCGCGGTCAAGTCAAGGTGCTTCACGTCTTGTGTGTAACATTTTGATTTATTTCTATTTATTTTTTGTTTTATTGTTTTTATCAGTTAAAGGCAGTTCCATAATAAGTTGGAGCTGATTCGGATCGGAAATGGAACTCTCGCGCAGATAATATCACAAAGTAATAGCTTTGCCGTGACGTTTCGTGATGTCAATCGTAGGTGGCCCATTACAACGACAGAAGACATGAGAGTAATTTCGTGTCCAATTTTTGCCTGCCCTCTCAGCTCAGTGGATTGCCTTAAGAAAAATTTCGAGTCTTTTTTCGTTGAATCGTTAATCCTACTTTATATACATACTATAAGGAAGCAAATCACTATTCCGACTCTTTTAATATTTTCATATTTTTTGCACTCCTTCGCTACCGTACTATAATTGTAATTTATTTTCAATTTTTTAAAGTAATTTAATAAAAATAAAAAACCAAAATAAAACGCAATATTCGTCGAGACAGTTTTAATTTTTTTAACTTTCCCGAAATAATTAATACATCACTTGATTTACTCACCTGAATTTAGCCCTTAGGCCCTTAGGTTATCTGAATTCTCTTCGGTTGTGTCGAATTGTTGTTCCATCGGAATAGAAAACAACGGAATAGAGAGTGCACTTTTTTTTAGGTTTTTCATGTTTAATTTGAAAAACTTAAAATAAAGAATTAATATTTGTCCTCATGGTTTTATTGTAAAATAAATAAAAAAATAATTGTAAAATTATTTTGTGATTGTCGTATTTCTATGTGATGATAAGCCGACTTGACCAGAGATAATGTATAAACATATAGAATACATTTTCGATGCCGAGTAGGCCTGGTATTCGGCTGGGGATATTTCCCTCAAGACATGTAGCCATATCTTCCAGAGACACTGAAGACTTTTGACTAGTTGCGCAATATGTCTCAAAACGTTTGTGAAAACGAGGCTTGCGGACCAGGATAAGGAGATAGTTATGACCCTGGTAGCTTATTCACTAGAATAAGCTAGGGTAGCGTTCTTAGAAATTCGTCGCACAGTATCGACAAAGCTGACGATGATGACGATGTGCACACACGTATAAAAGACGTCGTTATATAACTCCATGTTGCCTAGCATGTCCTACGTTTATGGGCCCATATCTACGTTTTCATACAGATTCTATGACGGACAGTCGCTCGTAAAACTTTTGCACACGTTTTCACATGTAGCATTTTTGTTTACGACAGTACTTTTGTGCGAATTGTTTTCTTAAGTAACATTTTATATTCGAGCTCAAATGTCGTTTTTGTGTTTTGTTGTAAATTATATAATATAGAGGTACTTATATTTAATACACATACTTGCCATACCGCTTTATTCATAAAAACAAGTTAAACAATATCGTAAATAATACATAACTAATCTACATAAGTAGTATTTAAAAAATTGTTATTCATAAACATACTTAAAAATTTAATAGACAATTAATTAAGTTTTTTATCAGTTGCAAAGTTGTTGTCTTTTAAGTAAATCTGACACTGTCAACTTGCATGTCATTGTTGACAGTAACTTCAATGACTAAATTAAATATTAAGTCCGTCATATCGGTGCAATTCGGCTTCAATGCGGCTGATGTCATTGTGTCATGTCATGTCTACTTAAAATATACCATTGAGACCCTCAATATCAGCTTCATTCATTTGATCGTATTCCACATAGAGCGACTAGAATCGTTGATGACTTTGCCCCAAAGGTCGGTTTCTTCTGCATTTTTACCGTATTTTTAATGGAGAGTGTTCTTTTCTTTCTTTTCTTTAATTAAATACTGTTTACACACACTTGTGCATTATAGATAACACTTACTACAACGTTGGCTTAAAATCAGCCAGGACTATGTTTAGTAGACGTAGTCTATGGTTAGTCTGTAGTTTATGGCTAACCTGTAGTCTATGGAGACAGTTCTATGACAGGACGACCATGGCGTGGGTAGTGATAGCTAGCCTAGCTTATCACTGTCAGCTGCAGATAACTAATATCTTAGGCGTCAGCTGTCAACTCTGATTTGTCAGACTTGTCCTACTTCCACTTGGCATGTGTATGTAACAGACGGGTTCTAAACCGAAAGCAACAATTTCTGAGGTAGGAAGCAACACATATTAATTACATACACGATCGTGATTAAAAGGTATAAAATTCGTAACAAATAAACACATTCATGGGGCTCGCGTCCGGCAGCGGCATCTCTTAGCCAGGCAAGCGAATCTATGGGCGACGATGGCGCTGCGCATTCGTCATTTTCCCTCCCGTCACTTCATTAAAACCCACCATTTGATTCATTCAATTTTCAACAGAAACATTTGGGTAATTCAAAATAAACCATTCATTGAAGAAGTTCCGAAAGCCCCCGAGTTCCTAAACAATAGTTTACTTTACAAATTTTAATTCCATATCATTTTACAACTCAAACAGTATCAAATGTTTAATTTTCCCTAATTAAAATTCAATATTTCCAGAAGCAAAAAAAAGGGTTTGCCCTGGAGGAAATGTTTAAAGCCTCCCGCCGCAGATCCATGGAGTAGATTAAAATTCAAAAACCTTTTTACTTGAGTAAACATACCTTTTATAGTGTGAAATGCCATTTCCCATTAGATGAATATATAGCGACCCCTAATGTCCTATATTATCCTATAATGTCCTATATTGTCTAGGGGGCATAAAGCCGTAACGTTTTTGATGACAGAAGTACTTAATATATTTTATCTGTCTCTATCTGTCTATAATCTTCTATATAGAAGGTTCTCTTCAAATATTCTGTCCCTTTCTGGGAGTAGACATGCGTAGCGAGGAAAAATTCGACCAATACCAAAACCTTTTTTCTGATATAGAAAAGATTTAACAATTGCAAACGAATCTTATTGGTGCGAGACGATAATTTTCCTCTGTCCCTTTAGAGCGTTATCAAGTTTGCAAGAAATACCTCCCTCGTCGTGCATGTCTAATTTGGCTACAATGGATTGGTATTTAAAGAATTTTTAAAGTATTTAAAGTATTAAGTAGGTACTTAATGTAAGTTAAAAAAAAATTGGTTGGTCTATATAGTGTATTTAAAGACTATTTATAACTATTTAGTTTTATATAATGTTATAATGGCAATGCTTAAAACGTTTTTCGTAAAATAGTCGGGTTAAAAAAAATGTATACCACTGATATCATTATTTAATAAGAATAATTGGTTCATTATTATTAACTACATAGGTACTTTTTCTTCAAATAAGTTATATTTAATTCTTTTTCCTGGCGAACAGATATCGAGCAAATTTTTAATTCAGCAAATATATCTCACCCGTAAAGGCTGTTGGAACCTTTTTCGTGTTTTTGCATTTTTATAATCTAGAAGGTCATCTATTAAATTATTTTCATGTCATTATTTCTTAATTTGGTGAAAATATAACAATGAAATCTTTATTCGCTTCAGAAGTTAAAAAAGGTACCTAAAGCCTTATAAAATCGTTTACCTCGACTCTCGACATTTCGGCCGTAATGCAACGGCCGTGGTCACGAGTAGACAGTATATAAATATGAATACAAATCGTGAAAGCTTAAAACAAGTTAAGAACGCTCACGTGTGTTTCATAAGGAACAAAATACGTCACACGTTATCACCACTTTATTCGCGTTAAAATAAAATAATATAATTTAAATACGGTTGTTATATCACATTACTTCACACGTAGATAAGCAACCTTAAGTTGAATACTGTTGGTAAATAGTCTTACGTCAGACTTAATAAGAACAATTTACAGCAAACAACAACAACAAAGCAGTAATAAATGTTTACCAACATAATACGAAATTGACATAGTCGTATTACACTTTTTTACAAATACCCTCAATATTCCTTCTTGTTCTTTGTTTCTAAAAAATAATCTTTCCTGCTGATGCATCGGACAATGGGAAGCTAAGTCACAATTTTTATTTTTTCCTGTAAACCTGTGTTTTTGAAATTACAACTTTGGGGGTTGGGGTGCGAATTATTATGAAGGATTTCGGATTGTGGTTATAACAAGTTGTTCATGCGCCTTTAATGTCTAGAAATTTAATAAATCTACTTAAATTGCTATAGCTAACTATGTTGAAATTTACAAATGTTGACTATGGAAAACTATTGATTATATTATATATTTAACTGGATAATGGAAGATGGAGCGACTGTTGAGGCCCTTAAACATCCAGTGTGTTCGAGAGGTATACCGTTTGCCTATTGCGGCCCTAATGCAGTATGATTCTAATTTTTACTAAATCTTAGGTATTAAAGTTGTTCTTAAAATTTATTCCATGAGTTATTATTTGTTACCTATTTATCCTTTATAATTAATGAGTCAGCTAAGCTTAAAGGAAATCTACCGTGAGTCCTTTCTGAGCCCCTCTTTGTGGCACACCTAGAGCCCGGCAATGATTGCTTGGGGGTGGGGTCCGGCGATCCAACAGGGTGTCCCCCGCTCCTTTTTGTACTCAAAGATGAAATTTATGAATATAAATTTGTGCTGGAAACCGCCAAAGACGAGACAAAACCCCCAAACCGGCAAATTGAATACAGCTGCATCTTCAAATTCAGATATAAGGAGTTGTCATCTCAACTGATAAATATATAATTGGTGTAATAGAGAGTAGGTAATAAAGACGTGTGTTGTATAATTAACTTCATTGCAGTAACCTCGTTTCTTTTTTTTTTCGTCATACTAACCTTGTTTCTTTTTTTTTGTCGAATATTTTTTTTTGATAATAAGTAGTATCAACGTTTATTACAAATTATATCATAGAGCTATTACAAATTACGCGGTTAGAACTTTGATATAAAATGAAAAATGAAATTAAAATACTAAGCAATTTTATGGGCACAAAATGACTGCAGACGAGATGAAATAAATAAATTAATGAAATAAATAAAAGTTATGAAAACTATTCTTTGAAAAAAAAAATAACCATCATAAATATATTTAAAAGATATATTTTTTAAAATGAATGTAGAAATTAAATAAAATTTTATAATATTATGACGGGAATCAACCATATTTTGTTCGCCACAAAGAGCTGGAAACAAGTCTGAGCAAATGTGCTTTCATTTAGAACATTACAGTAAAGGGACGTAAATAAAATATCCTACCACTTTATATTTGCCCAGCGCCGTCTACCGCGTAAATTTCGATCCCGTGGCAAATAGAAAATCATCCTATGGCATCCCATAGGAACATTTTTTCGGGATAAAAACTATCTTATCTGTTAATACAAGTTACCCTCTATGTGTGTGCCAAATTTCATGAAAATTGGTTCAGCAGTTTTTGCGTGAAGGACTAACAAACAAACATACAAACTTTCTCATTTATTATATTATTAGGATGAATGTTGCATTACAATTATGATTTTCCTTCACGTCTAACTGTAATATTATTATAAAACTCAAGTTCCCTAACCGAGTAGGCAGAGTGTACAGAGTGCCACACATCACTATTCTTACACTACCTACTTGAATAGCTTACTCCACATATTTTATAACTCTCCTCATTGCTACACTCCGTTTGCGAATACTCTTGACGCCACTATCCCGCAGTGCCCTTTCAATCTGATCATTGTACGTCAGTCTTCCCCGAAACCTACACACATCCCTCCACATTCACATTGTATGTCTGTTTTGTTCATCTCCGTCATCTTTTTTCATGACGTAAAATCGAGGGAAGAATACACTTGTCTCATTAAACACCGGCGCTAAGGTTGAAACGAAAGTATTAATTTCGAGTTAAACGTTTGTAAAATCTATGGTCATTGGACATCCACCGCTATTAAATCGCTGCTAGCTTCTACTCACTACCAAAGCAAATAAAGATAACATTTGCTATAATAAATCAACAAGCGCATTTTATTAAAGCAGGTGCACACGCTCTGCTTGCTCTTTGTTATTTCGCATATTCAATATTGCATAGCTTGGAATACTAAGTGTTTAGTTTGGAATATTAAGTTCATCATCATCAGCATCTTGGACCACTGCTGGACATTGCCTTCCCAAATGCACACTACCGAACTTGCTCTTCATGTTGGTCGTCATCGGTTATACATGTAACTTCTTCTTCTTCTCGAGTCAGTAATTGTTCAGCCGGTCAAATTTTATGCGATCAGTATCATATATATCACAGAAGACACAGAGAAGATTGAAACTCCATAGGCTGGATCGGATCCCCACATTCGCATCGCTCCCCCTAGGATGGTGTTAGTCCCCAATGACTCCTATTTTGTTTGCACAGGCCTAGTTGTGGTCGAAGTCGATTAAGCGACTGCCAAGGAGACCTAGGCAAGTGGTGGCCAGGGAGATTTTCTTCAGATGGCACAAATATACCGGGAGAGGGCGTTTCATATTCCACCTTATGATTCTCTCCTCGGCAGGACCAAGAATTAGTGACTGTGTAATTCGTAAGACGACTTACGACAAGACTAAGTCTTGCAGGGTGGGTGGCATGTCTAAAGAGAGGATGGCGGTGGACTGTATATTGCATTTTTTTTCGTAGCAATAAGTTTCTAATGTCTGGAGGGGATAATTTATTTAGAATAGAATAGAATAGAAGAGAAAAATCTTTATTTAGGTACATACACATATTACACTGTTATACGTGAAAGGAAAGAGAAAAAAATAAAAATACAATTGTGATAACTAGCCTACGACTTAGTTCTAAGGTACATACCACATTAAATAAGACTAATAAAATAAATAAAAGATAACATAAAGATTCTACATTTTGTAAGGAACAATGCATAACAGTGTTATACACCAAGCGCCCAAAAAGGAGACCACTCAGTTGGATATGTATGTATGTAACAGTTGTTGTGTATATTTAGGGGATTATGTTTAAGGCACCCAGTAATAATGCGGCAAGTGTCATTTAATGCAATGTCTATCTGTTTTGCGTTTATAATATATTACGTAGTTTTATTGTATTACTCGCGCTAAGAATGACAAGGAATGAACAACATTTTTATGGCAGAAAAATAAATAAAAGCGTGTATTTCGGATTGCCATAAAACTTTATAGCGAGAACGAAACATGCTTTATATTTCGTACTTAAGCCTGATAACACCATATTCATTCCTTGTTACTTCTGCACTTAGATTTCATAGGTTAGGTATATAAATAATATGGTTGTGTTGAGGAAAAAAATATACTTTACTTATGCAAAAATCGTTGTTTAAAAGTAATTATCATCATAAGACGGGAACAAAAAGAATTAGGAGGTAGTCAATATGTCTAGTGTGCACCATGTGCAGAACTCGTTAAAAATTACAAAATATACTTTTTGAGCAATATATTTCATGATATATCTTTTTACACGGCCATGAAACAATGACCCTTATTATTGTCATAAAATCTTATATTATCTTAGTCTAGTAAGAGATAGTGCTACACTGAATACATGCATGTAGCCGAATTGTGTGGGCACGACCGGGGACGTACCTCTCGCTTAAATCGGCGTAAAGTGACAACTGTGCTGTCACGTTTCGTGCGGTGTATAATTAGCCGGTGGCCTATGAAGGGAGGAGGAGGGGGAAAGGGGCAACGCATCTGTATAGCCTCTATGGGAAAATGGCTCCGATAGCTCGTTTTCCCCCATAAGATATAAAGAAAATAAATAAAAATAATGTGTTGTATAGCATTGGTTACATCTTGAGAGACTGTTTAGTCTCAAATTGTTAAACTTGTCTATTTGGGTTTCATATGTCCCCAAGATAGTTTGTCATTTCGTATATTTAGTCAGTATGTAACAACTGTAATGATCAGGCCAAGGATGTAGATATGAGAGGAAAATTAAAAAATAAAATACTTCCTTTATATGATAGTCACATTATATCTCTGTATACCTATATATAAAAGTCTCTCATCACAATGTTAATTACCATACTTCTCCGAAACGGATACATCAATGCTAATAAAATTTTGTGTGCTTTTGGGTAGGTCTGGGAATCGACCAACATCTATTCTTCGTCTCAATATTTGCACGGCCTTGAACCTTACGCGGATGAAACAGCGGAGCGCAGCTAGTTATACATATTATTTGTATTAAACAATGTTTTTAAAGTACACACGTATAAAGATTGCCAGCTGTTCTACACGGTTTCACCCTTGAATGTATTTCTGGAACGAATAAAATTTTCTTGTTATTTTTATTACCTATAGTTTATATTTGGGCTATATTTCATCCAAATGAATTTAGTAGCGTATTGCACGACAAAAACATACCTACACACTCCAAAATGGCCTAGAGGCAAAGGAGAGCGTGTATGTGGCGAATTACTGGAAAACTCCAATTTGAAATTATGGTGAGGATACGGAAAAGCTTAAAGACTGCGTTTATTGTAAAGATTTTTCTGCACCAGCCGTAAATGTGCAAAAAATTAAAGAGGTTGCTTTATTTTTCCAACAACAAACGAAATCTCTTAGCAGACGACGCATTAGTACCTCTCTTAACGGAACCTTCATTTAAGTTGAGCAGTTGTTTCTGAAGTTTTGCCACCTAATCTACCAGTGAGCCCCGTTTATTATTCCGTATCACACTTCGATTGATTCTGGATTATGTTATAATTAGGGTTATATGAAAAGTGTTAAGCGCAAGGATTATCATGTTACGTTATACAATATCATAAATTTTATATTTAATGTAATTATGATAATCATATCGAATGTTTTACACATTCCAATAAAGCGGTTTATTTATGTAATTTACAATCCTGACGTTTGAGGAGCTTCACATCAATCATCACAAAAGGCTTCCGTCTGCTCGTTTGTACCTATATACTACATTAAAAACGACCTATGAAAAAGTATCAAAACACATTTATACAACAATATAATATGTTTGTTTTTCTCTCAGAGACTTTTATCACATTTTATTCGCTGTCAGCATCTGTTATATGGATTGTGCGATGTCGAACGAGTCACAGTACATAAAAGCCAGTATTCAAGTTCTCAGGAAATGCTCTCCGTTTTACAATGGCTGCTACTGCATCCATTTGTACCCGCTGTGCTTAAACATACAATCTGAGAACGTGCGGTTGAAACAATAACTTAAATCTTCTTTACAAAGTCTGAACCTTCGCAAATATATTTCCACATTATTATAACATTTTTACTTTATAGTTTGTTTAAAATATATTATTAAACTACGTACAAGCTATGACATATAAACCATCATCATCTGCACTTTTTAGTTTGCTCTTAAGATATACATATACTGTTTTTATAGTATTAGAAGGAGGAGGGAGGGGAGAGGTAAAGATTTACCTTTTGGAAGTGGTAGCGCCACACTACATGCTTACATGCAGCCTCATTCAGCCGGCGCGACCAGGGCGATACCTCTCGACACGAGACCGGCTTAAAGTGACAGCTGTACTGTCGCGTTTAGTGCGATATGTAAAAGAAAGTTAACAAATGAAGTCTCGATATCTTCTATTACTCAGGTAATACAAAAAATTTAGAATAAGTTTGTCTTCTGTTTTTAAATGTGTACTCTATCCTGCAGAGTTTATCTTTGTAGTGTCCCATCCTATCCCGTACCATCATAAATCTGCTCTATCGGATTTAAATCTGATAAATGTATTTGCCACTCTAGGGCTGAAACAATATTCTAGTTCCACTAAACTTTTACCACTGTTGCTGTATACCTACATACTACTACAGCTAGCTACAGTTGGATTAATTGATTTGATACAGTTTACTTATTATTACTTATTTATACAGTCTCTCTGTTCGTTATTTAATTATTGAAATTATTAAATGCTTATACAACTCGAACCTTTTTAAAAACAAACGTGAGAATGGGTGGCGAAATGTCTCCCCAGTAAGTAATAAAACAAATGCAAATATATACGGGCAGCTGATGTTTTATGTTAATTGAAGTTTCATCTGAAATATAAATAATACTTATTCAAAATTCTTGTTTTTTAGTTCGTAACTGGTGAAGTTCGAATGAGAAAACAACATAGTTGTGCGTTTAAGTTTATTCATTTTCCAGGGAAAGTGGTTTAGTTTGATACGATATTATAATCTAGTTAGTGTAGATGAAGTTAGGTAGTTAATACTTGTGAATGTTAACCTATAGTGTACCGCGAGCGTATTAAGACGCTTCAAAAAAAGGCCGTGACCACGTGTTCGGTACCGTACAGTCTACATGAATGTTATATATACGACAGTAACCCATATTGATGAAAACGCCTAATAATTTAAAGTGAAAAAACTTTCGCATTTATAATATTACTTAGGTAGTGCCTAAATAATATTATAAATGCCAAAGGTTGTATGTTTATTTGTTTGTTTGTTACTCATTCACGCAAAAACTGCTGAAGCACATAGCACATACGATAGTTTTTCTGAAAAAATGTTCTTGTGATATTAAGGGATGATTTTCTATTTTCCACGGGATCGAAATTTATGCGGGTGAAACCGCGGGGCGTGGCTAGTTTTTTCATATATTTGAAGGTAAACTTTGTAAAATTAATTTCTACATATAACGTGAATTCACCACCACATTGTTCGCAACAAAGAGCCAGAAACAAGTTTAAGGAAGTGCACTTTCCTTTTTGGATGGCGTTTCCTTTTAGGAAATTACTTGTGCAATACGGTACAGGGACGTAAACGAAATACCGCATCACTTTATAAACAAATATATAAAGTTACTAGCTGCGTCCCGCGGTTTCATCCGCGTACATTTCGATCCCGTGGAAAATCATTCCATGGCATCCCATAGGAACATTTTTTCGGGGTAAAAAATATCCTGTGTTAATCCAAGTTACTCTCTATGTGTGTGTGCCAAATTTCATGAAAATCGATGCGGCAGATTTTACTTGAAGGAGTAACAAACAAACAAACATACAAACTTTCGCATTTATAATGTTAATAAGATATAATAGTAGTGTAATATGCGCATGACAAAGCTGCTTTACAATTAGAATTTTCTTTCATAAGCAATTGTTATATTATAAAATCTTGCCCCACTATTTGATTATTCCTATTCGACTGCACTGCAATAATACTATTACAATAAAACAAATTGTATATAAACAATAAATACAATATAAGAAATTAATTCTCGTTGCATTTTGTATGCTGCGAGAATTTCCACACATAAATCCCTTTCAGTTCGAACATGGACGGAGAAATACATATTTGATAGAGAAATCGGCACTATAACGCGATCACACCACACGGATTTAGCGTGTACACACCACGTGGATACACCCTCAATCCTCATACCATAATATTAAACCTAAAATTAGACTGTGAATAAATTTTAAAGCTTTTAGTCGAAAGTTTTGACCTTTGATCAAGGAAATACAGTATACTTGGCACCGCCGACTAAAAGAGATAATTATGCGAATTTTAATGTGCGTTGGTAATATAATCAACCATATGATCCATCAATCATTCATGTGTATCAAATGTTGCCTACCATACTTTCGTGTTGCTTGGTTTAAGAATATAATAATTATAGCAACTACGTAGTTTTGGCTGAGATA
>LUGF01032525.1:1784-18835 GCA_001625245.1 Calycopis cecrops | reverse complement strand
ATGAAAACGCCTAATAATTTAGAGTGAAAAAACTTACGCATTTATAATATTACTTAGGGAGTGACTAAGTAATATTATAAATGCGAAAGTTTATATATTTATTTGTTTGTTTGTTACTCATTCACGCAAAAACTGCTGAAGCACATAGCACATAGGATAGTTATTATTCCGAAAAAATGTTCTTGTGGGATATCAAGGGATGATTTCCTATTTTCCACGGGATCAAAATTTTTGCGCGTGAAACCGCGGGGCATGGCTAATTTTTTCATATATTTGAAGGTAAACTTTGTAAAATTAATTCTACATATAACATGAATTCACCACCACATTGTTCGCAACAAAGAGCCAGAAACAAGTTTGAGGAAGTGCACTTTCCTTTTTGGATGGCGTTTCCTTTTAGGAAATTACTTGTGCAATACGGTACAGGGACGTAAACGAAATACCGCATCAGTTTATAAACAAATATATAAAGTTACTAGCTGCGTCCCGCGGTTTCATCCGCGTACATTTCGATCCCGTGGAAAATCATTCCATGGCATCCCATAGGAACATTTTTTCGGGGTAAAAAATATCCTGTGTTAATCCAAGTTACTCTCTATGTGTGTGTGCCAAATTTCATGAAAATCGATGCGGCAGATTTCACTCGAAGGAGTAACAAACAAACAAACATACAAACTTTCGCATTTATAATGTTAATAAGATATAATAGTAGTGTAATATGCGCATGACAAAGCTGCTTTACAATTAGAATTTTCTTTCATAAGCAATTGTTATATTATAAAATCTTGCCCTACTGTTTGATTATTCCTATTCGACTGCACTGCAATAATACTATTACAATAAAACAAATTATATATAAACAATAAATACAATATAAGAAATTAATTCTCGTTGCATTTTGTATGCTGCGAGAATTTCCACACATCCCTTTCCCTTTCAGTTCGAACATGGACGGAGAAATACATATTTGATAGAGAAATCGGCACTATAGCGCGATCACACCACATGGATTTAGCGTGTACACACCACGTGGATACACCCTCAATCCTCATACCATAATATTGAACCTAAAATTAGACTGTGAATAAATTTTAAAGCTTTTAGTCGAAAGTTTTGACCTTTGACCAAGGAAATACAGTATACTTGGTACCGCCGACTAAAAGAGATAATTATGCGGATTTTAATGTGCGTTGGTAATATAATCAACCATATGATTCATCAATCATTCATGTGTATCAAATGTTGCCTACCATACATTCGTGTTGCTGGTTTAGGAATATAATAATTATAGCAACTACGTAGTTTTGGCTGAGATATTTCACATACCTCTTATGAATAGTATTAGACTCTGAAATTCTCTGAAAGGCAAAATATATAATGCGGTAATAAATATTTAAATTGTGTGCGGTGAGAAAACCCCGTGCAAATCCCGCGAGTTGAACAAGTATTTGAAAAAGTAAGTATTTGGAAATATATTACGTATAATAATAAATAGGTATCTAACACATCAAAAACACAAAAAATATTATAATACGTGCATCTAAACGCGGTACGATTTTCAATGTTTTTTTTTCTTTTATACCCATGCACTTCACAATTGTTACTTGGTTTCGGCATTTTTTACTAAACGCGAAAATCTTACAGTGCACAATATTATGTGAACGCGCGAGAGTGCGACGGCCCTGTGTCGCCGACATCTTCGAAGATAGGCCGAGCCGTAGGTATAAAACGCGTGACCTCGAGCGAGTGACGTACGCCTGGTATAACCACGTCCAGGAAGCCCGAGTATTAAAGAGTATGGCGTCGGTTAAATTGAAAGTTTCTAACCGGGCAAAATGCGAAAGCGTCGCTGACACGTGCGGTTTTAAGTAAGAAGGAGTGCCACACTGTATGCCTGCATGCGAGACCGGCTTAAAGTGACAGCAGTGCTGTCGCGTTTCGTGGGTTGTGTGTAGCCGGTGCTCCATGGGCGTGGGAGAAAAAAGAGAACAGCGCTTCTGTATAACTATGCGGATGCCAATGGGCGTCGTTTGTCATGAAAATGGCTTCGACTGGTCATTTGTATCGTAAAAAAAAGCAATAGGTACCTACACGGTCACGTTAGCTTAGTTCAGATCCAATACAGCATGACACTACCTGCTACTGGACATTAAATCCCGTTATTCATCAGGTTATTCCGCAGAGTTTCTTATTTTCTAAACAAGCCTTCACTTTTTTTAACTTTCGACTCTTCTTAAATAACTTTGTGGATTTGTGGAAAATATAAAATGGTTTCCGCAACACTTGGTACATGATAAATTAAATACGTCAATGGCCGTATCGTCCCCTGGCGTCGGCGATACCAGTAAAAAACGGCGCGCGACGCCGACGGCTGACGTATGGACGGGGCGCACACATTTTTGTCGGCCATTTATTATTTCATGTCGATAATAAATTATTTTATTTTAAATACACGGTTACATGGTCACTAGCCGAATTTTAAAATAAGGAAGTCAACATCATTCAAAGGGTGTGTTTTAAATTTTATCGTCTAATTGTAATATTTTGTTAAATAATAATCGATTTGAAATTATGCTTAAAAATACATCGATCGTTGTTTGCTAACGAAGTGAATCGACCTCAAGGTCAGTGACGCCAACCGATAGCGACTCGCTAGTCACGTCACGGGTGAACAAGAAATATTATGTTTATAACATGGTATAAAATAATTGTATCTAATTATTTTTTTATTAATTTTTTTATTCATAAACCGAATGTATGATCGATTCTGAACCATACCTGAAAATTTGGCCGGTGACCAAAATGTAACCCTGTGTAACGGTTGGTTAGATATTGTAACCATTAAACCACTACTGACACCACTGACATCCACATCGTTAATGGTGTTGCCCATATTCATCCCCTCCATTTGATCACAGTTGCAGTATAGTCAGGATCTGCGAAACTGCATTATTCGTTTACTATGCTACCGAAGACCACCATTAGGTGGCATTGATGACCGCCCCATGGTCATGGGGTGAGACCGTAGCAGCCGCTGGAAGGGGGCTCAAAGCCACGAAACAGCCTCCTCTATTCCCCCTGCGGGGAGTATGAGGAGACCCAGATGTATGGCATTATTCGCATATAATTTTAGTAACGTCTTCACGCCAGATCCTTTACAGGGTAGATAATATGTACTAGTATATAGAACTGATTTTATTTAATAAAATGTTGCAGTAAATCTTGTTAAGTGATAAATGATTTCGCCTAATTAATCGCGCAAGGTAAGACTTGGCAAGTAGATTTAATTGAACAAATAAACTTCCACTTACCTGACACTATCGGGGGATTTATATGTAGAATAGTTGTAAGACTTCGTCGAGCATTTGATGCTTGAGCCTGGTGAATTGTTAAATACGAATCTTTGTCTTTTCCCTTTTTTTTTCTTTCTTTCTCCTTTCATAACAATTGGTGTTTCTATCCAAAAGTTTTATGGTATAGGGAGGCCAATGAGCAGTCGTTTTCATGACTTCCGACACCCATAGACATCCGCATAAAGGCTATACGGATGCACTGCCCTCCTTTCTCCTCCCACTTCCATGAGATTCATTCTTGTAAAGGTAATATATAATTTGAATACTCAGTACAATTATTCAAAATACGTCCGAACTGATCCGGTACAAAACAACATAGATTGAACGAGCAACATGTTACGCTGCAATTTGTCATCCAACATAACGGCAGATGCTATCTTTTTGTCTACGTTTTACTGTACGGATTTGTGGATGAACCTTAATCATAGATCATTTCCATAGTTTTTGTTGTCAACCACAATATTGTATTCAGTAACGAGTCGTTTGAACCAAAAGCACATGATTTTATAAGTCATATTTTAAAGAGCTTTTGGATTAACTGAAGTTTGAACTTATATCAAAACTTGATTAAAGTAAATTTTTCTTTCGATCGAATTCGAAAACAGGAGGTTTCACATTGAATACATTTTTATGAAAGTTTTTTTGGCATTATGTTTTTAATGCAATATAAATGGAAATAATGGTATGTATAGGCAAATAAATACATACAGTTATTTTCATTTATATTCGTTACGTTTTTAAAATGCTATGTGATACGCTATATATAGAATTCTTCGATATATCAGAAGAGTATATAATATTAAGTCACTGTTTTACTACTGTTTATCTATTATTTCTTTAAATTATAATGTAAAGCCCCTCCAAAAAATGAAACTCAATTGACTATATGATACCTGTATTATCTTCATTGCAACTCAATTGCTATTTTAAGTAATAAATAAATGATTTTAATAAATCACCAATGAGCAAACATAAAGTGTTCCAGTTAAGAGGACATTAAGTAGCAAGAGCACGTTCGCCGCAGATCCCCCCTTCCCCCCTCATTCGTCTTAATTTCATGTCAAGCAGTTCGCAAATGGAAATCAATTGTTATTTTAATTAATTGCGCATCTGTTTGGTCCAATGATACCAGTCCCAAGCATTTGTATGAAATTTCATTTTCAAATGAAAATGTTCGATTATTTTATTACAACTCAATTGGGTATTTTTTTTAAATTTATTTTATTCAAAACATTAGAATGATAAGCAGACCAAAAACCACGCGGGTTTGTCTGGAATGCTATTCTGCCATAATTTTTGAAATTAAAAATAAGACATATCTATGTATCTATATCTATGTAATATTTACATACCAAGTTTAATCTTTGGGGCATAATCTCCGTAGTTCCACAACAGTAACCCGGGGTATGATAGTATACGCGGACAAGGCGGGTGATGAGGATGAGCAACTTCGGTCGAAGTCTCAACAGCTTGAGAACCCGCATCGGTTTCTTTTTACGATAATTGTATTTTTATAGGTGATAACGCTTACCAATCAGACTATGTATACCCCTATATTATGTATGGTAGTCAGCTCGAAACGCCGCCGCCCACAATTTGATTAAAACCAGCCTGGAACCACCTGAAGCAACGAATAAAATCAGTGCAAACGGCTTAAAATTTTACCGATTCATTCATAAATGTACAATAGTATATTTTATAAAAATTGTTCCTTAGATATTATTTTCTAAACTTCATTGATGTTTTGTGATATAATGCTACCTAAAATCATCATACAAAATAATCATATACATAAAACCATTTTTTTTTAGAAGTTACTATTTTTGTATAGTATATAACGAATAAATTCCTAGCCATCCGTGTGATATAAAAAGGTTGGGTTTGGACATTCTCCTCTGTCACATTAGTCTGATCTTAAAATCGTGACCGAAATTACAATATATTATATTATGATATGGGGATTTTCGTATCAGTTTAACTCGTTTGCTGGTTTTATTTCAAAATATCTCATGTGAAAGAAAAATAAATCAAAGGAACAGGAAATACATGTCGCCCCATCCAGCGTTATAAAGAAGATATTAGGCATTATTAGGCATTAGAATGGTCTTGGTCTAGGTCTTGCATTTTTCGTATTCTAATTTCACAATGTTTTTAAGCACCTTTGCAGTTTGGCAGCTACGATATGTAGATTATTATATGTCTCTACGGGTGATTCGTCACACCTGCAATTGTTGTTTATATAATTCGCCTCTTTACAACAACAACTTGACCTGAAAATTCACTTTTTTATTTGATATTTAGAACCATCGTATCGAATTTTATTTTACACAAAGATGCGGTATTTTTGACGAGCCTGGTTCACTTATTATTAAACAATAATAAGTGAAAGAGACAATACGAATGTGTCAAGTGATATTAACACGTCGTCTCTTTGGTTGTAATTTATTGGACCACCCCGTACGTTTCGAGGGCGAAGTGTTCCCGCTTTTGACAAAAGATTACGGGATATTACGATTATATTACATTTAATTCCAAATGTATGTATTTCTTGGTATTTTCTTTTTAATTTATTACAATTGGTACAACCTCATTTGTAGTGCATCCTTGTTTGTACCTAGGAGAAAAATTCCATAAGACCAACATGATTTTTTTTTAAAACAAACAAGATGTTCATGTCCTAAAAACAGAAAAGAAATTTTTCTATATTATGTTTAGCTAAAAAATTTAAATTTTTTTAGAAAGCAGAGAAATATGCAACCAGATATTTTAAATATATCTTACGATTAATAAAAATCCCATGACAAAAAAGCATTTAAAATTGACCAACTTATAAAACTCACCGACTCATTTTTCATGTTTTGAAGTACAACAATTTGTCTTTACAAATGATGCACACACTGGACGACTTTAGACCGTTTATCATCCATACAATTTTGTTACGCTGAATAAATAGTATAAAAGAACTATTAAATATTTGTCCTTCTTATGTTTTAAGTAATAATTAGAAATTATATGCAACAGTTCTGTGGACTTTACACACCACGTTAGCCTAGTCCCGTGTAAAGTACCGCAAGGACTTGTGTTACGGGTACTAGACAACGGAATATATATGTTCTTATAAATTTAAGAAATTTCAAACATTTAAGAATTTTATTATAGAAATACATATAATACGTCATAGATAAACATCCATGATCAAGGCGGGATTCGAATCTGCGACCCCTGGCGCAACATGCTCTGATGCTCCACTTATCCGAGCCCTGTCGTCAAACGTAAAAATTTACCTTGCATATGCAACTTAAATTATATGTGTTAATAGATAACATATAAAACCCCTTACGATTCTGTCTATACCATAAACGCAGAAAATAGTAATGAGTGTAAGTTAAATAATAAAAACACAACATTAGGTAATCGTATCACTCATCAAAATTCGAAAGTAACATCATTAACGTTCAAAAAGAAATTTTTTAAATTCTATTTTGAATAAAAATATTTTGATTTTGATTTTGATTTTGATTACGACGCCGCTTGAGGACCTGTCTCAAGAGGCGTGGTAAACAGCACCCGTAATGGACTAACTATTCCCATTTGGCCATATCCATCAACTTGAGTGACGTCAGACACGCCAGCCTATAATATTTTCAGAGCAATTTTAATGTAAAAATAAGTCTCAAAGGGATTTCAGACAACCAAGTCTAGTGAGATTTGGTTTGCTGAGATCTCTTTGAGAGATACCTCGCCTCTTACGAAAGATTGCAGGTTAGCCTTTAGAGGAGTTTTATTAGTTCTAAAGTCTATATTGAATGCCTGTATCCTCAGAGATGGGGTGGTTGAGATTTTTCGCTCATGTAACTAGAATTTCTTTAAAATCTCTGCTGTATAACATTTTGCTAATGTGGTATCTCCAAACAAACTGTTTAAAGTCTTAAATTTTTATACATTATATTGTTTTTTTTTTTTCATATTTAGTAGACTATGGTGTGGAATAATAGTAAAAACCGTGTAGAAAATACTATAATGTTCTATTTTTTTATTTTTTAAGAGCTGCATTGCAGCTGAATTGAGCCGTCAAAAAATATATTCAAAATTATGAAGTCTTTAACTGTAAAGACTTCATAATTTTGAATTCCCAATGTAGAATGGGTTAGTGGGAGTCTACCGTTTCTATTGCTTCTTATCGAATACTGTTCTGTGCATGATGACAATGTGACTGTATTACGCATGTCACCGTCCTTACGTGATAAATGTGAAGAAAATTCTTCACATTTATCACTTTTAACACAAATACGCCAGTTGCATTTTATTTAAATTATAAAAATTGAAAATTGCTAAAAGTTATTTTGTTGAAAGCGCGTGTACTAAACTGTATTGTTAAGTAAGGTAAAGTTTAAGGGTAAATTATACTATATGTGATGATAAATAATAGTCAATATAAATATTATATAGCTGATTAAAGAGTTTATATTCTATAATAAATCTAAATTCACTTATCACTAGAATAATCATTTGGTTTCTTCATAGACTTAATAAAAAGTATTTATTAAGTCTATGGGTTTCTTTCACTTAATTTTATATTCTCTGTCTACGTATCATATCAATATATCCGCTGTCAGCTTCCGTCACATGGATTATGAGATGTCGAACGTGTGTTATTGAGGGTTGTTTGTTTTGATAACGGAAAAAATATCAGGATATATATTTGTTGTATTGGACCAGTTCCTATTTTAATTTATTTTCATATATTTGATTATTACAATTGTCATTGGGTGAGAATTATAATAATTTATAATGCTACTAGTCTCTCGCTATTTATTTGTCGTCGAAAACCGCAGACCGATTGATAGTTTTAGACATATGATAATATATCCTATGTACTTGTATAAGACGTAATGCCACGCTGCATGGTAAGTACCTCTCGCTTACATGATACCGGCTTGACAGCAATGCTGACTACAAAGCTGTCACGTCATTACCTTTTATTATAAATTCTTTTTACTTAAAATATTTTTTTTAAACCAATTGTTTGTTTTTCTATTGCTTTTAATCTTCAAGACACCTGTCAGTCAGTGAAGGATACTATTGAAACTATAATAAAGAGCCCTACAATTAAGAGCCAATTTAATCTTGAGCTTTTGCCATCTTTAGAATCTCTCGCAGCCTCCATTTTGTATAGCCGTTTATGAAAATAATACAAGAGCAGAGGGGATAAGAAATATTTAAATTGTTAGTACTTCAGGGATTTAATTTCTGAAGTCAATAATAAGCATTTAATTTATTTCAATTACAGACATATTGGATTTAGATTGTTAGTTTTAGAAATTAAATATAACCAATGTCCTATACAGTTCTCTATCATTTTATTAAAATACCTTGAAATTCGGATAAATTCTAGAGAAAATAGCAATAAAAAAAAGAAATAAGAGACAATCATTTTAGTAAATGGTTCGCAAGGTTTGATAGTATTCAAAGACACATTAATATTTTTTATATTAGTATGATAATTAATATCTTTATACAAATTAAAACTATTGATATAAAATACTTGTTTTAATAATGTGTAATATGTTCTTTGTATGCCATAAAATAACAACAAATAACGTTATTTATTATCTATATTATGTACCGCATTTTTGCAAAATAAAGAATTTGAATTTGAGCATCTTAAAAATTAAATAATTCTTAGAAAACTATATAAAATGTAAAAGCAGATAAAATAAAACAACGCAATAGAAAAAAGCGAACATTCTTCATTTAATATCGTATATTTATAATAATGATCTTAGCAACTTGTTTAGTAAGTTTAAGTACATTTATTGAGTTTTTGCCGTGGGTTTGGCACTAATAAACCAAAGACAATAATTAACAATTGAATAACTACTACGGGTCTTAAATTAATCATAGAATTCCAAACGTATTTTACAACTTTTAAGCAAATTCCAACAATCAATTATGCAAAATACGTCCGTACTGATCTAGGGCAAAACAACACAGACTTAACGAGTAATATGCTACGCAGATGTTTTTTATGGTATAGGGGGTAAACGAGCAGTCGGAGCCATTTTCATGACTACCGACGCACAAAGACATCAGCGCAGAGGCTATATAGATGCGTTGCCTTCCCGTCTCCTCCCACCTCCATGGTCCACCAGCTACTTACACACCGCACGAAACGCGACAGCACAGCTCTCCTATTACGCCGGTCTCGTGTAAGCGAGACATAGGTACGTACCTCCCCGGTCGTGCCGGCCCAATACGGCTGCATGCAAGCATGCAGTGTAGCACTACCTCTTTTTAAAAAAAATGTTTTCCAACGTCGCTACGTTGGTGATGATGATTTCCATTTGCACACCTTTTACTGTACGGATTTGTGGATGAGATTCATAAATCATTCCCATCGTTATTGATCTCAGCGACAATATTGTTTTCAGTATAGCGTCGTTTGGAACAAAAGCACGTGGTTTTTGTTTTCATAGGTTATGTTTAAAGGAATTGGAACAAGGAAGTTATATCAACAATGGGTTAAAGTGAACCTATCTTATCGTCAATTTTGGCAAAGAAGGTATAAATATAAATATATTAAGTATGTCTTAAATTGGATTAAATATTAATGTCATTGCATTTAAACGCTAGTATGGATTGTAGCAGCATTGTTAGGTTTACACCCAACAATCTAAACTTGATAATAAACTATTAAAATATATTGTAAACTATTAATGTATATTGTGGTGAGAAAGATAAATTTTTAATTTATTTCTCACCACAATACATTTTGTTACAATTATTTTACCAAGCAACATAAGGAACATAATAACATTTTATGATGGTATATCTATAACACAGTCCTTATAATATTATAGTAACTATAAAAGTAAAATAATAAGTTTTTATAAAACTGGACGGATTCGTATAAAATCACAGCTCAGCTATTAGAGGATAGAGTTGGTAGGAGGCAATACATCACGAAGCGACGTCTCTCACGGCTCGCACTCCACTATCGATCTCAATTGATACAGCCATTAATCATAGCTTGTCTATTACTAAAGAAATCTGCTAACTGCCCGATCCTTCAAAACTTTCCTTTGAAACTAAGTTTAACGAGATTTTATCCCGATGTTAGCCTATGGTATTTTAAAGTTTTACTATTTCACAGGTAGGAATTGATTAGATAACGCTTAAAGCAGTCTTCAAAATTACAAAAAACTAGATGTTGGTTGGTTGTTCAGTGGTATTTGGAATGAAGTTTTTCTATTTAGCTCTGTGCCAAATTTCATGCCAACCAGATCAGTAGATTTTGTGTGAAAGAATAACAAATAAACTACAATCTTTCGTATTTATTTTATTATTAGTACATGAACATATTTAAATTAAACAACTCTGAGACGATTCAAATAAAATGTTTACTTTCGTGAAAGTCGTAAATTAAAGGGAACGAAGGAGTGACCACGAACTGCAACTGCTTAAGACAGTGGTTGCCAACCTACGGCCCGCGAATGTCTTATAAATAAGTTAATGGGGAGGAGAGGCCAAATTATAAAAAAACAGGCCAAGTGCGAGTCGGACTCGCACACCGAGGGTTCCGTAGGAACGGGAGGTATGAGCAAAAGTAATAGACGTTGATAAAATTACACTTCCCTGCGACAAGTTGACAAACTTATATATGCGGGTGCTTGCATACATTTAGTATGAAACGAACTACATGCATAAGTTGGTAATTATTTTTCCAAAGATATAAATTTTATTTATCAATTTTTAGATTTATTCTTATATGTATACTGTAAGGTCTTACTTACTTCATGCCAAATTTCAGAATTCTAGCTCAACGGGAAGTACCCTATAGGTTTTCGAAAAAGTGCGTTTTCATACAAAATTTGTGCACACTTAGAAGTGTGATTTTTTCAAGGCATCAAGACGTAACTGACCTCCGCATTTGACAAAAATTTCAGTTTAATCCCTTCACGCGTTTTAGAGAAAAAAAGTCTTGACAGACGTACAGACGGACGGACAACAAAGCGATCCTATACGGAACCCTAAAAAAGGTAAATTGAACTTCTAGGGTCAATATCACAAGTACGGCTCACATCTAGTTTATAATATTTTGCCGCCTTGAAACCCTGGCCTGCCAAAAGGTTGCTGACCGCTGGTTTAAGAGATACGCGACGGGCCGGGCGGCGGGAAATAGCTCATTTCTAATACAGCAGCCGGTCGCTGAGCAAGGAAACGCTGAAAGGAGTTTCCCTTCACGCTTTTTAAATCCATTGAATTTGTTGTGTAAGTGCTTTGTGTTGTAATTTTTTATTCTTTGAGAATTTTAATATTATATTGTTCTATGCGGATTAAATTTATTGAAAGGGACGAAACATGGACAAGGAAAAGTGTTTAGGAGTGTTCTGAATCCATGACCACGATTATGATTAGTACAATATCATCATCATCACCATCATCATCATCACCATTATCATCACGTGTCACGAGCTTAGTGTCTTTTGTATCGTTACACAGTCGCGCGGATGGATGAAAGAAACGCAAGCTCGTGACATGCGGCGAGCATCAACCGCGCGTACCATCTGCGTGACTGTGAAACCACACTTAGGTTTATAATTTTTAAAGGCGCTTAAACTTTTTTATAAAATAAACAAAGATAAATGATACATAAATATACATGATGATAGTATCTACACAACAAAAAGAATTTGATCCCGTTTACGCGTACTTTAGTTTGTCTTGACTTTAATGAACTGGACATTTCTATAGTATAATTATTGATAGTAAATTTCTGTTAATCACATAATATTAAGCCTATGTAATCTTTTTACGTAGGTCTTTTAAGAGTTCAACGACCGTTTGTGGCGAAGAGAAGTAGGGAAAGGTATCTATATACACAAACACAACCTTGAAACGGCAACCTTGGCTAACGTTCATTAGCGTGGTAAGTCACCTAAATTATTCAACTACTTTTTATGCTTTAAATATAAATGTCTCAGACCCAGAACTTAAATATTTACAGTAATACTTTTAAAAACAGCCAAGTTGTACAGAAAATCGTACAATAAAAACTACATTTTATTCCGAATGTGACTTACGAAGAAAGCTTATTGAAAACGTAGACGCGGATGGAACTTTCAACACAATCAGCATCGGAAACTTTAGTGAAAGCTTAAAAAAGTTTGCTCCTGCACTTAAATGTAGACGGCAACAGGAAGTAGGTTTGGAAGGAAATAACTGAGAACTTTATGACGTGGTCTAACTTAAAATAATTAGCTTTTTATATTCGAAACCAAGTAAGAGGTAGTGCCATGCTGCATTCCAGCGGAATTGGATTGGCAAGACCGGGGCCTACCTCCCCTACCTCTCTTACTTACAGAAAGGCGGCGTAAAGTGTCAGCTGTGCTGTCGCGTTTCGCGCGGAGTATAAGTAGCCGGTAGGGCGACGCATCTGTATAACCTCTATGCAGATGTAAAGACGAGCGTCGATAGTCATGAAAATGGCTCCGATTGCTCGTTTACATCATTATGTTAAAAAATACAATGAAACCAAAGAAACATAGATGAATGAAAATATCTAGGTATCCAATGGTAAAAGTGACGAGTAAAGCATGTATCAAAATAAATTAAAATATGAACACAAGCGATATGGCAAATGTAAAAGTGTAATTGTTTTTATCCGTTATCAGAACAAACAGCTCCCAGTAGCACACGGAATTCTCTTTCGACATCTCACAATCCATATTACGGCTGCTGACAGCGGATAAATTGATGTCATACAAGTCTGTAGGAGAAAAATGAAATATTTTTTTCTCGCCCGCAGACTTAAATTCTACATTACATTGTATCAACTACTAGCGCACCCACAACTAAATCTTTAAGTTTGTTGGTATTTTTGTTGTTCTAGCAAAAAAAAGTGAGAGGTAGTGCCTCACTGCATGCTTGGATGCAGCTGAATTGGGCCGGCACGACCGGGGAGGTACCTCTCGCTTACACGAGACCGGAGTGAAGTGACAGCTGTGTTCGCGTTTCGTGCGGTGTGTAAGTAGCCGGTGGCCTATAGAGGAAGAAATGAGAAAGGAGGGCAGCGCATCTGTGTAGTTTCTATACGGTTGTCTATGGGCGTCGGTAGTCATGAAAATAGCTCCGACTGCTCGTACCATACAACAAAAATACGAATTGTTACTCTAATAAGATTTGCACAAGAATACTGTTAGGTACTTGTAGATCCGGGACCCTCTAATAATAGCGGCTGAAGGCACCGCTGGGGTTTAGTCGGTAGTACATCCTCGTTTGCGAACCGGACACAATACCCGGTTGAGCCACCCGGCTCGTGGGTAGCGTACGTAAAGGCATTCTCCTGCGTCACCAAAAAAAATAAAAAAAGGTGCATCCACCGACCCCAACTGGTATTAACGTAATTCAGACAAATGCTTATAGCGTCGCTAGTCGTACATCTTGGAAATTAAATTTAGTTGATCACAACTAAGTTAATTAAACTTAATTTGATTAGTCAAATTATTTCGTTCTCTTCATGTTTCTACTCATCTGTCTGGAAGTGGCTCGAGCTCTTTAAAATGGGACCAAATTTTTCGTTCGTCCTAAAACCAGCGTGACAAAAATCCACTTACACTGTTAACTTATAATATTAATCCATCACTTAGTACGACATTCCCATATCAGGCGAGGCATAATTAGCAATCTCGACGGTCCCTTAATTTAAGTTGAGTAGTTCTTGCTGAAGTTTCACCATCTACTCTTCTGACGTAAGCCCCGTTTAATATTCTGCATCACACCTCGATTGATCCTGGATTATAGCTAAAACGTTCAATATGAAAGTTGTTAGTTAAAAGCGCAAAGATGTTATATTAATATAAATTATTACAAAATAAAAAAAATATTAATAATTTGTTTTCAATGATTAATATCGGATACCGCCAATTTTACTTTTTTTTACAAACAAATTAATTAAAAAATATACAATTAATTACTTAAAAAGTCCACCAATAAGAAAATATGTTAATTGAAAGGAAAAATACTGCCGTAGCTGAATCATAGCTTCTTTCCCTTTAAAAAATAAAACCTCTGTGTTCATTTGGATCCCAAGTCTTACAATATGGTGACGCAGAAAGCCTTAGCTTTTAAAACAAAGTCTTAATGTCTACTTAACGTAGCTTTCAGAGTTCAAGGACTTTCAATGGGGTGAGAAACTAAGCCGAGAGTAAATTTTTTTCAGGACATAGGTAACTTCATCGATTCTTAATTCTTAGTTGTTGCCAAGTAGACTCTTATGTGATAAATGTAACTTAATGAAAACTTAAGGGATGAGCCTTTGAGTTTTGATGAATGTAAAATAAATAAAAATGTATTGAGATCGTTATTGTGCTTAACCACCTTGATGATGATGAAAATTGCTTTCTTTCATTTTTTTAAAACAAAATAAAATCCTACCATACTGATTACAATCTCTGTTTGAACGTAATATAATATTAATATTTTAAATGCGGTGGTCATTAATATGAATTTAAAGTTTATTCTACTGCGTCACCTTTTACGACATTAAAAAAAGCAAATTTAAGTACGCAGTTTCATTTATGGTTACAATCTGTAAGTCATTGTTGTTTAGCCCCTATATAAAAAGGCCCATTTTTAATGTGTAAAACTTTTGCCTAGGTATACATCGAATTGTTTTTTATTTATACGTTTTGTTTTTAATACCCTGTGTATGCTCCCTGTCTACAAAGGAAAAAAAAAGTAACATCATGTACGGTACAAAAAATACGAACAAAAGAGTTTCGTTTATGGATATTAAGCTATATTCAGAAGCGAACTGTTCTGTTCCAACTGAAATTGTAAGGCAATTTATACACGAATTTACATAGAATCAATAATTCCAAGTCGCAGGCTTTGTTTTGAATAAAGCAGCAGTGCATTTTGTATACTCGAAGATCACCACAATACGGGATACCTGTGACAAAATAAAAGCTATGTTGCACTAAAACAGCTATAACTGATTTCGGTTTTTTTAAATATTTTACGAGCCCGACGTTTCAGAGCTTTATAGCAACCATATTCACGTGTGGACTGAGAAGACAGGTGACGTACTTTTGTCACAAGTTACTAAAAATACCTGAATGTTTATAATTATTTAGTTTTTCCGATTAACGCAAGTTACGCAAAGTGCGTATAATATTAACCTTGCTGTCTTAAGATGTTTACAACTCTCTCTCAATCTTCTCTATTGAAATTTGGATGATTTTTCATTTCAATAACCTCACGGATAATACCTGGTAAGAATCGGTTTTCTCTGGTGATGATTTGAGCTATATCAAATCTAATGTAAGGCCTCGGGCCGGCTTCAGTGTGTTCACAGACAGCAGATTTCGTCACACGACGATATTTAATATGCGCCATTTTATGTTCTTCTACACGAATAGAATTATTATTCGCGTAGAAGAACATAATATGCTTATATTCGATCTTTTAGTTTTTCCTACATAAGAGAGTCCATCTACATAAGAGAGTTAAATAAACCGCGATAAAATCAGTTAAAGTTGCTTTATGGTAAAGATGTTATTCGCGGGAACTTAAAACTTTTATTAAGAGGTAGTGCCACACTGCATGATTGCATGCAGTCGAATGGTGCCGGCACGACCGGGGAGGTACCTCTCGCTTACACGAGACCGGCGTGAAGTGACGGTTGTGTTGTCGCGTTTCGTGCGGTGTGTATATACACCGCACGAAACGCGACAACACAGCCGTCCCATAATACCATAAAAACAAACTCGATTATGTAATATGTAATGTATATAGTAAATAATGAGAACGTTATGGTAACTGGTCGCCGCCCAATGGCTCAGTTTGCTTGTTTTTGTTTGTTTGTTTGTTTGTTGCAGTATTAGTATTATTTTATTTAATCAAAACATGGGCTCAAATGTTAGTTTTGACTGTGACTCGCAATTCTGCAATGGTACTAAGTCTTTTTTTAGTATACCTACAATAATCAAAATCTTTATTTCAATAGGAGATATAATTTTTATAAAATTTTACATATTTATGTAAGCGGGTAACTAATAACTTTCACTTGGTATATAACAATATATTTTATGAAGTAGCTTCAAATTGTTTTATAAACGTATCACTTTGTATTCGGTTGTGAGCGTTGCGGTATTGGATATGCACAAGAACAAAGAGAAAACTTCCTTGGCATGCCGAGCGTGTGTACTGCGCTAATAAAATATGCTTGATATTGTATTCAATTTATGCCTTTTATTTTATTCATATTAAATGAGAACAAACCGAAGCCTTCTGGATTATATCGGCGCCTATAAACATCCGCACTAGTGTTATACAGATACGTTTCGTTGCGTTTGTTTGTTTCGTGCATTCACACACCCTCCCGAAGACGCACTCTGGTGGAAGGGCTTGCATGCCTCTGTGATCCTCCAGGGCTATGCCAGAGGACTACCCATACCCGACAGGCTAGAGGGGAGAGGTCAAACCAAAAGCAGCTCAACAGAGGAGCCCTCCACCCTTCCCTCTGAATCAGCAAACGGCGGCGTGAATTGGGACGACTGTCGGGTCCGATGTTGGACGCAATGATGTGCGCTTTTGAAGTAATAGGGCCAGGGGTCAGGATAAGAACGTGACCCCACTGCACGGTTCCGACGACGTAGGGACAGTTCAGAGGCAGTCAGAGAGTCGGACAGTCTC
>LUGF01032470.1:10772-24823 GCA_001625245.1 Calycopis cecrops | reverse complement strand
ATAAGAATTGTGTCGGCACAACCCAAGAGGTACCTCTCGCTTACAAGTACCGACCTAAATTAACAGCTATGCTGACGCGTTTCGTGCGGCTTGTGAGTAGCCAAAGGCTTATGGCTGGGGGGAGGAAAGGAGGACAATGCTTCTGCTTAACAATCCTGCGGAGATCCAGTGTCCATGGGATCGGTACTCATTAAAATGCTCCGACTAATAAAAAAATATATGCTCGTGTACAGACTCCTTTCGAGGAACCGAAGTCCGTTGCATGTGTTCAATCCTGACCCAACTTTTTTTTTATATCATAGTAGGCAAACGAGCAGTTGGGTCACCTGATGTAAAGTGATCACTAAACTTTAAGAAACTTTGCTGTAGGCAGGTTTGACCCGTGGAGGAGAGGGAGGAAGGAAGTCGTCTAGGGGCGTCGCTAGACATGAAGATGGCTTCGACTGCTCATTTGCCTTTTATACTAAAAAAAGGGCAACAAGAAGCCATTGAACTTTCGTACCTACTTGCTCGCTTTCGCTTTCGGCCAATTTTGCTAATTGGCTCGAACCGAACTATGGGAAATGAAACTGATGTTATCTTTTATGAAGATTGCCTTCTCATACGCGGCCTGCGCTCTAGAACCTTCCTGGCCCATCTGCCATCTGTGTGACCAGTGGCAGTCTTGGTCGACCTTTCACCAGGTGGAAAGATCTCTGTACAGCCGTCGATCCGGGATGGAACTTTGTGGCAGATCGGTCGTGTTGACTCTTGGCGTTCGTTGATGCCTCTCCAACAGTAGATAAAGACTGCTGATGATGATGATGGTCAACATAATCATCAACAGCCTTCAACCGTCGAAAGTCTCAATGGTCTGTTCTATTGCCCAATTGGGGCAACAAGAGCGGAATGCGCCGCCCAGATTAATGTTACTCAGTCGTTAATAATATGACAACTGTAGTTTCTATCGAATTTGAGTCTTAACACTGTGGTGTAAGGTTGCGAATGAAGTCTTGACGTTCTTATAAGTGCCTCGATAGATACGGAGGTAAGTGCCTTTATTGGTGTCTAATCGTTTTAGTGATGTGCGAATATCGCTTAAGATTATTCGATAAATGGGAGAAGCAAAAAGTGTCGTTGCTTTTTCATTTATTTCTTCTTCTTTCTAGCTTTGGTTATATAATGTCTAGATGGAGCGTCGCCCTACAATCAAAAAAGAATACGAGGCAACAATTATATGCAAGTGTGCGTGCAAGCGTTGTTTTACACTGTGCATCTACGTTTCTGTGTGCGTGAATAATAATATTAGCTAATAAATATAAAAACAAATCAGTACAAAGGTATATGTAAAGTCTGCCATATATCACATTAAAAAATAAACCATTTAAGATGATAATTTTGGGTGATTGTATGTAATATTAATAAGTTTTAGTATATTTTATTATGTAATTACTTTCTTAAATAAATAAAAAAATGTGTGTGAATATTGTATTAAATGAATTAGATTTATTAAATTAGTAATAAAACATTTGTTTAACATTTTAGATAGTTTGAAATCATGTTCAATAAGAGGTAGTGCCATGCAGCCGTATTGGGCCGGCACGGCCGGAGATGTACCTCTCGCTTACACGATACCGGTGTAAAGTGATAGCTGTGCTGTCGCATTTCGGGCGGTGTGTAAGTAGCCGGTGGCCCAAGGAGGAGAATTTGAATGATAACTTCCATGGGCCAATTTTTTGTAACGCTCTCGCCAGCTTACTCCATGTTAAGAGCGCGTATAGAAGTTTTACTTCAAAAATACAGACTTATTGAAAATCTCCACCTTTTTTGATAAAATAAGTCAATAAAATTAAATAAATGTAATAAATATACATAAACCAACTAATATAACCATAAAATGGAAGAACATAAATAAAGAAACTGGCAACACTGATAAAATATGTCGTAATTTGGTAAATAAAAAATAAATAATTATAAAATAAAATATACAGTTTCTTACCGATGTGTTTGGTATTTTATACCCTTCTTTATAATTCCGGCACAGTTTAATTGCTCATACCGTCATTTTATCCCTGTTATTTGTTTATTATTAACGCGCGTAATACGTATTGACACTTAAGCGGGAAGATTGGTACTAATCCGCCGGAAAGAACTTATAAGCCACAGTTGACTGATATTTTTTGACACGTATGTGGGCATTGGACGCTCTATTTAGACATTATACATATAATCAAACTTTCTAGCTTTGATATATGATATACCGCTCGTGTAGAAATATGAGATAACTATAAGTAGTTAATTGAACTTTTTGGTAAATATTAAGGGCACTATTTTATTTTATCGATATTTTCGTTCTCACTTTGTTTGCATAACTCAAAGCGAAGGTCTTCGAGGCTTAATATATCGATAACAGAAATCTACACATCACTTAATTGGAGATTGTCGGCGTAGGAAGGATTTGCAGTCAGTATTACCTCGTGATTACGGCGAGGCGGCCGCGTGATCCGGCACTTTCACTCGAAAGTGTTCCCGATACGAACGAGTTCTGTGCTCTGTGCTTTTTTTTTTTGAATTTTGTTCATCGTAAGATTGACGCAGTTTTATATTAGCGTTTTTGCCAAAATGTCAAGTGTCGTTGTGATTTGTTTTTGTGTGCGACTAGTTTTTTTTAAGGTCCAGGTTCTTCCTGATTATTGATATTGGCTGGTCGTTTTTTTTTTTCGAATTTAATCGTTATGTATAATATTTATATTTTTTGTTATTGCTTATTCACACGTTGGTTCTATCTGTCTTTGTGCTGGTAGTTTATTTGTTTTGGTGTTGTAAATATCCTCGATGTTATGCCTTATTGAACCGGCATCGGAGTCAGCTTTCGGTCACTTATCAATTTCCCTTTTAATTTTGTTGTTCTGTGATTGTGCTGTTTCTAATTGCAAATGAAGTTTTTATCTATCTGACTATACGACCGCATTTGCTTGTTTGCCCATTTGAACAATTGAAAAGCGCACGGAGCAATCTTTGTCTAGTCCTACATAAGAATGGAAGGTTCTTAAACATAAGTATTTTTCTTTATCAATTCTTTCGCTCTGTCATTTGACTACTTGGAAATAACGCGGATCAATACCAACGGGCTTCAATATTATAGGAAAATCCCAAGGTGTTTGGAAATAGGATTTTTTGTCATATTTCTATGTTGATAATCAATAATCAATGAATCATTATGATTATCATAATTGTAGTGGTAAAATAAAATGTGTAAACAATTTCATATAAATCAAATTTAATTAGTTGTGATTACATTAAATTATCAAAATGTGATTTGATGAATGAATACAAAATGTAATAGTGATAATTATGTTGTTGGGTTTGATTAATTTAAACAGCTTTACAAATACACATAACCTTCTTTGCGTTGTGCGGTCGACTAAAAGCCTTCTAAGACGGCCCGCCCGCCCTGTCGCTTTACCTACACGTAGTCGTGAAAATGACTCCTGCTACTCGTTTGTCCCCATATAGGTACTAAAAAAAGAAAACAGTTTTATTGTGTTAATTACTAAACCGATTGACATGCAACTTTTACCATGTTCGCGACGTGTTTAGATAATGTATTGCTGTGTTTAGTGCACAACAATATACTAGTGTTTAGTATACAATGTCATGTCATGAACAATGAAAGTAAACATTGGAATGCCACAAGCCCCCGTGCTGTGTCCTTTGATTTATACCGTTTACATTCACCGAAGCGGGTGGAGGTCTGACAGTAAATAAAGCTAATGCACTCATATGGTTCGTATTCATTACTTTTGTAGCATAGGACAAACGAGCTATCAAAGCCTTTTGGGGACTTAACGAAGTTCTTATATGTAGATGCGTTGCCCTCCTTCACCCCTGTCCCAAATAGGCCACAAACAAGTTACCAACCACTGTCACGTTTATGGCACCATGTGAGCAGGAGGCACCGCCCCGGTTTCCCTTCCGGCTGTAAGCAGCATGGCACTACCTGTTACCAATCTCACACTAAAGCCGCATCGCCTACTGTACAGCCGACCGCCCGCGCCGTCTGCGGTACGTGAATCTGTTACGTTCGCGCCCGTAACAACTTTCACTACAGCTCACTTGACCGAACGCCGAACGGTAACCATCAGCAACACGCTCGCTCGCAGTATACGCGACAAATGTTTTTTTTTTTATATGGTAAAGGGGGCAAACGAGCAGTCAGAGCCATTATCATAACTATCGACGCCCATAGACATGTGCACTGTTTTAATTGTATTTTGAGCAATTGTAATAACATCTTGACGGGAATTAATGTGACTTCGAATGTTAAAAAATAATTAATAATAATTAGTAAAAGTTAATTAAAATTTCCGGTATTTTATTTACTTATTTGACCGTAGGTACAGATGACTCAAAACTTGTAACTTGAGGAAATCTGCATCATATAAGTTTTTTTTTATGAACACGAACATTTTTTGTGGTATAGGGGTAAACAAGCAGTCGGAGCCAGACATTCGCTTAGAGGCTATACAGATGCGCTGCCCTCCTCTCTCCTCCCACCACCATGGGCCACCGGCTTCTTACACACCGCGAAGTGCGACAATATAGCTGTCACTTAACGCCGGTCTCGCCTCTCGGTCTCTTCCGCAATCCTAATAATATGTATTATAAATGCGAACGTTTGTATGTTTGTGTGTTATTTTTTCACGCAAAAATTGCTGAACCTATTTTCATGAGATTTGGCACACACTAGACAGTAACTTGGATTAACATATAGGATAGTTTTTATCCCGAAAAAATATTCCTATGGGATGCCACGGGATAATTTTCTATTTTCAACGGCATCGTAATTTACGCGCTAGTTTGTAATAAGAAATTAATTGATTGTCACGGATAATTTTACGCGATAACGTCTTATTAAAGCAGTTACGCATATCCAGTGGGGTGGTAGAGAGGTGTTAGCCAGACGCTTAGGCCGATCGTGCCTCTCTGTTTGTTCGCGCTCTCGCTTTTTTTTTATGATATAGGAGGGCAAACGAGCAGCCGGAGCCATTTTCATGACTACCGACGCCCGCAAACATCCGCTTAGAGGCTATACAGATGCGCTGCCCTCCTTTCTCCTCCCACCTCCATGGACCACCGGCTACTTACTACACCGCACGAAACGCGACAGCACAGCTGTCACTTTACGCCAGTCTCGTGTAAGCGAGAGGCACCTCCCCGGTCGTGTCGGCCCAATTCGACTGCATGCAAGCATGCAGTGTGGCACTACCTCTTACCTTGCACCGCTTCCACGCGAACGTGACACTTTCGTGCGTGAGGCCGGCGTTCGTCGATTAATGAGACATCGCGTCAGAGAGTCGAGGCGTACAACTGCAACAGTAAAAGGTGCCTCGCTGTAATACAACCGAATTGGCCCAGCAGGATGTGGGAGGTACCTCTCGCTTACACGATACCGGCGCAGACACATGAGTGCGTTTCGTGTGTATGAGTAGTCGCTGGCCCATGGAGAGGGAGGAGGAACGCAACGCATTTGTAGAACATCTACAGTCTACACGGATGTCTATGGGCGTGGGGTAGTCATGAAAATGGTTCCGACTGCTCGTTTGCCATATTAGACTATAAAAAAAAAACAGAAGTAAAGTTGAGCATGGCAATTGTCCTACATACAGTCACCTTGTGTTGTTACGACATTGCACGCGTTACAAAACACCGCACACCGACAAATATCGCAATTAATATCTACAACTAATTTTGATAAGAGATAACCTATATATGATGGATTGACTACGATAGGCAATAGGCGGTAGCGTGGTCTTGACTAGATATCTATACCTATCTTTTATGATGATCCTTCTTGCTGGATATGTTCTGTGGCAGTGATTTCATAGAACGGGACGGAAATGTGTTACAGGAAGTCAGGACAGCGCTAGTTGATTGGAATATGGAGTTGTTCCAATAAACATTGGTGGAAACGCGACAGCACAGCTGTCACTTTACGCCGGTCTCGTGTGAGCGAGAGGAACCCCGGTCATGCCGGCCCAATTGGATTGTGGGCATGCATGCAGTGTGACACTACCTCTTATATAGCTGTCAAGTATCACTGCAATCTTCATCAACTGTCGTGTTACTTTCATTTCATTCAACTGTAAGAGGTAGTGACATACGCACTGCCTCTTGCAGTTTGGGGCAGCCCTACATAGGGTTGCCATCTCTAAAATCTATCAACCAGGACAAGGCACGTAAGAACCCCGGATTTCCTTCCTACCCGGACGTTAGAAAATAGTATTTTTCATAAGATACTCAGAAGAATAAAATATAGTTTAATGGTCATAAATCAATTATTATGTATTTTAAGGCTATTTTAAACTAAATGACGAACTTAAAAAAAATACTTCCAGTAACCATAAACATTTCTTCCAAAACTTGAAATTTTTAGTCTTAGTTTTTTGGGTCAAATCAATCATTCAAAAATCAAATCAAAATCCGGACTACAAATAAAACCCCGCCCGGACGCTCCCAGGACACCCACAAAACTAGGACAAATCCGGGGAAATCCGGACGGATGGCAACCCTAGCCCTACAGTATGAAGAGATTGGTTTGAGTTTTACAACTTTCGAGTAATTGCCGCCGCAGCGAAAGGTGTTTCGCCGCGACACAAACGAAAATGAGAGCGGTCTGCGCTGACGTAACGGTTTACTCAACTCCACGCGATTAACTGTAATTAATGGGTAACTACTGTACGGTATAGGCGAGACTAAAGTCGCGAAAATGATGTAGGACCAAAAAAATTGTGATCAAAATGTATTCATTCAATTATTCCGTATATGCTTATGTCAATAAGAATAACGCAATCGTTCTTGATATAGACTATAGTTAACAGTAAATTAAGTTCCTAGTTCCAAATAATGTATATGGTTGTTAGGTCTCTTTTGGCACTTGGTCACAGTATTATTTACACTGTGACTGGGTTGTCGCTTGTCGCGTAGGAAACCAAAGCTTTCTAGCTAATGCAGAGCGGTGTAGATGTAAAATAACTAAAATAATCGTCTCTATTAATACGCAAGACCAAATGTAAATTGCGTTTGCCCCCACGTAGTCCAAAGTTAGATGGTTAGAGTAAATAAAAGATAAAATGTGTCGATAAAAAGTTGAGCATCACTTCTGATAAGAACGACGATATATTGACAGTATCTGTGAGCTTGGTGCTGTTGACGACAAGCTTCCTGTTAGGTTTTACGCGACTGTGTATGAAGGATAATGTTGTTCGAGTGTATTTATCTAGATTTCCACGTTCCTTGATATGTCCTGAGCGGCTTTTTCAAAATCTCTCAGAAGGCGTACAAGAATGATATTTTGTAAACGTTCTGGTTCTATCATTAAGTTGTTATTGTTTTAGTCGGTGTTTCATGTCAACAACCGCCACAACAATTGTTTTGTTTAGAGACGTGATGTTAGTATATGAGATAGTAATTGGTTTATATGGCTGTCTCTCATCCATTTTCGTATCTGAGTACACTACTTAGAAATTCTAATGTGGTGAGTCCACTTGGAGACTAAATTGAAAATAGGATGTTTTAATTTTACTTTTGTCCTGCTTTTGTTTGGAGTTCTTCTTTTTTCTGTCGCTAAAGTCTAAATCCTAGTCTCAATATTATTTTTTAATATAAAAAAATATTAAAATTAAATGTTTGAACTATTTTGATGTTAATTAGTTTCATGGAATTGGTGAGTTTTATTAACACAGTGTGAAGTTGCAATATTGCGTTTCAACATTGACGTGTAGATTGAAGTGTTTTTTTTGTAATTGTGAAGTGCAATGAAGTGAAGTGAACATGTTGTCGCGCGGGTTCAAATACAGTCGCCTGGACGAGGACGAGGACGCTGGGTAAGACTTTTTATAATTTAACTAGCGGCGGCACGCGGCTGCACCCGCATAACCCGTGTACTTCACGGCGTGATGGTTATGGTAGGGTTGCCAACATTTCTTCGGCGAAATATAGTATTTTGGAAAATATATACATATTAAAATAATATAGTATACTGCAATCAAGTATGGTACTCTAGGCTTAGAATAGAGAGGCGGGCCAGGTTCAACTTAAAAAAAAAAGCTCATTGAGGCATCGAGCATCACGACTTTTAGCTTATTTTTGCGTGCTATATATTTCTTCAACAGTGTATAGTACACATACCAGAAATATAGTACTTACAATACTATATATTATAGTACGGTTGGAAACCCTACTAAATGGTAAGACTATAATATTTGGAAAAAACTAAAAGTGTTTGAGCTTTATTTTTATATTCGGGGCAAAAAAACATACTGCTTCTATTTCTTTTAGACAGAGGTTTATCTGTGTCTTTATCCTGTCTGTTATAATTACCTATGTTAAAAATTTTGAAATAAATATTATTATAATTAAAAACATAAATGTGTTTTGTTGGGATATGACCTTTTTTCTCAATTCGGAATATCCCACAAAATGTCGCAACAATCCTGGCGAATTCCGCCCATTTGACCACCCTATAACTGAAAGAATTTTTCAATTCGGACCGATAGTTCCAGAGATTGGCGCGTTCAACCAAACAAATTCTTCAGCTTTATAATATTAATATATAGATTTAAGTTTATTGTAAGGCGACCTCTGGCGCTCTCTGGGACAGGCCATTGTCCGTCCGTCGCGTGATTGTATAAAAACGAATCTGACTGAAGATGAAGGTAACATAAAGAAAAGGATACTTGCAAGGACATTAAGTTAACAATGAATGAGACATGTCGCAACGTACAACAACACGACGGGCCCCAAGAACATAATCGTATCTGCAATATTATCACATTACAGTTCTTGAATGAAAAATTACAAATTACATTTCATGAAAAAATATTGTGAAAATGTTTTTTCATAAAAAGTGTCAATTTGCGTAAATACTACCTTAATAATTGTATTTCCACAGAACTTCAAAGTTTCATACTGTAATTTCATAATATTGCAGATACGATTTTGTTCTTGGGGTTCGTCGATTATTTATTTACAGCAATGCCTACCTATCCCATTTGTCGGGTACTGGCGTGAAGATGTGATCTTGCTGTTGTTGTACGTTTCAGTATTGTAACAGTTGCTTTTCGTTTAACGCGAGATAATATAAATTATTGTGAAGAAATGTTAATTGCATAGCTAAATCGGTTATTGCATAGCTAAATCGGTTATTACATAGCATTGGTATAGCTTAAGTGATTTTCGCGTATTAGCAGGTTACGGTTGTGCAGGAGATTCCGTCTCAGAGGCGGGTAAAAATTGGTGATAATGAAGATAATATATATATAAATACTATGATTAATAAGTAAAATGAAGAAAGAAGAAGAAGAAGCGTGCTCCGTGGTTTTACTCTTGTGCTTCCCGATTCCATGGGAAGATAAGAGTAAAACTAAACTTTCCTCTCCATCCTTAATTTTATAGAATACACAATAAAAAGCTATTTCTCCAAGTCTTTTCGCTGAGATTAAACCATAAAAATTAAGTCTAGATTTTTATAATATAATCCTAGTTGAGCTGATGAGGTTTTATATACAATACGAGATTAGATTAGTAGAGTACCGACCTACACGTTATTAGTTCTGTTGAAGATTGTAAGAACTTGTGCTAGCTGGACAACGAAGCCAAATTCAGTACTTTAGGAAAATAAAACGGATGCAGTATGATGATGATTAATTGTAGGACTCTAAATTCTGTCGCAGTACCTGCGGGCGCTTATCTCTGGCTTGGTGATAGCCTGATAACAGTTATCAGATACAGTCACGGTTCAAACGAAAACAAACTATTTGTAGATAATTATTTACATTGTAAACGTAGTGCAGGTAGCGCCATATACGCTGGTTGTACTTTGCTTGTGGTCTTAAAAGCTTTATAATCGAACTAGCTGACCCGACAGACCGATATCATAGTTGCAGAATTTGTTGTCATGGTAACCTGTCATAAACAACTTTGCTAATGATCATCACATGATCAAATGCGTAGTTAGTACGTTTCAGGGCATACAGACATACATTTTTTTATAAATAGAAAAGTAATGAAAAGTATCACAAAGACAAATAGTATGGATATGACAAACCGAACAGAGTTTCTCCCCTTTGTTGGCCTTGTCACCCTATTGCCTATGTCACTCCTGAACAAACTGTTCAGAAGGAGCTTCCTGTTAGTGAAAGACTTCATGACCGGGTTAGTCTTTTCAAATTCCCTCTTACAAACAAACAAATGAACAAAGTTAGAAACAAACTCTATTAATGATATAATATATTTTTAGGTTACTTTTTTGTACAACACTCAATATGCCTAATGAGTTTACCTATATGAGATTGTTACACCATTAATACTTGTTGTGGATGAGTTAACTTTTTAATGTGTATACAATTGTTGATGAACCAAATAAATAAAATAATAAACGTCCAGATTTGAAACTCGATAAAACCCAAAAGCGTTATAGCCCCAGAGCCCACGAGCGCCAGCTCAAGTAACTACAATCCAAACCCCATACTATCTGATCGTTCTCACCCATTTTCGGGACGTGGATAGAGAAACTTTCAGCTTTTTCAAATGACGAAAGTCTGGCGCTCGCTGGCTCTTGCTCTAATAAGACAATTGATTGTCTCATTGATGTTTACTTTCGTAAACATGTATTTCATAGTTATAGTTTATAACTAGTCACAATGGTTGCAAGATTGTTGATGTTTGTTCATATTGGATTGTTTCATTGAACTCCTAATTTTTAGGGTTCCGTATCTCAAAGGGGAAAAAAACGAAAAAAAACGTAACGACGTACGTCTGTCAAGACCTTAAACTCGGATTCAATTTGATCCTTTTATGCGTAAAGGATAAGTTGAATACTGAAGTTACTTCTTGACGCCTTGAAAAAATCATATTTTAAGTTAACGCAACAAAAATATTCATGTATGTTAAGCTTTTACGCCAAAACTACTCAACCGTTTACCATGAAACTTTGTACGAATATTCTTAGAGATATTAGAAAGGACATAGGATAGATTGTATTAAAAAACTAGCTGTGCCCCGCGGTTTCACCCGCGATTAGTTTTTAAGAAATCCATATAAACTTTAACACAGCCTATTTCACACCCTTAGGAGTTGAATTTCTAAAAAACCATTCTTAGCGGATGCCTGCGTCATAACATCTACCTGCATGCCAAATTTCAGCCCGATCCGTCCAGTGGTTTGGGCTGTGTATAGATGGCTGTCACGTTTGAGTTTTATATATATAGAAAAAGAAATACGAACGCGGGTGAAGTTGCGGGTAAAAACTTGTGCGTTTATAAATGGGAAGTAGTTACGTAGGTAATAGTATGTAGGGTGAGAGGAGGAATTCACGCGATTCGTACGTATTATTTATTCGTGCGAGCTTTTAAAGGTCGGCGCGATATTAAATTCCTGGAGGTGTCGTGGGCGGCGTTCACGAGCTGGTGGCCCCGTGGGTTTACTGATCGATACAGTCGTGGGAGTGCTGGCGCAGTCACGTGACAGTTGTCGTCACAGTACTCCCGCCCAGCTCATGGATGTCTGTGACAAGAACATCAGGGATGTGGGTAATTACAAACTAAGGCAGGAAATGAGTCTGCACGAGTTTTTTCACACTCTGCTTGTGTAATGCATTCTAATAGTAAGAGTACAATGTCTTATAGCTTATCCTAAGCGGAACAGGCAAGATATTTATTATTTTTTTGATTTATGACCTTTTAAAAAAAAATCAGGTCCCAGGAAACTGAGAGTCTCACCAGGAAACTGAGGAAAATGACAAAATCAGTTGCGATCAAAGATTATGTATATTTTTTTAACAAATTTCTAAATTCTCTTTAATATTAATTTGTAATAATCGAAGTACTATATTCACAATAACGAAAATTAAATTAATGCTTGGGTTAGGATTCTTTCTATATTTTATATTTAAAAGAACGGTCTTGACCAATGATATTAATCATGAAATAATCATTATGTAATTATGATCATTTTAAATCACAAACTGTAATACAAAAATAGAATTAAAGGTAAAAGGAATTAAAGATAAGGTGAATGGATGTACGATTGCACGAGTACTGATAAATAATGACATATCGATCGAGTATAATATAGTATAGTAGCTGCGCTCCGCGGTTTCACCCACCTAAGTTTCGATCCCGTGGAAATGTCGAGATGAAAAATAGATGTTGCCCGATTCTGAGCAAAAAAGTTCTTTCAAAGCTCCGGGCCCCGTCAGAGCTTAATCCGGCGCTGCAGCCTGCATATCACCGAATAAAGCTTTTTAAGATGTCTAATCGTGTCATCACATCAGCTTGGTCATTGAGGTTTTTAGGTGAAAGCTCAAGTTATTTTGGTGCTCAATTTCTGGTTTCTTTCTTTAGGTTTGGTGAGTTTTTTATTCGAGCTTTACAATTGACTTATGGACTATACAATATCTATGTCTTCAACAGAATACCAGACTGCATGTAGAGAATACATAGTCGGGTATTCTGTGGAGGGCATATTAAGTAGTGCACAATCTATATGTGTGTATGTACCTACATATAAAAGGTAAAACTAGCAAAAGACACATAAAAACTTCATCAATAATAACGTGTCTTATGTATCAATGTGTCAAATGCATAGTAGTGTGTGTAAAGTTTTATTTATTAAATTAAAATACTTTATAAACATTATTATTAAAAAATATTAGCGTTCTGCACTTCTCTTACATGTAAACTATTAGTCCAGCCATATTCCATACTCCTCCGTCCGCGCAATTTTCGTAAAAATGTACCTGAAGTTTTTGCTTCACGTATTAATATATAGATAAAATTCTCGTGTCATAGTTCTCGTTACCATACTCCTCCGATACGGCTTGACCGATTCTCATGAAATTTTGTGAGCATATTGAGTAGGTCTGAGAATCGGCCAACATCTATTTTTCATCCCGATATTCCCACGGGGTCGAAAGTTATGCGGGTGAAACCGCGGGGCGCAGCTAGTATATGTATAGATAAAACGAAACCCACACCACAGCACGCACACAACGCTATGCACATATAATACACAAGTTGATTACCATTATGACTTTGTCAAACATATTACGACGTATCCGTAGAGACGTATCACAGTTAGATGTTATTTACCAAAAAGTTTTCCTTAATTACATTCACACTGTATTCAAAGTCAAATGGTTGATTTTACATATTGAAAGTCAACTTGCGGGCAATGACTCGATAAATAGTCCATTTATGATGTTCGTACATTATATAGACTCGAAGCTGACTCCACTCGCTGGATACTTGGCGTTTGGTATTCAAATGCAAGCTTTATGTTGCATTTTTCAAGAGAATTAGTCGACGCGTTGTCCATATAATAACAACTTACAAAGTTGATTAATTGACTCTTAAGAAACACAAGATAAAGCTTACATTTGAATGACATACGTCGAGTTGGGTTGGAGTGGAGTCGGCGTCGAGTCGTTATCAAGTGCGAACACCTATAATGTGGTAAGTATTGGCCGAAATTCGGCTTCGAAATTTATTATTATAATAATATGATAAATGAGAATATTTAACGCAGCCTATTATAATGACAAGCCGGAGGGCGTGTAGCAGGATATTGCCAGCATGGACTTGCTTGACCTTGCTTGAGACCTCGAGAGTACAATAGTGCAGTCAAGGCCTTCCCCGACGCTGACCAGGTCTGTGTATACACTCGAGGTCGTGCGCAGACCAGGTACTCCGTGAGACCAGCAAATGTCAAATTAACGTTAAAGACGTGGCGCGATTGTGTTAATATAATAAAACAAGAGCGCTGATCCAATATCGAGTTGGTACACGGGTTAAGTAGGTGTATTTGATGTTGTAAATATAGAAAGAGGGATTGCCTTGCTGCAGTATGGAATGGCGGCAAGACTCCAGCAAAGATAGATCTGCAGGCGATTTAATGACTGGTTTATCCTAGTTTAAGCTAACCAAAGGGCCTAGGGCGCGGTTAAATCAAGGTTAATAAACGAGTGATTCGGGGAATCCTACTAATATTATAAATGCGAAAGTTTGTATGTT
>LUGF01032469.1:478585-494983 GCA_001625245.1 Calycopis cecrops | reverse complement strand
CCAATACCATATAACAAAAAAAATTTCATCAAATCAGTCCAGTAGTTTTTGCATGAAAGCCGCACAAGAAACAGACAAAATGACATCTACAAATGTAGATATAGATAAGCTAGCGGTCTTTTTATTTTCAGTTTTTATGTCTCCATTTTTATTTCAGTCTGTACATAACATTATGTAACCTTAATACCTGTTCAAGTATTGGAAACATCGCCGATCTTTTATACTAAATTCTTTTTACGTGGAATTGGAATTTGTTCCCACATGCGTCACAATTTATGAAATTGGTAATCTCATTTTCCAATCTCGCCGCTGGCGGCTTTTATTAGCTTTTTTACATTTACATATTTTTTATTATAGTTATTACAATGATCACTCTATTACATTGCGGGTTGGGAAAAATTCAAAGGATTGACTCGAGGAAGGTTTTCCGTGTTTTGGGAAGTGGCTGTAATAGCAATTGCCAGCCGTTGATGTACCTTCTGCTCACATTGGAAAGTAATAGAGAGGGAGGGAAGACAGTCTGTCTGTCAAACGATGATGATGTCCTTGGGCCGTCGTTAGTCGTTGTTTAGACTCCGACTGCTCGTTTGTCGCTTTACAACATTCACAACTTTTTTTATGGTTTAGGGGGCAAACGAGCAGTCGGAGCCATTTTCATGACTACCGAAGCCCATGGATATCCGCATAGAGGGTATACAGATGCGCTGCCCTCCTTTCTCCTCCTACCTTCATGGTCCACCGGCTACGCACCACACGAAACGCGACAGCACAGCTGTCACTTCACCCCGGTCGTGCCGACCCCATTCGGCTGCACGCAAGCTGCAGTTCGGCACTACCTCTTGCTAAAACTATCTTTGCGTTCATTAAACTCAGCAGGAACTTCGATGATGATGATTCAGCCTGGTGTCGGTGCCGGATGAAGCCGATGTCTGCACCGAGCGCGTCGGTGCATAAAACGGGAGAATTAAAGTTTTATGTCCTCCAGCGCCAGGCTAAAGTTAAGCTGTTAAGTCTAGACTAGACCGAGTTGATGAGCGTTTTTGTGATGCGCCGGGAATATACTCGTATCCAATGTTAATATAATAGACTTAGGTACGTTATGTTAATACTACTTGTACGGTGTACCTTAAACACATTTTCTTGAGGATCATTGAGAAAACGTAAGAAAATAGGCACTTGCTTCTCTTTATCTTCATTGTAAAAATGTGAGTGTGCGTATGTGTCTGTGTGTGTGCGTGTGTTTGTGTAAAGAGATAGCAGACCGGCTGATGCCGTGGAGCTGCATTCGGTTTCTGACAGTTCGGTAGCCCAATGGTGGAAATTAGGTGATGGAGATAAATGCATATGTATGATCTGTGATATTTTTCGGCTTCGATACCGAGTGGGTCTGACTGTTCGTTAGTCCCATCTTTATATTTCTTGTGTGTGTGTGTATGACACTGAACTCCTAAATGATTGGACCGATTTTGACGAAATTTTGTGTGTTGAAGGGGATTTGAGGATGGTTTAGATTCACAAATCACCCCGGCTGATGGTGCTGCAGTGGCGCGAGTGAAACCGCGGGGCACGGCTAGTTATCCTATAACAAGTATGCTTGAATGCACATGCATTCATCATTCATGAATGAGGCCGATGCTGGCATCGCGGTGTCGCCAAGTACTGACTAGTACATAAACACTTCATTATTGTACACATAGGTACATTAGGCTTTTTCAGTCACCTTCATCAGGCTACCTTCGTCCACCACAGTCTCCCAAACTCCTCCAGCTACAACCTGGCATTGCGCATGTAATCACTGCACCTAGCTGGCTACGCTACGCACACTAAGGCGTGACCAGGCGTACATCACTCGCTCGAGGTCACGCGTTTTATACCTACGGCTCGGGCTATCTTCGAAGATATCTGCGACACAGGGCCGTCGCACGCTCGCGCGTTCACATATTGTGCACTGTACGATTTTCGCGTTTAGTAAAAATGCCGAAACCAACTAACAATCGTGAAGTGCATGAGTGTAAAAGTAAAAAAAAATCTACCTACCTATTTATTATTAGGTATACGTAATATATTTCCAAATACTTACTTTTTCAAATACATATTCAAGTTTCTACCTGTTTATTAATATCGAGTAAAGAATGCTTAAACATTACTTTTGTTGTACGGGAGCCCATGTTTGATATTTACTTAATTTTTATTTAATTATTATTTATTCTGTGAAAATTTCAGCGTTCTAACTATCACGGTTTATAAGATACAGTCTAGTGACAGACATACAACGGAGGCTTAATAATAGGGTCCCATTTTTACTTTTTACCTACCCGTTGCTTTTTTTTATAGTACCTATAGGGGACAAACGATCAGCCAAAACTAAAAAGAAATCCATGAAAATTCAAACTTTTTTATTATCTGTTATTTATCGGTTTTTATTTTTGCTATGGATTATTCCATCTAAAAACATATTTAGTTTCATACTGAATAATGTGTATACATCTATTAAACTAATTCACGAATAAAAATTATTAATATTTCACAATATTTGTTAAATATTACTAAAATCATGTTACTAATAACCCTTGCGCATTTGTTTTATGACGTGTTTGCACGTAAGCCATACAATCTGCATCTCTATGCAAACGTAAATAAGGTGCTTTTTTCTTCGCTGCGAACATGAGCGAGATTTTGTAGGTAATTATAGCGGTAGGTATTGACACTTTTGTATGGGAGTGAAGTATCTGTTAGGTTTATTAATCTGTGGCGTGACCTGTACTGTAGAACGCGCGAAACGCCACAGCACAGCTGTCACTTTCCGCCAGTGTCGTGTAAGCAATTGACGCGAAGCCACAAGATCCGGCGAGGAAGCGGGCGACGGCTCCGCCGCGGTGTTCGCACGTAATCACTTAGCGTATGAATATTGTAATGAATCCATCCGAGCTGAGTGGAGTATTATGCAGATGACTGTTTAATATTCATATCTTCGGGACAATTAGATCCGCCCGCTAAAAATAGCGAATATACCATGATCGATATGTTATGTGCATGATGCAATATCTTAACTTCCGAAATATTTTAGTAATAGGTAGTGCCACACTGCATGATTGCATGAAGTCAAATTGGGCCGGCACGACCAGTGACAGCTGTGCTGTCGCGTTTCGTGCGGTGTGTAAGAAGCCGGTGATCTATGGAGATTGGAGGAGAAAGGAGAGCAGCGCATCTGTGCCTGTCATGCCATGTCTACCGACGCCCATAAACATCCGCGTAAAGGCTATATAGATGCGCTGCCCTCCTCCTCCCACCTCCATGGGCCACCGGTTACTTACACCCCGCATGAAACGCGACAGCAGAGCTGTCACTTTACGCCGCTGTCGTGTAAGCGAGAGGTACCTCCCCATTCGTGCCGGCCCATTCGGCTGCATGGTGGCTGCATGTAAGCATGCAGTGTGGCACTACCTCTTACTTTATATATTTAGGACACGGCATATGAACAGTTCTTATTGTGGTTTTGTGGTTTCGGAAAAAGTAGTTTTTAAGCTATTCTAGATTGTAATCTATCCATACTAATTAATTAAAAATATTGCGTTAAAAATATATTTTCTTACCTAGTACCTAATTAAGATATATAATATAGATTATATTATATAACATACTTGTTGTGTGTATGTGTATGTCACTGACTGAACTCATAAAACTCATGTTAACTCTTGTTTTAGGGGATTTGGGAATGGTTTAGATTCACAAATCAGCCGCGGGCGAAGCTGCGGGCGAAAGCTATCATATTTATGTTTGTGTTGACTATAACGATATCTTTTAAATCATTTAGTTGATTGTTTGATTTTAACTATGGTTTAAGCCAATATATTCTTTACATTGGTTCCGAATAAATAAAGTATAAACATAAAAAAATACTACGGGTCTCCACAAATTGCGAGGCAAAAGTTTTTAATTGGCCAATCACAAACATTCCCTAATTCAAACAAGTAAATAATTTTACAACAACATTTATTTTGCTAAAATTGCAAAATGTACTGCCATTTTGTATATTTATCTCCAATTAATTTTACCATAAATTAATATAGGGAGCAACATCAAAATATAGAGGCAGCCCTTTATCTTCTATGGCGCTCCAGAGTTATATTCAGACAGAAAATAAATGACAATGACAGAACCTAATAAACTAATTATTGATTAATTAAATTAATATTTCTTATTACAACTATAGCTATTATACCCGAAAAAAATAGATGGCGTCACGCCATCTAGTGGCTGATTTTTTTTTCAGTTTTAATTGAAGGTTTCTTCCGCATAGTTATAGAGGCTGTCCAAGAAACGGCGAAATAAATTTTTTTAGAAGACTGTGGACATGTGGACACGGCTAATAAAATAATCAATAAATAATAATTAAGCTTTCATAGTTTCAAAAGATAGTAAGAAAATATAAATAAAAACCAGCCTTTATTTTATTTTTTGTCTTATGCCCGATTTACACGTATTAAGTAGTTAAGTAGTTAACTAAATTTTAACTAAATTTTAAGTACTTAATTGCATGTAAACAGATAATTTAGTTGCAACTTGCTACTAAATTATCTGTTTACATGCAATTAAGTACTTAAAATTTAGTTAAAATTTAGTTAACTACTTAACTACTTAATACGTGTAAATCGGGCATTACATACATTTCTCATTTGTGGAAAAATCCATTATAGGTTGCATTTTCGGTGCCTATCCCTCACAACTCCAAGCGAGAAAATGGGATCTGAATTCACATTTGAATAGGAAATGGGCATTTAAGTACTTTAAAAAGCAATAAAATCAGTTTGCGGAAAAACCGTGCGATGTTACAAATGTAACCCTCCAGAATAGATTGAATATTGGCTTGAATTTAAAATTTAGGTATATACAATTTATTCAATTTATTATCATAAGAGGTAGTGCCACACTGCATGCTTGGATGCAGCCGAATTAGGCCGGCTCGACCGGGGAGGTACCTCTCGCTTACACTGGCGTAAAGCGATAGCTGTGCTGTCGCGTTTCGTGCGGTGTGTAAGTAGCCGGTGGCCCATGAGGTGGGAGGAGAAAGGGGGCAGCGCATCTGTATAGCCTTTATGCGGATGTCTATGGACGTATGGACGTCGGTAGTCCTGAAAATGGCTCCGACTGGTCGTTTGCCCCCTTAAACCACAATAAAAAGTCTATTTTATTGTTTTACTGAGGTTGGGGTAAGAGAACAGGTAAGGGTTCAGCCATGCGGCCAAGTTCTGGAGGTACCTCTCGCTGAAATAATATCACCACAAAGGGCTATGCTTAATTATCTTTGTGGGGATTGTGAATTCAGTGGCACATAAAAGTGGAGGTTGAAAGGGAGAATAATAATTATGCAGAAGTCTATATGAGTCGGTAATCATCGAAACCCCCCCCCCCCCTACCCCTCTTGCATGTTTGCCCTTTTATACTATAAAGAATGCAATTTATAAGTCAATCGTGACACCAAATCCACGTGCCTACCAAAATGGCAAATACCTTTTCCATCGTCCAACCATACTTGGATCACAAGGGCTTGAAACTTGAAATAGTGAATGCTAGAAGCTGAAATCATTTTTTACCCTCTAGGCTCTACCTAAGTCCTGCAATTGACTTCTAGAACCAAAAGAAACGGCTTCCACTTCACACAGACATTATGTGAGGGAACTTACATACCATGGGGTATGTAAGTTCCCTCTTAGGAGGAACTTACATACCCCATCACAAAATAATCAATTTGCAATGACGACGCCTCCTAAAAATTATTTTAACTCACGTTGACGACGCTGGGACGGCTGTCGTCTCTAGAAGTGCGGAGATAACGCGATATGGGATATTTGAGGAATTAGGAAAGCTGACTAAACTGATGTCCAAGCGAAGTGCCGCGTCTCTCGAACACACCACTCCACACAATAAGCTATTGTTTAATTTGAGCCGACAAAGCAATGCTAGTTTAAGTATAGGTTTAGCAGCATTAATAAATTAACTTGAGCACAATAAGCACTGGAAAACGCTGGTAAAAGCTGTCTGCGCAGAAGCATACATGCAGGGTTGCAAGCGAGCCAAAAACAGGGAACGGAATGGCCGCTCGCTGGTGAACCAGTGTTGCGCTGGGTTCATACGGAAACGGGCACCGTGACGAAAATACGTCCCGAACCAAAAACAAGCCCATTACCATATAAGGCGATTGCAGTTCGTCCGTCTCTCTCCCACTTGTTAATTAGATTCTTCGTCACGCTCTAGCGTGAACACACGTTTTATACCATTTAATAAAGTATTAAGACAATTTTGGAGGGAAACTCGTTGGGAATCCACCATATTTGGAGCGAGCAATACTCTCATAAATAAACATATTCAGATTGTGGTATTACCATAACGAAATATATTCACGAACAAACCATAGCGTACGATCCAATTTTAATGACAATAGATTTGATTTGCAAGTTAATGTGCCACACGTGCGTCAGATTTGCGGACGCTATAACGTCTAGCGCGGAATTTGGCTGTAATACGTTGTAGGTAAACTAAATGACCCTTTCCCCTTTTTTACCCTTATTTACACGTTGCTACAGAAACATGTTTTTAGAGGTTATGTTTGACTTCATTATAAGGTAGTGTCACGCTGTATGCAAGTATCCGAATTGAGCCGGTACGACCGGGGAAGTAGATAGTGACTTCTCACTTGCACGAAACCGGCGTAAAGTGATAGCTGTACAGTCGCGTTTCGCACAGAGTGTAAGTACTAAGTAGCCTATGGAGGGTGGAGGAGGAAGGAAGGAAGGCATCTGTATAACGTCTATTCGAATATCTATGGGGATCGGTAGTCACGCAAAATGGTTGCTCGTTTGCCCCTCAATCCATAAAAAACAAAAAGGTTTCTTTTCGCTGATTGATTTTACTTAGTACTACTAGTCAATACAATTTCACCTATCACCCTAGGACAATTAGGTCACAGACATCAAAGCAAGGATGGACATCATAAAAAAGTTATCTGTTAATTGCTACAGCTCTCTGGGCCTAATGTTCAACGTTGTGACGTGGCTATAAAACGTCGGTAAACTGCACAGATAAAACATCAGAATGTCGGTAAAACAGCAATCCATTAACAAAATGGCGGACACTATAAACCCTGAAACCTGCGGATGCTTATTTATTCGCCAACTTTACTGAATTGTTAAATTTACTGCCGGTCTGTTGCCGACAAGTACAAGTGCGCTGTTTTAAGCTTTTTATAACGGGAAAGTAGGTGATTATGTCGCCTAATAGTAAGTAAATACTGAAAGCATGGACAGCACAAGACAATATGAATGTATTTTTGAAGTAAAACTTCTATGCGCGCGCTTGATTTGAAGTTGTCATTCAAATTAATAATTCAAATACGATTTATGTAACTACGGTACTGAAAATTAATAATCAAGTTTTACTTCAGTTGTGTGGTCTAAAGCACACACATCAAATTCAGATTTTTGAAAATCACATCTGCATAACAAATATGTGGCTTGATTTCCCCCTCGCTTAAATTAGGCCACAAAGTAACCCCCGCACGAAACGCGAGAGTCTAGCTATAACGTCGCGAGCGGCTCTTTGTCAACTCTAATTCATGAAAAAATTGTAAGAGGAACTTACAGTTTTTTCATGAATTAGAGTTTTTCAAATGGCTCTTGGCTCTGGCTTTGATTTTATTTATAGCAATTATAAAGCATCTAATTTTTTGAAAATAAGTTATCTTTTATAATATAAAGAGCATGAGATGAGATGAATTATATTTTTTGCTTTTTCCATTATTGTTCTCTTTACGATACAATTTTCCAATTATGTTTTTTGTGTTTATAGAAATTGCAAAGAGTATATTACACTTATAGTGCCGCACAGATTTGTCCGCTTCGAACCAATAAGACTATTTATTTTTCGGAATATAAAATTTATATATAAAAATAAAAGATTTTGATTGTATCTGTGTACAGTAGTTATTCCGTGAAAGAATAATTATTGAACATTTATATTATTATAATGCAGAATAATAACCACTCATATTGTGTAGTAAGTAGGTATAATATAACTTAAAGTTACGAAAACAACGACAAAATAACACCTAGTTTAGACGTAAATAAATAAACCTGTTCTGGATTTCTATTACAAATATGTGCATGTGAATTGTGCATGTAGCTGAAATAACACGACCGAAACACGCTAGACCGAGCACGGCCAGGCTGTGGCTAGCATTTATATTATAGCCTAGATTCCTAGGATATTGGTATTCAGTATAACTTTTTTATATTGTGTATACATAGTTGGGTTAAGACTAATATATACCCTGAATTTTTTTGAGTATCATTACACAATAGAATTTAAATAAGGTCACATACTGAAAGTAACATTAATTTAAAAAAAAAAGCGATGTATTGAATCATTTTAATTCACACAGTGAAACCTGCGTTATTCGGTTATTTCAGATCTATCTGATGAAATGACATGTGTCCATCAGCTATCAGTCATCCATCCAGCTATACAGGCATAAATGTGTTACAAATCACTACCCTACATAAGTACATAAGTGCTAAGAAGATTTAAACAAAAACTTTTGAGCAGGATGTAACGGGAAACGCTTATTTGACCAATAATAACTAACAATTGACCAAAATAATTTACGACTGCTCAATTTTATATTATAAACTACCTTGTTACACGATACCGGCCGTGGCGTAATGTGCTACTGTGCTGTCGCGTTTCGTGCGGCATTCCGGTGCACATGGGGGTTGAAGCGGAAGGAGGGCAACGCATCAGTGTTACCTCTACGTGGATGTCTATGGGCGTCGTTAGTCATGAAAATGGCTCAGACTGCTCGTTAAAAAAACCCGGTATCAAGACAAATCTTACGAATCAACACAATATATGCTTGAAAACATTTCCCTCCTGACAATAAAAACTAAGTAAGTTTTGTAAAAAAACTGCATACTGTAATAAGTTCACACACATGAAGCACATAAATCAAAAGAAACTGGAGAAGTATTTCCTCGCTTTATCAGCCATTTGTTTTGTGACAAGTTTTTCGACGAAGTCATTCTTAAAGGTGGAGGTTTACTGAATTGTAGAAAACGTTGAGAATGATACAAACAGTTGACACAAATAGAATTGTTTTCCAAATTGAATCCCAAACTAGAAATGTCAGGTTGGAACCGGCGCGGAGGTAAAATTATAACAGTAAAGTGCAATGAGACATTCTTATAATATTCTCTATTACTTTAATACTATTCAAACTTAGCGAATTGGAGTACGAATGATCTATGTTATCCACATTTAACCTTGTGCGACGTCTTTCTCATTCAATACATGGCTAGATCAGCAGAGATTTTATTCAATGAAGAGGCGATATACCGAGGCCTATCTTTAGTTATGACGTAATAAAAATTGCCAATTGAAGAGTTCATTACTAGTACGGACGGCGTGTAGACTGTAAAGAGCTTTATGAAGCAGCTGGATGCAGCGTGGCACTACCTCTTGTTATCGGATTAACGAATAAATCACTAGCCGACCCATGCCCACTTCAAGGACCAATATTTTCGAAAATAAATGATTTCCCTGTAATTTTATAAAGCTGAAAGCACACATCACAACTACTAATAAAACATAGTCCATGTTACTCTCTTTATGTTAGTGAAATAATTTTTATGTGAGTAGTAGTATGTACTGACAACTCCCTACAAACAAACAAAGTTAGAAACCTCTTTTTAATATCGGTATGGATTTGGTAGACGGGACGCGTGAGGATTTTATGTCGTTTGGCGGAGGGTAAGGGATAAGGGAAAGCCCCACGGTTTCTTTACAGCCATAACATTAAATAATGAGTACTTTGTACGAGGGAAAATAACAAGTGAGTGAGTAGCTAAAGCCTATTTGAGTGTTTCGTGATTCATCGAACGTTCTGCGTGTGTTGTGGTACATGTGAAGACAGTTAGCGGTGTTTATATTATGCGCTACATTATTTTACTGAAAATGAATAGTCATATAAGATCAAACTATTATCAGAACTATCATTTGTTATAATATCTAGTATCTAACTTCTTGTGAACTGAAGTGAGTGAGGAATTTAAGCACGGATACTACGTTAGGGTGCTTATATAGAGAAACAGGTTACCGGTATCGACAAAACCTTTTGCAACCTTGCAATGTTATCGTATATTATAGACAAAATTGCAATATTACCGGTATCACCCGTACAGGTTTTGACCTGCGCTGTAGATACGCAATGAGTTACGCCTTGTCATCCTGTCACATGAATATTCTTCTTATTGGCAATTTTCGAAATTTGAATTTCGAAAGTCATGTAGGAAGCAACCTTCAATAAATTAATTATTCTGCATAATACCTGGCGACAGTAAATCTGTAGAAAATGGAAGAGATGAAAAACAATATATTTAATTATTAATATAGGCAAAAAATATATCCCCCATGGCGGATCTCCACTTAGTCGTGGTGAGGGGGCTTAGTAACCACGGCTTGATCCACCACGATGAAACCAAGGGGGATCCCAGGAAGGTACCCTCCGAATGGGCTTCCCCACGTGCCCGCTCTGAATGCGTCCATGGAGGAGGAGTCGCGGGAGGAGAGGTGTCTCGGTGTGTCGTTACCGTGCACTCTGTCTCCCACGACCGAACGGGGGCGCATCGTCTGATGCGTTGGCGGTGGGGCCGCAGAGGAAGAGGAGATGCGGTGAGTCGTTGCCGTCCTCCCTGTCCTCTTCGGCCGTTTGATGGTTGGTCCCTGGGTGGCTCAAAAAAAAGGCTTATGAATTTTCACGAATAACTGGAAGTATTAAAATAAAAATATTTATGCTGTCTATTACCCAGTGAGTATTTCAAGAATGTTTTTTATTTACACAGTACCGGTATTGACTTTGAAAACCTTATTATGCATTATGTTAATCATCTTAGTGAATTGAAAATCATCAACCACGTTTTCTCATCTTTTTCAGAATAACCATATTATGAAGTTTCATTTTCATTATTCTTCATAAAATATTTTATTAACTGAAAATCATAACAATTCTTAGTCATATTATAAATTTATAACAGCCCGCTTTCGCTTGCGCCTTGAACCACGCTTCACACACAACGTTCGTTTACAACGTATGTATTGAAAGATTTAATTCACGATAATTGCCGAGACCGTGAAGAGGAAAATGGGAGATGGGAATTTATTACGTCAGTAAAAGTGTTCACAACACGTTGGCTGAACCCTCGCCGTACTCGCTGGTGGCCAACCTTTCTACCTATTTAAAGACGAGACGACCGTAATTGCACATCCTACTAATACTAAAAATGCGAAAGTATGTTTGTAGGTTGTTATTCTGTTGCGCAAACACTACTGAGTGGATTTGGATGAAATTTGATACAGATAGGTGTAGGTTACAAATTGGAATTACATAAACATACTGGCTGCCCAACAGACGTTGTCTTGTCATTATAGGTAAATATGTTGTCATTGTTACGTGTAATGTTATGTGACCGAATTGTCAATCCGTCACTTTACCTTACAATGTTGTATATTTGAAATACCGACTGCAGTGCCATCTGCCTGGCTGATTTGTGAATCTAAACCATTCTCAAATCCCCTTCAATACTCACACAAAATGTCGTCAAAATCGGTCGAGTCGTTTCGGAGAATTTCAGTGACATACGCACACAAGATATATATAAAGATTTGTGCCATAAAATGCCGCCAAAAAAATACTACCTATCCCAATGCGCGCTTATAATAACATTAATTCAAACACGTTATAAAATTGAATTGCCTTACTTTCTTTTCTATTTATACTTTGCGCTGTATTATGAAGTAAATAATAAATATATTTCTGTACTATTTTATACTGAATATATTAAACCTACATTTAAAGATGGATCTTACTCGTCTGTGTGAAATTTCATTCCATTCGGTCCAGTTCATTCTTTGATTGGCCCGGACAACATCGTCAATCGACGTCACACAATATATTTTATTGTGTCAATTATGTATATCACCTACAATTCATATCATTCAGTCTCTTCTACGTCATACGGAGTTTCTTTTTGTACACGGCAAAGTATATTTCATTCGTTCATATTATTTTTCTGTTAAGGCTGTCACACAGTAAGCAGATACGACAAGAATATATCTGAGCTGTGTAGAAAACCATCCTGCAATAGGTATATGTCTGTGCTTACAGATGCTCGACGGTAAAATATATATCTGTGCCTACTGTGATAAGTAATACTAGTGCAAAATCTTAATTTTACAGGAGAGCGAAAATAAGATTTAAAAAATTCTATTTTGTGAACCAAGGAGACAAGAATCGATCTCAGTACTTCATGTTATTGATAAAAATATTCTCTTTAAAAATACATTTAATGTTTTTCGATAAATATTATAAATTTGGAGAAAATCTTGATTTTCCTTCAAAAAACTACGAGCTGTACCTACCTACTAAGATGTTGTACTACGAGTAAAGAATATGTGTTAAATGATACAAGTTTATCTAGTTAATCTAAACTATTAAATCTAAACTAAACACGAGAAATTGATTTTGGAACCAGTACATAAAGGGGTTACAACTTGTTTCATATCAATATGCACTTTTTTTATCAAGATGCTGCTACTTGTATCACTTTTCACAATATTATCTCCAAAACTGAAGCAAATAGAAGTATGTAAGTTGAGTTGGACCAAAAACTTTGTAATTTTTTGCTGATTATTTTTAAATAAAAAACGAAAAAGTTGACTTACATCACAGGAGGCACAGATGTGATCTTCGTTGTGTATGGCGCTCCTTCAGTTTAGTATAAAGAGCGATATTGACAGATATACGCTCAGATACATATATCTCACCGCATCTGCATAGTGTGTGACAGCCTTTATTGTCTATTAACGCACATGTTGGGAGTTTCATTTCGTTCGGATATGAGAAACTCGGGGCGACGTGCGCTCTGTTCTCGTACATCACATATTGTACCGCGGAACATATTGCTATATTTATACAGGGCAAACGAGCGAAAGAGGTAACCTGTGCAGGTAACCGAAACCCACGAACATCCACACGTGTGTCACACATCATTTCACGAGATACTTGCACACCATTCACATCAGCATCATGTTCATTGCTAAGGAGGAGTATCCACACAACTCACAGCATTTTTCTAATAAAATCAGACGAAACTGTTGAAGGATAAAGTTATAAAACTAAGTTGAAATCGCATAACAGCACAAACCTTGTTAAAACTTCTCGCGATCAATTAAAGATATTTAAATTGTTCGAGCGCTGCAGATTTTCTTGCTGGCTTTTTATATTCCATTTTTAATTGGCCACAAACAATAAGAACTACTGTAGGATTTTTATTATTTATTTATCGTAGGTAAGTTTACTAGTCCTCCTCTAACTCCTTTGGCGCTTAGTCACTAGCTGTGCCGACCCATTTTGATTGCACGGCAACTATGGCATCATCTTTTATAAAAGGTCAGGATCTTTAATAATATTCCACTCGTAATAAAAATGTTTACCTATTAACATTTCATTGTAAAACTAACAATATTTATTTATTTTTATTTAGATTATAATCTAGAATAACATAAAATACTTTTTAGCCCCAAAAAGAAAGTTGTTTTCGGATTAAACGCGGGTAAAACCGCGGGCACGGCTTGTGGTAGTGGTGGTGTATATTTTGTTCATGCACCTCGTATAATGCTCCAATTGACCCAATTACCTCTTCACCGCTCACCGGGAACTGAACTCGCCATCTCCGCCCTCGCCGCCCGCCCAGGTGCACGTCCGCCCGCCCTCGCCGCCCGCCCAGCACGTGCGACTTAACACGCTAATTGCAGTAATTACAGCGCCGGCGGAGATTCACTCATTGTTGCTGCTATCATTGTTTTAACATACATTTTTATCTTTTTGTAGTTACTTTACGGGTTTTAACACGATACAATATTTATTAACTACTAGCGAAAACATATCAACAGCCACAAGTCACAAACAACAATTTGAAGTTTTCTTATATTTACAGTTAAAACTTTATTATAGGATATATTATTTAATTAATATTAATAGAGTTGCCCAGCGAGACTTAATGTATAGACTATATATCGCACTCTCAGATTTGTTTGCATTGTCATAAGATATCAAGTGGAGCCAATCTATCCATCTATGATATTATAATTCCTGAATAATAATTCGGGAACTCTAAAAGTTCTAACTTCATCTCTACACCGTTGTCAAAACACGTGGCTTGGCTTTTTGCTAGCTACTCTTTGATCTTCTTGTAGTCACCACATCCTATCGGAGGTCGGTGATCATTATAGCCACTTATAGATTATAGAGATATTAGTTATAGATATGTATACTTTGAGTAAGGTGAAAAGTTAATTCGGAAAATAATAACCGTTATACAAAAGTTATTATTACATGCCGATGCCTGATATGTCGCAAACGTTAAATGACCCACGAAAACCTCCTAAATGAAATCTGTACCAAGTTTCAAAAATCAATCGCCCGTAACAGCCGCCGAGCTGATGGGACAAAGTTGTCATGACCCAAAGATATAATTTATTCGAAAGCACTTCTAGCGACAGCTCCACCAAACTGCTTATCATTTAATCCTCCGCGTTACAACTTTCAACCCCTCGTTACATCCAATTAGGTCCCTTTTAATTTAAACACGCATCGATTATGAATGCGGATCAGTAAAGTAGTTAAATTATTCAGTAGCAGATTCTTGGTGCGAAATCCAGGGTTCCATTGCCCTGTTCGGCAAAATGTAGATATTGTTTTAAGAATGAGCTGTGTTATAACATATCTATACAGTTCATTTAGTCGGTGCCCGGTGGTGTTTTGGTGCCTACAGTTTATACAGGGTTAAATTTTGGTCACCGGTCAAATTTTCAGATTTGGTTACCAATCGATAATACGTTTGACTTTTGAAATAGAAAAAATATTTAATAAATATTCTGTTTGACTTGTTGTTCCTACACTAAAAATATTATCGTCTAGACAACTAACTCGGCGCGCAATATTAAATTGTTTGTTGCGAGTAGTATTGAACACTGTGTAATTTTGTATGTCCTTGAATCGTTGCCGGCCGGCTTTAGCGTTGTGCAAACAACGATCGATGTATTTTTAAGGACCATTTCAAATCTATTTTTACTTTACAAAATATTACAATTTGACTATAAAATTTAAAACACACCCTTGGATTGATGTTTACTAACTTATTTTAAAATTTGGCCGCTGACCAAAATTTAACTCTGTATAAAATATATATAAAGTTACCTACTAGTTGCCTCACAGACGTTGTCTTGTATCATGGTAACGTGTAACAATGAGACCAAATAGTCAACACGTCACTTTACCCTAAAATATTGTAAATTCATGATACCGACTACAGCGCCATCCGTCTAGCTTCTTTGTGAATCTAAACCATTATCAAATTCCTTCAACAAACACAAAAAAATCGTCAAAATCGGTTCAGCCGTTTAGGAGGAGTTCAGTGACATGCCTACACACGTACGTCTTTCTTTCTTTCTTACACGTGCAACCTAGTTTTTAGAAGGTTCTCTTAAACATACTAATAAAAACATCTGTCACGACTCACAACCAGCTTACTAACTAAATAAACCAAATTTATCAGCTTATCTGGGTACAAAATGAAGATCTACAAAATCCAATACTCTCTCATCTGCTAAAATATCAATAATGATAATGACGATATCCTTTCACTCCAACTTTTCTCAACAAGTCTTACATGTTGTAGACTTGTAATACGTGTATTCAAAGGGCTTGTAAACTACCCTCTCGTTTTCATATCTTTAACAAACTCTCAGCGCCTTTTATTATGAATCCCTTTATAAATTCTCCGTGAACACGGGAGCCCGGGACGCAAGCTGTTAAACACTCTCAAAGGCTCGAAGAAGATGTCGGTCAAGCTGGGAGGTCAGACGGTTAGTTACTTAACGGTGAATAGTATACAAAAGTATTCTATTTTTTACAGTTTGGCGCCTACCTATCGAAGGTCATATTCATATGATACCTATAATAAGTCTATATATATTTACAATGTAAGCCAGTTTTGGTTTTTTTTATAATATAAAGGGGCAAACGAGACATTTTCATGACTACAGATGCCCATAGACATCCGCATAGAGGTTATACAGATGCGTTGCCACTTTGCCTTCCCCCCTCCTGACAGAGACCACCAGCTACTTGCACACCTTATTTCTAACATCATTTAACACACTAATTTGTTCGCAGGTGGTGGTTATGAGCAGTAGCACAACCTCCGACAAGACCATCAACACCAGCACTGACTCCGCCGCCACCGCGCTCACCTCCGTCACCGGCACCGACGACTCCATGGACGCCGA
>LUGF01032469.1:462086-473897 GCA_001625245.1 Calycopis cecrops | reverse complement strand
CTTCGGGACGGACCACCATCGTGGTGCAGCAGCCGTCCCTGTCTCTGGACTACGGGGGCTGCTCCACCATCCTGGTCCGGGACGGCGAGGACGGCCGGCGCACCAGCCGTGTCTGCAGCGACCACATCCAGCAACTGTTGGACGTGACCAGCCAGTTTACGTCGGAAGATCTGCACGAGTTTGATAAGAGGTGAGAGTCTGTATGATGGCTTACGACGGGCGGGAAGCCCAAAGAAAGAAGTTTTACTATGAAAATTCCTTTTTTAACATCTCTCTCAATCAAAACAAAGAAAATATGCGTGCCTTAAAGTTTTTTTTTCGTATAGGGGGATAACGAACAAGTGGCTACCAACAGACATATACAAACAAAACCGAGGATTTGCAAGCATCTGGCGTGATTAAAAAATGCCATAGGTACCACCAGGTTCCAAACGAATACCACGCGTAGTAAAAAATCGCGTCTGAAACTCAAATGTGGAGTTGGGACATTAAGGTAGTGCGGACGGAACTTGAGATTATGACACGATTTTAAGAAAGTTAAATGCGACTGCTGGTAGTAACAGAAAAAGATATCCAGATCTTAACCTCAGATTATATGTATCAACCTCATTGGTAATTTGTGTTTTAACTCCTCCGATACGGCTTGACCTATTTTAATGGACTTGTCTGTATATTCGGTGGGCCTTAGAAGGTCCTAAAGAATATTTCATAAACTCGATTTGCGATACCTTTTTACCTTTTTTTTGTTTACGCAGGTTAGGCATATTTACGAATGATATCTAGGAGCCCGGGTGAACCTTAGACCTATGTCGGACTCGACACTCAGGGGAATACCGACAAACCCCCTGTGCCTTCAGCCGCTATAATTGGATATCCCGGATTCACAAGCAATAGGATCTCTCCAGCGACAGGCTAGCCTCGGTGAAAACTCTCCTCCTTGGGGACTGTCCCGCAGCCTTTGAACAGTCCCTACTACGCTTTTGGAACCGTGCAATGGGGTCAGATTCCCACCGTGGTACCTGGCCTCATTACTGCAAAGAAGCACGCCACCAATGTGCTACCAATGTGACCCGCCAGTAGTCCCATTCCACGTCGCCATCTGATGATTCAGAGGGACGGGTAGAGGACCTCCCAGCTAAGCTACTCTCAGTCTGGCCTCTCCCCCTCAAGCCGGCCCGGTATGGGTACCCCTATCCGGCATAGCCTTGGGGATCACAGACGCACGCAACCCCTCCTCCACCACGGCAAGCTGGCGCCATCTTCGAGGGGGTACGAACTAGGATCTGCGATACCTATGCATCCAGTGATATATAATGAAGGTGTCGTATGTAGTCATTAATAACATATATCCTTTCCATGATACAAATACACAATGATAAATGATACACAATATTGTTGTGATTTTTTTGACAAAATGATTGAGTGATTTGACAAAATTGTTTTACTACGACCTAAACTCGACACGAAAAACCACATTGCGCTCTGAACGTTGTCAACAAAATACAAATTAATTTTCCTGTAATTTGTTTCACTTACTATTTGTCTGTTTTTGTATCCATGTCAATACAATTAACTTGTATTTTATTCACGAGTCAAAGAAGTTTTGTAGGTGACCGGATTGGTCATCATCAACATGAGACTGCCGGTACGACCCGGGAGGTACCTCTCGTTAAGTAACACGGCCTCTTGATATAGCTTTACTGTAGTCATGAGGAGTTTTGAATGTTCAGGAGATAAGGGAGGGTAACATTTGCGTAACAGTTATGCTGATTTCTATAGTCGTCGATAATAACCTCGAGTAATAACCTCCGGAACCACTACCACGAGGAACTACTTCTCGCTCTCTTAACGGGTAGTGTGGGCTACTGGGATTCAAGTTCGGTTGGAACAAGCCAAAGCATTTCTGGTTATGGCATGTCTGCAAGCATTAGTTTGATTAAGTATATAAATTGCTTTTTTATATTAGTTACTAGCTGTGTCCCGCGGTTTCACTCACATCACTGCAGCTCCAACTGCCGGGCTGATTTGTGAATCTAAACCATTTTTAAACCACCTTCAACACAAAACTTCGTAAAAATCTTTCTAGTCGTTTAAGAAGAGTTCATATCACACAAGGAATATAATATGTATAAAGATAGGACATTTGTGCAAGGACAGCCATTTGATGACAACCGAAACCCATAAACATCTTCATATTATGCAGACGAGCCGCCGTTAGATTCTTTTTATCAATAAAAAAATACAAAAACGAACTAAATTTCATCGTACCCCAACATTTATAACATCAGTAAAAAGTGTAATGCACAAAACCCGTAGCAAAATCTGCTCTCATTATAAAAACCACTGCAAATTTACAAGATACAAGAGCAACAAGAGCAAGAGGTCGGAGCCATATTAATGAAATACCGCCTGGGCACCTGACAAGAGGGCCACTGCTCGTTATATTCGCTGTAGAGCACAGAGTGCCCTGAGTCTGGAAAGCTGTATTTTGTTGCGTTCTTTTCTCAGACGACCTCTGTGCCATTTCGGTCCAAGTTGGTAGCGAGAAGCGAGCAATCCGTCATATTTACATTCATTGAAAGGTACCTTAACGTAACTACTACCTTCTGACGAACTCAAATTAACATTAAATAATTCCTAATTGACTTGATTTAATCGAATGCTGGTGGAATTGTTTTTTTTATGGTATAGGCGACCAAACGAGTAGTCGGAGCGATTTTCATGACTAGCGACCCCCATAGACATCCGAATAGATACTATACAGATGTGCTGCCCTTCTTTCTCCCCTCACCTCCATGGGCCACCGACTACTTACACATCGCACGAAACGCGACAGCACAGCTGTCGCTTTACGTCGTTTTCGTGTAGGCTAGAGGTACCTCCCCGATCCTGCCGGCCCAATTCGACTGCATGCAAGCAGGCAGTGTGGCACTCACTCTTACTAAAAAATACTTTTCGTGTAAATTGGAAATGCTATTTTGGATAACACATGTCCACATAATGGACGGTCAATGTTTCTTTAGAGGCTAGTAGGAAGGACGATACTGGGTTACTATTATATTAAAAGGACCAATCTTCACGAAGAGAGTAATAATAAAGTGCGACAAGTAATTTAATTTCTAATAAATAAAAATAGGATAAAATGGGCCAGTATTATACCTAACATTGCCGAGTTTCAGCTCACGCATCTTAATGTTTTTTATAAAATTATGTGTCTCAGTCATTAGACTTAGATTAGTTAAATTTGTTCAATATAACTAAACTAGGAGAATAACTAGGAGGCCTTGCTAGTTTTCTGGCGGTTCTTCTCGGACAGGTTCTAAGTTTGTAACAGTCAATAATTAATTGATTGTTGAAAGTGTTTATCGAAGGATTTAATTTCAATCCTGATTAACGTTCGAGAGTTACAATCAAGTCTGATGTATAAGACTGGAAATTATTTCTGAATCCACTCGACGTTACAAAAGACACCGATCAAAGGACGCACAAGGACTTCCATCGAATATCTATTGTCTTGGAACGTTTCTATTACACTTTAACCTCCCTGAAACGGACTCTCGTAGATCTAAACAATGTACGTCGCACCTTCAGCGATATTATCTTCGTGCTTAGAATTTGATTTACAAAAACATTTTCGCATTAACCTTCTTTGATAAGAAGTTATTCGTAAAGTTATTACGTTGAATGTTATATTACTGAAAGTTTCGGGTCTTTCACAAGAGACTATTTAAATGTCAAGTAGCTGCGCGTTACGTAACTCTTGCTTGACGGTAACACAAATGCTCATATTTATTTACTCCAACCCGAGCCTATGAAACAAATATTCGTAATTTATTTGGCACCTAAATAAATAACTTTAAGCGGCATCCATACAACCAGCAAACTTTAGGGACCGCTTTTACAAGTTGCTTATGTCAAATAGCTTTTCGTTGCTTAACTCTTAATACAAATGTCTCATATTTATTCCCTCTAACCGGACCCCGTGGACATGATATTTGAATTTTTTGGCACCTAAACCTTAATACAGATGTATATAGGTATATTTCTTGTGTGCGTGTGAGTGACACTGAACTGCTCCTACACAACTTAACCGACTTTGTTGAATTTTTTTGTCCGTATCGAAGGGGATTTGAGAATGGTTTAGATTCACAAACCAGCCCGGCAGATGACGCTGCAGTGAGTGAAACCGCGGGGCACAGCTGCTACCTAATATGCTAATGCCGACTTTAATTGGAACCTGAAAGCGGAGTACAATACAAAATACAGTCACGTAACACTAGACCAGTCTTAAATTTAATCGCTAACGAAACCTTGATTTTACGAACCAAATCCAAAGACATGTTTTTCAAACGCACGTAGAAAAATGAATGAGAAAAGTTTTTTTTCTCTTTGGTTAAGTTAGATCATAAAACTTATTTATGGCGGTAAAAATATGAATCTAAAAAATAAAAAGCTCACGTACTTCATACCCGTGAGACAAATAGAAAAATAACCCCTATTTTTTCCATTCTTACTTCTCAACTTCCCATAATATAAAGGAGAAGAATTGTTTGCCATAGTCAATCTTCCATACAAACACAACTAAATGAATCTGGATTACGATTTCAATTTAGAACGAAATAAAAATTGCTTTAATTTATAAAAAAAGAATATATTCATATATTTTTATTTTATTCATAATAGTTGTTTGGAGTAAATTTTACGAAGGTATTTTACGGGCACAACTAATCTTATTACAAACTTACATATCATCTTACATATCATCAAACTTATATATTATACACCAAACACAATACGCTCACATGAACAAAAAAGGTTTAGCAGGATATATTAAAACAGTATCTCTGAAGAAGATTCCGCTATTATACGGGAGCAAGAACAAAATAGAATCAGATTTTTTATAAATAAAACCGCGTGGTCCCCAGGCGCTAGCTCCTGCAGGTATCTTATGAAATTACATCTCGGCGAGATCTCCAGTTGCAGGACCACAGTCGCTGCGAGTGGAGCTGTGGAAAATGTTTGTATTTGCTGTAAACTTGTAACCTAGCGTCTCGATACCTATTTCACTTTTTATTTAACTTATTAACATCTTGTTATTTTAATTTTACCTTTAGAACGATTTCTAAAAATTTGTATTCTTGCTGAAGATTTGGCTGCTAGGTCGGAAAAGTAACGTTTATTCCTTAATCAGCGTCAATTAGCAGCCCAAAAGTGATGATTTTTCTATCGAATGAGTCATAGTTAGACCTTTATTGACTTAGATTACTTTACTACTGAGACTATTTTATAACCACTGACGTCCAAAGACATCCACATTGAAAATATACAGATACTGTCCTTTCTTCTCCCACTTCCATGAGTCACCGGCTACTTACACACCATAATTGTATTGTTACTGTAAAAAACATGCACGCTAATCTCAGAAACGGCTTGACTGATTTGTGTATAATATTTCTATAAGATTATCTTAGGCATGAACAGTCTACTACTAAACTACACACCGCACTAAACGCGATCTTGCCTCTCCTCCTTAACTTCAACTGAACTTTAAACGGGACCAAACGCGCAGGATAGCTCTATTTACCACTAAACAAACGTACAGTGTATACAGTAGAAGCCCCACCGCCCGTCACCAACACAACTCGTTACATTATAATTTACACGTTCGACGCGTGTTGTCACCCGCGCGTGTTCAGTAATTAACTAATTAGATAATCTAATTCGGCTACGTTAACTGATAATGTACGCAACGCGGCGATGAGCGCGATTGATGAACGAGAGGCGTTCATTTTATATGTAGGTTGTAATGACATATTTTGGCAAGTTTGGGACAAATGAAGGCGGAGAGAAGTTAACAAAAATTTAAGTAGTTTTGCTGAAACTGTCAAGGATAAAACATAGATAAAACTTCTACCACCGAAGTTCTACAATCGAAGTTTTAAATCATGTTTTAGTTTTCAATTAGTTTTTACTCCTTAAATAGGAATAGGATTCTGAAATCAATGGTTCTCTCAGCGTTACTGTTTATCAAGACTTTTCACGCCACGATACTTCTCGTTGTTTCTTAAGGAGTAAGGTCCAATAATTTATCTTCTTCTCACGATAATTTCTTTCCTTGTTTCAATTACGTTGCCCAAACTTGAACAAATGAACGCAAATGCGCATTCTCTTGTATTCTCTAGCTAAGCTTAGCTGCACTGCTGACAACATCGGTCAGAAACACCACCAATTGAACTATTGTCATATATTTCTGTGTCAGGTACGGCAGCCCGCACCACTCACGCTCGCAGTCGGTGAAGGCGCAGCGCTCGCGGACGGGCGAGAGGCAGCTGCTAGGGCTCCCGCAGCAGCGAGCGCGCGTGGCCTCCATGCCCAACACCGGCGTGGAGGAGGAGTACTACCGCCTCAGGCACTTCAGCATCACTGGTGAGTGGTGAGGGCGCAGCGCTCGCGGACGGGCGAGAGGCAGCTGCTGGGGCTCCCGCAGCAGCGAGCGCGCGTGGCCTCCATGCCCAACACCGGCGTGGAGGAGGAGTACTACCGCCTCAGGCACTTCAGCATCACTGGTGAGCGATGAAGACAGCGGAATACGTCTTGTACCAGAACCCTCTAGTTATCATGACTGTGATCTCTGGTGTTGCAGCTCTCTGTGGGTATCGGAGTACATGTGCCCTTTTATGACCTGATTGCTTTTTTGCCTCATGTAATCGCTTAAAAGGCGGTAGCCGTGGCAAACGAGATGATGGAAATTGTTCGACCGCTATGTAACAAAATATTAGTAGCATTCATCGTCTTGTAGCAGAGCGATTTAGCTGTCATTTTTCAACGTCGTGATGCTCTTACAGAAGTTGTTTAATTTCATTGCCTTAGTTAAAAGTGACCTTTTCAAAGTGCACTGCAATAGTTGCAGCCTGTTCATTGAATCCTCTTCGCAGTGGAAAGAAAACGATACGACGGGAAGTTTAATACAACAGCGGGTATCATGCAAAGTAAATATAGTTCATTCCCTTTGAACGGCCCAAACAGGGCGACCGTGGAGCCAATAACGCCGTCGAGTGGATTCTGGAAACAACCTCCCGGAAACGAGTAACTTAGCTTATATTTTACGTATGGGAGAATGTTTTCGTCTGGCATCAGCAGATAAATATAATTCACCGTAACAATTCAACATAGTTCTTATTGTAATAAAACTATTTTAACGGATTTTATCTCGATTTATTTAAGTATTTTTAATCCCAACGTATCTAATCCCGAAGCTATGCAGTAACCATGGTAACGCGTGGACTGAGATGACACATTGAGTTATTATTACTACGTACGTAGTACATATAACTCAATGAGATGACATAAGTTATCAAAGTACCCGAACATATACAATTATCTAGTTGTTCCGATTAACGCAAAAGGTAGTTTATTGTATCTTGTAGCCTTGAGGTACATTTGGTTTTTGATTAGATTATGTTTATCACCGGGCCCCAACACGAAGTACTGAAATTCGAAAATTATGTTTTACCATTTTTAATTACTAGCCCTAATAGACGAACAATCGTATCTATAATAAAGCAAAACGTTAATTACCAGTGGTTAAATAAGCGTATCTAATTTATTGGTCAGTATTAACTGAACAATATGTTAAATCCTACTTTATACATTTTAAATGTTCTTTTAATTACAGTAGTTTTAAAGTTTGAACAAAAACAGTTAAAATAGTTACTGTTGCTAACTGGGATTTAAGAATTCGAATGGTAAACTATAGCTTTATGTCCTCCCGGTCTAAAATCCTCGCCAGCTTTAGTATAGTCTTAATGGTACCCTTCACTCTCATGATAACCGCACCAGTCAAACGAACGAAGTTTCTTATACATTTAATGTAACAATTTATGTACATAGAAACATAAATACTAAATTAAAATACATTACAAGGTAAATACAAAAGTATAACTTATTCCATAGAGGAATCTCTTACAGCAGAATACATGCACGTGTATAAAATCAAGCCCATAATTGGGTGTATATAAAAAAATACTTTATACCAACAAGTGGTGAGGTTTGTGAGTTTACGGAGACTCCTTGCAGGGAAGAGGGCAACGCATATGCATACCAACTACTACGTCTATTTCTTATGTACAAGGGAACAATTGAGCAATCTGGTACCTCATGACAACGTCCGTAGATATCTATAATGCATACATGCTTCCCCCTTGGCTACACCACTTCATGGGCTAACGGAAACTCACACACCACACGAAACGTAAGTCAGTTGTCACTCTAGGGTGCGAGTGGGAGGTACCTTCCACGTCGTGCCAGCCTGATTCGGTTGCAGTGAATCATTGCACTGCCTCTTTCCAAAACTGACTGCCTGCGTAATGGATTTAACTGACAAAAAAGTAGCCACTCACTGTTGTATTTACACTCACTGCGGATGTAAGATGAGGTTATTATCATGAAAGCTAATATAAAGTGCGTACCGGGACAGGTAAGGGAGTGGTGAACCGCGGAGACTCGCTGCGCTCCCGCCGCTCGCGCTCCAACACCTCCGTGGCCTCCAGCGCCTCCAGCACGGAGGCGGCCACCAGAGCCTCCGCGCCCTGCTCGCTGGCATCCTCGAGGTAATGATAAGCATAAGGTAAGAAGATAAGGTCATCTTCTGCTAATAAAAAATAAATAAATGTAAATATAACTTTACAAATGTCGTAGAAACTAATAAACGTTTGTACGTAAAGACTTTGACACAAATCCAACTCTAACCCAGACCTGAGCATTGCATCATTCTGGAGACAGCGCGACGATGTATACAGAATGATTCAAAAAACACAAGTTAAATCGGTCAAGCAGTGGACGTTCTCCAGAAAGAAAGAATAAAGAAAGAAAAAAAAATATTTGCAAGAATATAGTTAAAGATGTCACATTGTTAAATAGTTCACGTATTTTGCTTTATTGCTTGCAAATGTTGATGATGATGACGATGATTATTTTGATATCCTGCATAGTTGTGCCAGCTATATTACAGGGACATTATGTTCATGCAACTTGATACTGCCCGAGATCATAAAAGCCAAGATTTTACCAGAAAGCCAGCCGAAAACACAAGAGTTCTGTATCAAATATCAAAAATGTTGGCCACCCCTGCTCTATGAGGTAACTAGTGGGTTTGTTTCCAGGGACTCGTCAGCGGGGCTGAGCTCGTACCGGGTGCTGGTGCTGGGCGGCCCCGGGGTGGGCAAGTCCAGTCTGGTGGGGCAGTTCATGACGTCAGAGTACCTGCACGCCTACGACACCAGTATCGGTAACATAGCACTTGTACATTAACCCCCTTATTAATAAACATATATTAACTTTACTCCAAGTATTAAACTAGTATTTGTAATATTGTCTGACAAATTTCATAGTTTATTATTAATGGAATTTGACAGATTCTAGTTTAATACTTGGAGTAATATTAATCTATGTTTATTAATAAGTCAAAAAGAAATTATTAAATTTCATTTAATTAGTTAAAAATAAATTTCTAAGCTTTCTTCTTCTTCTACTACTTCTTTCCTATCGCGGTACATGAAGGAATACATTTTAGTCTTGCTTTAAAAGGTAGTGCTACGCTGCATTGCAACTGAATTGGGTCTACGAGACCGGGGAATCGCTAACAGATACAACGCAAAGCTGTGCTGACGCGTTTCTTGCGCTGTGTAAAAACCCATAGAGGAGGGATGAGTAAAAAAGAGGGCAACGTATCACTGAATATCATCTTACACATGTCTCCGTTAAATATACTTTAAAAAAGTCATCAAAATAGAATTAGGTTTATACCAATATACATAGGTGCTGCCGCTCTTCTTCGCTCTAACAATATACGATCAGAAACTCATAAACTGCACGACACACGACGGCCTAACTGTCAATTTGCGGTGGCATCACATTACAATACTGCTCATATCTTGACTACCTGTTACAGGGTGTGGTGGGTGGTTTCACTGTTTCTGAGTAGGACGTATAAAAATGTATGAGTCATGGACTTACTTTAAGACATGACGTTTGCCTCGTAGTCTTTAAGTCTGTTTAGAATTTTTTTATATGTGCCGTCATAAAAAAAATGTCCTATCGTAGGACATCACACTGACAAACTCCTACAATAGAGAAAGAGATGAGCTATAATTTTATTTTGAGTTAAAATGGAGTCTATTTCTATCTCATGGCGTATATTAGAGCATTATAGAGTACATACATAGTGTAGTACTAGACTGTACATACGAGACAAAACAAAGAATCTGTATAACAACGAAAACATTTTAAACATAAACAATAAAGTAGCCAAACAACAGCAAAATAAGTAAATAATAGAGCGGGACACGTCAGCTCGGCGCACCGCGGAACATCCGCGTGAGAAGGCGCTGTCGGGGCCTTAATTACTACGTATATGTTAACGTCGGCAACGTACTGGGCCAGGAGTTCTCAAGTGTGCGCCGCATTTCTTTGAGACCAGAATTGTGTTGCCGCAGAGAAAAAGAACCATACAGAACCTACGGCTCGCGGAACCTCAGGCTCGAATTAGACCTGTTTTTAGTTACCCTTATTCGCATTTTTTACGACAAGATCGCTTTCCTGCATCGATATGTTGATGAGCCGCTGCACTTGTCTATTATCTACGTTAGAGCGAAATGCATAGATTGCATTGATTACACTAGTGTATTTCTGTTTTATGTTGTTATTATAATAATTTTGGTTTCTATATTTATTCTTTTTTTTATTCTTGTTAGCGCATTTTTCGAGATACGAAAAGATCGTTTTCCTGTTTCAATATAGGTATATATATTAGCTAGGGATACAGTGTGTCCTATTTCTTATAGCTACTGGTACCACGTGAAAGTAATAACGTGAGCCGCGCTCTGTAACAGTTGGGAACCCCTGCTGTAAGTATATTTACGTTCATTACGCTGTTTGCGTATTATACTTGTGTTTGCGCTACGTGGGGAACATAATATTACTGTATTTTCAATGTTTGTTTAATATTATTACGACAGATGTCCCTTGTCATCGTTTCATATATTAAACGATCACAATAGAAATAAAATAATATTCATCATAGATAATATTTATATAAAATACTAGCTAAACCAAGTAGACATTGTCCAGAGCTGGTAGGGCGTCAAAAATAAAATGTTAATATATTATTACAATTTCTCGATAATATTTTACATAAAATTTCGTTTTATTACCTAAATTTTGTTTTTTAGTTTTCTTTCTTCTCTTTTTTTAGTTTTATTCTTCTATACGTCAACAGCTAATTAAAAATTGAGACCACAATCCATAATTTATATACAACTTTTGATTCAATAATCTCAAGATAAAAAAACGTCTTAAAAATATAATTAAAATAAATAAATAAATAAATAAAAATTTCTTTATTTAGGCTGGTTACACACCAAAAGACAAAACAAACATAATATATTTTAAACAAAATAAGAAAAAATAAAAAGGAAAAAACAAAAACAAAAGTATACTTAAAAAATAATAATAACAAAAAAAAACTTATAAAAAACCAACAAATCAATAAAAAGAAAGAAAACGTAGATAATAGAACGGGAAAAGCGCAACAGTGTAACCAGTACCCAAAATGGTAACCACTCAGTATTATGTTTGTGGTATCATTTTTATGATACCACAACCCTGATTTTATGTAAATTTAGCTTTCTGCGTAAAGTATATATTAGTTCTAAAGATTATTCCCTGCAAATAAACAAAGTTAGATACTTTACTGCTCTATAGTATTATTATACACTTGCATGGCTATAAAATGAACGTGCCTTCCTCTGCCTG
>LUGF01032469.1:444570-457741 GCA_001625245.1 Calycopis cecrops | reverse complement strand
GGGAGGTACCTCTCGCTTACACGAGACTGGCGTAAAGTGACAGCTGTGCTGTCGCGTTTCGTGCAGTGTGTAAGTAGCCGGTGGTCCATGGAGGTGGGAGGAGATAGGAGGGCAGCGCATCTGTATAGCCTCTATGCGGATGTTTGTGGGCGTCGGTAGTCATCAAAATGTCTCTGGCTGCTCGTTTGCCCTCCTATATCATAAAAAAAAAATGTTGCAGATGACGAGTCCGGGGAAAAGTCGGTGTGCGTGCTGCTGGCGGGGGAGGAGTCCGAGATAACCTTCCTGGACGAGCCTCCTGACCAGTTGGTGGTGAGTATCGGACCTATGTTATTTTTCTAACTCAAATGTTGTTTATATTCTCTTGAGTGTTACCAATACCTTCATTTCATTTTGTTTCATTGGGCATTATTTCATTGTATCGTGGGATGGTAATGTTTATCTAATAAACCAACTTTCTTGTTGTCTAGTTGCTCAGCAAACTGTACTTAGCTAGATCCCGCCTTAGAATTCTGGATCGGACCAATAAAGTGTTTTTTCTATTGTTCATTCAGTGCAGAGTCGTAAAGATGACAGTGTTAGGTTACATCAATACAAGAAGTACTCTCCCACGATTCGGCCTATATCACTTGATGATTGATATCTAGGTCATCGATAGGTCGAAGGTAAGATAAATCTGCCGTCTCGGCGTTCATTGAAATGTAGCATTGAACGAGAAAAGGTGGATGGTGGCGAATGTACAATGTGTTCAAATATCGCCGTACTGGTTAATAAAATCCACAAACTTTCACCAATTTTTCTTTCACAACTCTTCAATTCTTCTTTTCAAACCACAATTTTTCTTGCTCCAATCATTAGCTCCGAAGTCTGACGTGCCAGTGATTTTCCATCAGTTAATCCCCGTAGATGTGGATCAAATAGTCCCAACTGAAATCACTTTCAGTTATCAGCTTGTACCCGTCCGTAACTGCTACCATTTATCAATGGACGCCGAGATTGCTGATTAACTGAAACGGGTTACTCCGAACAGGGTTAAGGGGTTAATTTGCCAGATATTATCAACCCCTTGACGTTAAGATTTTATACCTTTCTTTTGTTGGCTCGCTTAACCCATTCCTCCAGTGGATATTACCAGTTGCCTTTTGCAAGTAATTTAAAATCCTCTTATCTAAACATTGTAAGACATTGTTTTCAAAATTCTCGGGTCAGAGGTTTGGTTTAGATTCTGTCCGCCCAGAATAGTACCACATATATATTGGCATCATTACCCGCTTCAAACATTGAAGCATGGGCATGATCATGTTTTACAATAAAACTAACATGTATATTTGTAACGGCAGACGGATGGGTGCGCGCACGGCTATTGCGTGGTGTACTCGACAGCGGACCGCAGCAGCTTCGCGGAGGCGGAGCGACGGCTGCAGACGCTGTGGGCGGCGGGTCACACGGCCAGACGAGCGGTCATCCTCGTGGGGAACAAGGCGGACCTCGCCAGGTCCAGGGTCGTGCCCACTGATGGTATGTTTCATAAACTACAAATCATTTTCTTGGAAGGTAAAAAATTTATGGGTTCGCATTTCGCAACATACTACATACAGGCAAATGGATATACGCAAACTCGTAGCACAGGTAAGAGAAGCTCCGCTTAATCGTAGCACACGCAAGAGAAGCAACGCTTAATCGTAGCACACGCAAGAGAAGCTACGCTTAATCGTAGCACACGCATGAGAAGCTACGATTACTCGTAGCACAAGCAAGAGAAGCTACGCTTAATCGTCGCACACGCAAGAGAAGCTACGATTAATCGTAGCACACGCAAGAGAAGCTACTATTAATCGTAGCACACGCAAGAGAAGCTACGATTAATCGTAGCACACGCAAGAGAAACTACGATTAATCGTAGCATAGATAATGTAGCTGCGATCACTTGTAGCACAGCTTAGCGACATTTTGATTTGCTGGTAGTACCAGTTTGCCAGTACTGTTATTTGCAAAAAAAATATCTTGCCAGTTTCAGAATCGTTGTCTACTGATGGTAACTTATATAGCTACTGCAGTACGTTGCCACTCATAGATGGGTGGATGCGTGGTGTATTCGTTATACTGTGTACGTAAACTACAAAAAAACGTCTTGTTTACTGAACGAGGGACGTGTGCTCCTGATGATGACCGTTTTGTGTGAATAGACTTTGTATTTCCTCGACGCAATAGCGAGCGTATTCTTTCAGGTAAGCCCCCCGTTTTAATCTTGATGTCATTTATCACGGGATACAAATGGGGGGAGGACAGAGGTGCGTGGGACTGAGGGGTGGGGATAGAGGGGAGGGGGGCATTAAATTAGAGGTGATGCGACAGAAATGGTTATAAAACGGTTTTATTAGGACAATTAGTATTCATAAGACACTGCATGCCAGGTCACAGGTAATACGGAGACAGGTAAACGAGTAGTTGGGCCACCTGATGTAACTGCCAACGCTATGAAAGATCCGCACAGCTTTCCTTCTCCATCTTCCGTTTGGAAGAGTCTTTCTTAACCGCTTTAAACGCGACAGCATGACCTTATGTCCTTGTGCATGTATATTTGTATTTGTCTCCGCTTCGGTTCTGTTGCAATCACAAGATATAATCCTTCATATCTACACTACCTACATTTTTCTAGACCGATAGCGGCAATAGAAAACAAGCTTTATGTTCTAAACCATTTGGATTAGCAATAGGATTTTTTTATATAAATGAGGACAAGCCAGCAATCGTCAGTTTTTGGATGGCCGTCGATGCCCTCGATCCTTCCCTCCTACTGACCACCGGAAACTCTCATCAGCCTGTCTCTTTGCCGATAGCCTAATTCTGATAATATCACGGCACTAATATACACGACTAGTTAGATTTCCTAGAATCCTATTAAGTTCGTACAATATACGCACCGGAGCCGAGTCCCGCAGCAGAAGGCTTAGTGTCCAATTCCACGTGGGGCTTAGCAGGCGATTGATCGGCGCTCCGGTGCCGGGGATTACTGCCTTTGACTCCAACGCCCCGTTTGTGCTAAGTACATCCTTTGTACTACCTAATACCTGAGAGTTATACGACGAAGCGATACCGCGTGTGAAAAAACTTATATTCTCCTATAACTTTGATTCTATGTCATGTCGACAGAAAACATTCCAAACTACGACGTAATATATATTATTTTTTTGTTTGAGTAATTATTTTTCAATATTTTTAACATCAAACAGTAAACATGGGCCCTTTGATTTAAGAGGTATTTTTGGACCGGAAATTGGCAACACTGTAAAAAAAAAGTTACTGTAATTTGCCTCGTGTTTTCACATTTTATTTTAAGGTCATACATTCAAGTTTTGATGAGTGTTTTTAAAACTGCAAAATAATGGCTTTCTGTACTTTTTTCAAAGCGTTTTCCGTACCTCGTCGTTTATGTAGCGCCCGAAACGTAAAACAGACATATTTATGATTTTGGCTTTATTTAGAAATGCTTATATTCTGATATTTTGTCAAAGTGGGGCTATGTCATGGATGCTTCAAGTTTATGACTTTGCTCAACGTATGTCAACTTTTTGAAGTGATTTTAGATGACTAAAAATTGTAACACTCGAAACGTTTCGAGTGTTACAGAGTTTTAGGATTGTTTATTTGCTTACTATATAGGCTATTTTATTGCAATTATATGATATATGTTGCCGGTTATATGTATAATTTCTAATTTTTGGGATTTATGGCGTGCTTTTCAATATTTTAAAGAAGTTCGCCCAGAAATAAAAATCGGCAAATCGTCATTTTTGTACCAGATGAAAATGATATATGCGACGTGCCATATGAGAATATTATTAATACTTTACCTCATCCTGCTCTGAAAATTAAAGGAGAGTACTTATTACATTATTTTATATGATTGTTTTGTTTTCTTTTTCATTTTATATAAAAATCTTTAATAAATAAGTCATAATTCTTAAAAAATGAGCTTTGATTTTGTATGGAGTTTGTACTCCTAACACCCGAAACAAATCTTTCGTAACACCCGAAACAGATTTTTACTTCAATAAAATAAAAAATACAACTCATTTAGTGGATTTTGTTTCAGATTTATTTAGCATAGTTCACCATGTATGGTTGTTGTTATTTTTATAATATGTTGTCTAAGAAAATTCGCTAAATTTCGCATTTAAGTCGGACTGGTTAGCAAGTGGAGGCAGAATCAAGTAACACCCGAAACGCATACTTTTGGTCTTGTAACTAAAGATTCAATAAGGATTTAATATTTATTACTACACTTATTAGAAATACAATAGAAAACGCTCAGTTTAAGATATAAATGCAAACAAAAACCTAACAGGGATATATTAAAAATATTGTTTTATGAGTTGAACTGTAACACCCGAAACGATGGAATGACCCTACTACTACTTACTTGCTCCCGGCAAGTAAGACATGCTGGCAGTAATCTCATTGCTCACCTACTTATTTATGAATACCTATACCTGGTTTGACTGCCTCGTGGTCTAGTGGTAAGCGTGTTCAACCACAGACGTGAGGTCCTGGGTTTGAATCCCGGGTCGGACCAAAAATTTGTTATTGGGATTTTTCAATTTCTAATAACAGTCCGAAGTCAGGAAGTTGGCGGTGTTACACCCCCGTGCCTCGGAGAGCACGTTAAGCCGTCGGTCCTGCGCCTGATCTCTCACCTGTCGTGTCGGATTGCCGTCCCATCGGAATATGAGAGTGAGGGAATAGAGAGTGCACTTGTGTCTGCGCGCACACTTGTGCAGTGTGCACTATAATATATCCTGCGCATCAGGTTCATCTCTGTAAAGACGGCCGCCGAAGCCGAAATCGGCTAGGAGGATATTATTATTATTATTATGTTTGTAGGATTATTCCTTCTCGGTTGGCCAAGACCAACCGGTAGCTAACAACATCCACGGGCCAAAGCCAAGTGGACATTATAGAGTATTTGTGTGAGAGTATTGGTGTGTTAGGTTTAACTGCAGGAATTTTCAAGTGATACGGCATGTATTTAGAATGACTGCTTTCTGAAGGGTAATGTAAGTATATTTGGGTAAATTTAATTCCTTTAGTGAGATGTGCAAGTTGTTTGGGATAATACCTGTTGTGGATAAAACTATTGATACAATGGTTACCTTACGCAAATTCTACATGCGGGTTATTTCATCTTTTATTATTATTATTATTACCACCTGGTTAGATAACTGTATGAAAGAAATAATTACGGTTTTGGTTAGCTAATATAAGAAGGATTGTAGACTGTTTGGAAAGGTGCGGCCAGTATCAATGGTATATATAACTTGTGTACTAGCTTGCCCCCAGTTCAAACGGATTAAAATCTATCCAAATTATTTTTTTGAGATAGAATGTTTTTGTTAGTTCTTTTTGTAATCTATAACTAAACATTTGGTTGAAGAAAGATTTTTTTATTGATAATGATGTTGAATATATGAAGAGATTTTAGTAAAAGAAAGTTTGTTATTTTTTGCTACAAACCCATTTACAATATCAGTAGATAGTATGTGGAAAAATCCAATAGTGACAAGTTCAACAATAACACAGCTATTGTTCGCGCTGGGTCGATGGTGGAGGCCACAATCACCGCGTCGGCAGTGTGTGCTCAGCAAACATCAAACGTTCCACCGAAGTGCGACGTGGTTTTTATATCAAAGCGTACTTTAGGTATTGGTACGCAACTGCCCGCCGAAAAATTTTCCTGAAAAGCTCTTCAATCAAATGTTAGTTTACATAAAAGTGGGTGTTACAAAACGTGCTCCAAAAGGGTTTTGGTTGAATAATTTAACCAAATGCTGGTCTTACTGAGTGTGCGAACGATAATTTCATTTAAGTGATTGGAATTCATTGAAGTTAAAGTCAACTATTTATAAGCAAGATAAATCGCAGTCCCTATAAAATTTGTACAAGTTGAGAGACAGTGACAACGTAGCTATTGGTGAAAAAGTAAAGGTGGTAAAGATGTGGGAAGCTTGTTAAGCAATGTTTCAAGATGGTTTCAATGATGAGCTCTATTCTTAGTAAAAATGTTATAAAACAAACAAACTACAGATATTTGTTACGAATGTACTTAATTATTGATTATAATCAATCAAAATTACAGCTGGAGGACTCTAGAGGTATCATTTTGGCATTCATTGACATGACCTGACCTCATACTTGTTTTGTTGTGGAGTTATCTGAAATCAAAATTTTATTCCATAACCCGACCAAGTACGAGTCGGACCCGCTCACCGTGGGATCCGTACCAACGGGAGGTAGAAACGATCTTACCACTCAAATAAGTGAGTAAACTTATATTTGCGGGCGCCTGCACGCATATTGTATAAAACGAACAACACATGATTTTGGTAAAGATTTTTTTATTTCAGTAACATAGTTATAATTTACCAGATTTTAGTATTTATTTTTATAGCGGCAACTGAAATATACCGAATCATGTTGACAAGAAACACGGTGACAGGCAGACAGGCAGTCTAGAGACAGTCGGAGTCTTAGAAATAGGATCTCGTTTTTATCCTTTGGGTACGGAACCATGAGATTAGGACGCGCTCAGAGAAAATATTCAACAGGAAATTAAGAACATTTCTATCTATTCATTTCTGTCTTTGAAAATTTACACTCTCGATTAGGAGAATGGCTCCAAAAAGTGCCACCCTTTTGTAGCCATTCTCCTATCGTTAACGGGTAATGATATTTGAAAAATAAAAAGCCGACGTAGTTACGAATATTCTGATCCGCCTGATCCGTGATCGTTTTATATTTGTATTATTGTATTATACATAATACAAAGGTATTTTATTCTTGAATTAGGAAATTAACTTTTGCTGAACACACAGTTTAGCAAGGCAGCTACTTAGCCTTGGCCCATTAGAGACCATTTGGTAAAGAACGTTATCTTACACTTTTTAACAGCTGTCAGTATAGTCAGCGGCAGTTAAAGGTTAATGCTTGTCACATGTTGCAGAAATACAACTGTAAAGGTCGCGAAAATGTACGACAATATAGGTATATCAGCATAATATTTATTCCTCCGTCACTTAATCGGGTGATTGAGTAAGTCCTGTGCGATACGGTACAGAGCAACACAATCATTTCATGCCAGTATTCCGCCATCAACGAGTAGAGTCAGCTGCAAATGGCTGTAATGCAGCAATGGACTTAAATGCGTAATATTATAATGACGCCAACGTCCAAAATGTAGAACAAAGTTTCCGTTTCATTATCCATCAATTAAACAAAAGTTTAAGTCTCGAGGTTTTTATAAAAGTTTAATGAAACGCTTCCGGAACGATCGGAACGCTCTAGATGCTCCTAATTTGAATATTTGACGCCATTTTGATTACGATAGAGAATTTGCCTTCTCTTTGAATATCTATTAGTTGGGGTTAGAACTTTTTCTCGGAGCCAACATTAGCTGTTGCTCATCAATTTGAGTGAGAGTAACTAGTAAGAAGTAAGAGGTAGTGCCACACTGCACTGGAATTGAGCCAGCACGAGCGGGGCGGTACCTCTCGCATACACGACACTGGCGAAAAATTACAGTTGTGCTGTCGCGTTTCGTGCGGTGTGTAGTAGCCGGTGGATGGCTGGCAACATATCTGTGTAACCTAATACAGATGCCTATGGGTGTATGTAGTCATGAAAATGGCTTCGATTGCTCGTTTGCCCCTGTGCTATAATAAAAGTTTGTTTAGTCATAATTTATTCAGAATGGGCAGTAACGTGCTCTCGTCTAAGTCGGTTAAGTACGTACTCCGAGTCCGTGACCCTCTCAGGAGGACTTGATACACTGCAAGGCGTTCTTCAGTACTCTTTTGGGCCTCCGCTGGCCTCCGGGAATTCGATCTCGAGACGCTGCACGTAATTGGCTTAAATTTCTAGACTATTGATACTTATTATGTCGGTACACGTTTATAAAAGTAATGATTATATCTGGGTCAAGATTTCTGCTTACCTGTATTTTTTTATTTATTTATTTAACGTAAACTGAAACTAAATATAATAAAAACATTCAATTATAAATGTAGATACAAAGGTACTGGTTTGGTACAAGGTTTTTCTTATGTTAAAACTAGTTTGACAGATTTTATCTGGGTTTAAGTAATGGCAGTGCCCCGCGGTTTGACTTTACGTTACATCTGCCCGAGGCCTGGCCAAACATCCATTCTATTCGGGATAAATATATCTACGAGTTTGTTACTCTACATTATATTCTTTTTCATCATCAAATTGTATATCAATTATTATAAATAGGTACAAACAAACTTTCGTATTTTTGTAATAATAATTTATTACGCACTAGCTTCCGCCCGCGACTCCGTCCGCGCGGATGTCGGTCTTCGCGTGGATGGATTTATTTTTTTCTACGTATTTTTCCAGGATAAAAAGTATCCCATTTTATGCCCAGAATAATAAGGTATAAATGTACCAAGTTTCATCGAAATCGAACCGTTAGTTTTCACGTGATGCCTGAACATACAGACAGACAGACAGACAAAAATTTTTTTTATTGCATATTTGGGTTTTTTATCGATCCAGAAACACCCCCTGCTATTTATTTTTTCAATATTTTCAATGTACAGAATTGACCCTTCTACAGATTTATTATATGTATAGATAGGATTTATTTTTTTTCTACGTATTTTTCCAGGATAAAAAGTATCCCATTTTATGCCCAGGATAATAAGGTATAATTATACCAAGTTTCATCGAAATCGAACCGTTAGTTTTCACGTGATGCCTGAACATACAGACAGACAGACAGACAGACAGACAGACAGACAGACAGACAAAAATTTTTTTAAATGCATATTTGGGTTTGGTATCAATCCAGTAACACCACCTGCTATTTATTTTTTCAATATTTTCAATGTACAGAATTGACCCTTCTACAGATTTATTATATGTATAGATTAGGATTTCAATCCCGACTTTTAAGCGTCTGAGCTTTAAGGCAACCACGGTCACGTATGGACAGATGAAATAAGTTGATATCATAAGAAAAATAAAGATGTCACCTCAGTCCTCCCGTGACCTCTGGGACTGTAAAACATCTGAAACCTCGGGTTTGTTAAATCAAAATCAACACGATAAGTTCGTTAAAGTATAAGTTTTATGGTGATAAATAAACATATATGATTATTTTTTTTTTTTTTTTATGGTATAGGGGGGCAAACGAGCAGTTGTAGCCATTTTCATGACTACCGACGCCCATAGACATCTGCATAGAGACTATACTGATGCGCTGCCCCCCTTTCTCCTCCCACCTTCATGGGCCACCGGCTACTTACACACCGCACGAAACGCGACAGCACAGCTGTCACTTCACGCCGGTCTCGTGTAAGCGAGAGGTGCCTTCCCGGTTGTGCCGACCCAATTCGGCTGCATGCAAGCATACAGCGTGGCACTACCTCTTACTAAAAGGTCTTTAATATTAGGTCTTTAATATTTTGTAATATTTTGATAGTATAATCGGGCAAGAGCTGTCGGACGACTACCGACGCCCATAGACGGATGTCTATGGGCGTCGGCACGGTTGTCATGGTATAGTTTACTACGGTTTTTGCAATAAGCTCTGGTTTTTTATGGTTACGATGGCTACTTACCCGTTACCTGATACTGTTCATTAGCGTATGACCTACAGCACGTATTGAAATTCACGTTACGTTAAAAATTATCATTATTGTTCAGAATAGTGAAGGTTATGTCAGCTATGTAATTGATTTAATGATGGCATTTTAATTGAATTCTGATTTAGTTACCAACAAACCAATTATGTCGAAGGCCACGTTTTGTAGCGGCCAGGAATTTTAACAGTTGTTATGTTCGCTAGTTACGCACTGCAATTTCTCAACTGTTTCATTAGTGAGGAATTTATTTATTTCATTATTTGTTAGACATTTATGTTGAAGAATAGTATTACAACATATCACCTTTTTAAGTATTATAGCTATAGTATTATATAATAGCTATAGCTGCGCTTCGCGGTTTCACCCGGTTGTGGAAATATCGAGATTGAAAATGGATGTTGTCCGATTCTCAGACCTACCTAATAGGCATACAAAAATGCCATGAGAATCGGTTGAGTCGTATGGTAACTAACATGGTTGCCAGGATCTAGATTAAAAAGTACTCTATTACAACATAATACAAGATGATTTTACCCACGCAACTGTAACGTGTGCATACCTGCGGACATCCGAAAATTGCATCACAGGGCCTCACACGTTTGTTATTACAACATTAAAGCCCAAGCAGCCGTTATGGGCACGTTTTAGCTGTATCGAATTTAAATTTGTGAGAAAGAGAGAAGAGATGGAGGTCGATTCCTGTGGTATAAAAAAGCCCTAGAAATTTATCGCGACTCGCGAGTACTGAGCGCCCTCATGACAATGAGGTAACTTAACAATTAATCAAAGACAGTATTCAACAACACAGAAATCGATGTTGTATACGCCGATACCCGCATCTTTTTGATTAGAAACGGATCCTACGCCTGTAGTATATGAAATAACTTCCTTGTAGTCAATATTTATTGGTCATTGATCAATATATCGTAGACTAATTAATAAACCATTAGTAAATAATTCATTTATTGGTCATTTGATATCGTAGGCTAATTTTAACATTCGTAAACAATTTCCAGAGGGCAAGAGCCTGGCGACGTCGTACGAGTGCAAGTTCATCGAGACCTCCGTGGGCATCAACCACAACGTGGACGAGCTGCTGGTGGGGCTGCTCACGCAGATACGACTCAAGCAGCAGCACGCCGAGAGAGTCCGGTGAGATACGACGTTATAATATACGAGATACGACAGAGACCTCCGTGGGCATCAACCACAACGTGGACGAGCTGCTGGTGGGGCTGCTCACGCAGATACGACTCAAGCAGCAGCACGCCGAGAGAGTCCGGTGAGATACGACGTTATAATACTTATACGAGATACGACACGTAACGGTGTTATGCATGAATTGATAAAGATCTCTGAGTTAGAATAAATTCGTAGTTGGGAGTTATAAAATTTCAACTCCTCAGGGGATGTAATAGGAGGGTGAATATTATTAATTACGTGACTGTCTTCATAAATGACCATAATATATTTCAGAAAACGCAGCGGATCGAGGAAGAACCGCACCCGCGCCCGCTCCCCGCTCGAGCCTGAGACCGCCGCCGCGCCGCCCGCGCCCGCTTCCGCCTCCAGCACGCCGAGGAAACGCACGCGGCTCTCCGCCAGTGTGAAGGTACATTATCAATTGTCATATACTATAGTGAATGTTAGTTTACGTGAATATTGATTATGAATTTGTTTATCGATTCATTTTCAACAGCCTCACATATCATACTCGATAGAAACTGGTGTTGTTTTGTGAGGAAACTTGTTTCATTGTAACAATAAAATTGTTAGAATGTGACTTTACCAATAGAAAAATATTATTATCAATTATTGATTAGTTCACTCCATAAAATCACCGTAGGTAAATAAAATCAGATACAGTTGAAGTTAATTACTATTAGAACTTCTAGGGATGGAGACTAGCACAGCACAGGTGATTTATGACTACTATAAATTATGTCTGCCACACCTTCGGCGCTAGAATAATAACACTCCACTGATTTGTAATTAAAAGTTTTAATTTCATTAAAAATTTGCGTGTGTCACCTCGGACACGCGATTCGAGATTTTTTACTCTGTAACAACTCTGTAGCTCTGTAAACTCTGGTCATAACTAAACTAAAAAAACTAATACAATTATTTCATTTTATAATACGAGTTTATTATTTGTAAAACACCGGAAAGCTCCGAGAGCTAGATAGATGTTCTTTTACGTCAATATTTGTTCTACAACTTTTATCATAACTCAATAATTTAATTTTAAATATTTTTAATTTATTAATGTGCTTTTGTGAAATTCGTAGATGTTTCCATTCGTCACTGAAACTAGAATTGGCGACACAAGGCTCACTTCAGTTTAGTATTATTGAAAAAAAAAATTCTGTCCGATTAAGATTATTATTTTTAAATTACCTAATAATAAAATTGATATCAATTGCTCGTGGGGATTGTAGGAATCACTGACGTCAGACTTAATTTTTAGATATTAGATACTGAAAGCTTAGTGGTGTAAAAATAACCTTAAATAGTAGAGTGACGTGAACGTGGTAAGCGTTACGCTGTACGGTGCTGTCCGTCTACTCCCCAGGTGCGAGGTCTGCTGGGGCGCGTGTGGGCGCGCGACTCCAAGTCCAAGTCGTGCGAGAACCTGCACGTCCTCTAGCACTCGTCCGCCGAGCCCGTCGCCTGCTTCCCCTTCTTCGACTGCGCGCCCAGCTACGCGTAGCTTCACTGTTGGGTTTACGAGAGTTTGGCAACAATATACAACAAATAGGAGTGCAATATCAGAAGCAACATATTACAAAAATCCTGCTAGATTGATATAAAATATTTCATTCTATAATTAAAAATTGGCAGCCAACTTTACAAAAAAAAATGTTATTAACGATACGTTCAACATTGTTAAAAACAAGTAGAAACAGTTTGGTAACATTCCCAATAATGTAAATCCGTAATATAATTCCACGAATGTCAGATACAACCCTTGAGGACAATCCAAGGGACAATATCAATAAGACCAAACTCAATGATTTGCCAACTTTTCATGCTTCTATTATGATCTTATATTTTTACTTCGATTTCATTTCATTTAAAAAGCGACGGGCCGGCGAGAGAACGATTACTGAATTCATCGTGAATCAGTCTGTGTTTTACTGAGGGAAGCTGTAAATGTTAATATTCGAGCGTCACATCTGAACGGTGTTGGTGACACTTCGTATTTATATATAGTATTAGTAGTGATAAGAGTTCGTGTGATCCCAGTGTTACCTTGAGACCCTTTAATGTTACATTATAAGGTGGGTACATGATTGGCGAAGTATATACTAAAACCAAAGTAAAAATTATTATGTATAAAAAGTTAACTAAAGTTAGTACTTTCTTTTCCTTTATTTCACTTTGATGATATGACTATAAAATTGATAAATTTATTGTGTCAGTCAGACATTTACTAATCTTATTGGATTTAAAATTTATTAGCTAATCGTGTGTTATTCAAAACATGTCCTCTCGTTTTGCTAAAT
>LUGF01032469.1:422621-443121 GCA_001625245.1 Calycopis cecrops | reverse complement strand
CAACGTGCCCTTTTTTAGAGACAGGAAAAACGATTTAAGTGACTTCATAACTACAACTGGCTACAGGGAAAAAAATTAAGCGACAACGCATTCTATTTACAGAGTAAACCAAAAGGTGTGAAGTAACGAAACCCAAAATTAGTAGAAGCAAGCTATTTATCTTAACTGCCAATTCAGATTAAAATGACTGTCAGGCTAATTTACTTTCGTGAAATATAACATTGAAATTGTAACGTTTAAATGTTTAAATGTTTATTTGCATCTAAGACTATCAATGGCTTATAAAACAACCAGGATATATTGCAATCACTGAAAATTTCAGGTGCTAATAGATGTGCAGAATAGATGTAGCTATAAGAGTTTAAGCGACAACCCATATCGTATTTGGGTGACGGACAAATGGTTTAAGCGACATCACACCGTGTGATTAGGGGAGTCAAAATGATTCAAATTACTTCTTAATAAAATTTAGAAACAGGAAAAACGCTTTAACTCTTATTCACTTATTTATAAGAGATAGGGTGACTGGTTTATATCTCGGTTATTAATATGATGGTATGGTTCAAGTCCATGATTTAATAAAAAATGCAAAATCCACGTCGTTTAATACACTGCCACTTTGGAAACGACACGAAAATAGTATTGTTTGAAACGCCAAAAAAGTGCTCCGATTTTAATGAAACCGGCATCATTCGACGGAGAAAAATTCGCTGCTTCCAAATATGTATATAACTTAATATCACGTAAAATGTCGCTTAAACCAAATAGCCCGTTACCCCTCGAATTGTGTTATTCAAAACATGCCCTCTCATTTAGCTAAATTCTGTACTCACCACGTGTTTCAAATAAGATTTTACTCTGAGAGAAAATTACGTAACTTATATGAATCTAGTAAAGCAACAATAACAACTAATCGCAATAGTTGCTGGTTCTTTATTTATCTGATCACACAAAGATTAATTACGTTATTGATTTTTTTATAATCTTTGCCAAGGGGAAAGAGGGACAAGAAATTTGAACTTTAACATCTAACACAATGTCCCATTATCCATGGCAAATTCGATAAAAAAGAATAATGTAATTTAGTCTTTTCAAAAAACAAAACTGTTGGTAACTAACTAAATATGTCAGTATTAAACATGTTTGATTTCAATGTATTAGATGTATATGGATGTCTAAGATATTTCGAACGCTGTATTGTATGACAAGTATTATAATTTGTGATGGTAACAGTATTCCGTAGGTTTTATATAATTCCGCAACTCTTTCTTCCATTGTGACATTACCTTGTTCTGTATTTTTACATATTTTAGCTTTCTTACTTGTAACCCTCAACTGTAATCATTTTAGAACTTTGATGAGAATTAGGAAATGTTTGAATACGAAAAAAATTAATGACTATAACTAAATTGGGTCCATAGCTTCAAAATTTGAGCTAACGAATTAGGGATAGGTATTTTAGTGGCTTTAGAGGACTCACTATATAATGCATGATGTCGGGAACACGTTATTGGTGGGCTTAAGGGAACTACAATTCTGAAGATCTTATTGCATATAATACCATGTGTTATAAATACAAAAAGTATATTGATTTGTATCATAAAATGTAGCAAATTCTATTAAAAATTAAATCCAAAGAATTAAAAATCAATACATATTGTAAAATATTCAGAAATAAATAATAATCTAAAATGATAGATGTTCAGTCTATAAATCAAATCAATCGAAATCATTTAATAGACTACTCGTACAATTGGTCGATATTATCAGAGTTGTATTTCTCTTTAAGCCGGCTGAGGTGGAATATACAACATCGGAAAAGGTATATCAAAATTAAATCATAATAATCCATCCAGGAAACGTTCAATTTATGAAAACATGTAGAAAAAGATGGCACTGCGTGACTGGGACTGGGAATTCCATAGTCAAAGTTTTTTTATGGGAAAACCATTTTCATCGCTCATAGAATTCACGCTCTCCATAAATTCAAATGTGCAGAGGGAGAAAATAACTTTGGATGTAGTATACTTATATGATTTTAAAAGCAAGTGATATTTTACAAGGACTGTGTCCAGGAAATATAGGACCCCATATCAAGAGTTAAAGATTCCATTCCAGTTCCCCCGGTCACAGGTGTAGTCACAGCCACGTGGTGCCGTCTCCATCGACCGAGTGCGGAGAGTAGCTGTAGAGCCGTAGTTTACGTTCGTTAGTATCCCAATTATCCTAGACGTTATAAACCAATTATGAGATTTTAGTGCCTGGTATTTAGTGAATATGTTAAGTCCCTCCATAATACCCGTTTGCCTTATGTTAGTGTTTATTTTGTGGCTGGAGCGTACGTCTAGACGCCAGACTAATAATTGTAAGTATTAATAGTGTAATGTCTGAATTACTAGTCGTATTTATAATCTAAATGTATTTTAATATTTGAATGTTCATAATTACAACGTCGATGTCGGAGCGATTTTAATAAGAACCATTGAATGTTTTTATAAGTTAGCGAAAATGTGTTTGATTATTTATTAATTCATTATATTTTAATAGAACATTTAATATCAACAACCTTTTATTTATTCAAATAGACTCAATGTTCATCATAGTTGTTTTATCAACTACAAAAACTATTAAAATCGCTCTAAAAACATGGATCGTTGATGTCAAAAGTAGAATTGACCTCGTCAATATTTAGTCTCGCAGATTTTTACAAAACGCTTATTATTAACCCCAGGGTCCAAGTAAAACACCAATTTCACTTCGCCCTTGGACTATCCTGGCTCATTAGGTGCCCGAGCTGCTAGTCGGTATAGTCGCTCGTTGCTGTAGAATCTCATTACAAATTTGTATCCCTGCCATATTTAATTACATGTACAATGTTAATCCAAATTTCCTAAACTTATTGTATCAGATCTGAGGAACTGACCAGCAGTAGGATCTCAATAGACAGGTCTCAAATCTTAAATGTCAATTTGCAGCAATTATTGTATCAAGACACATAGGAAGATGTGATTTGACGAATTCGTTCGATGAAAGAATATATTTAATTAATTTTCAACAATGCATGTCGTTGCTGCTGTGTGCCCGAGCTGCCTGGCAATTTAAAAAAATCATCCCAGTTTCTACTTAAATTTCTAAGTCAGCTGAACCTATCATAACCTATCATTCGATATTGACTTATTGTCAATGCTGGGACGCTGTATCACGGTTGACGCCAGGTCTAAAAGATTTATGTACTCTCAAAAGATCTCGATGTATTGAATTATTCGATGGAAATAGACCGTCATTTAACTTTGAAGAACTAGATCATTTTTGTCAAAATAGCTGACTGGGATGATGTTGACAGTGTGCAATTATAATTAATATTTTCAAGTTTATTTCATGAAGTAAAATGTCGCCTGGCAGTTCCCCGAGTCTGACCCTAAACTTATTGGAGCCCTAATTATACTCCCATTGGACCACGTTAAGCAATACTCGTCTATGTTTTATAGACCCATAGATTTTTCATAAACGTAGGCGTATCTTACCATAGAGTTTTATATCATAATGTAAATTTTATGTTGGAGTCACATCATTTAGTTTTGAAAATAGTTAAACAAAAATAAAGTATTGTATATTGAGAACATAGTATAAAAGAAAAAACATAGTTGAGAAACTAATACATAATTTAACGTATGAACTAGACCAGAATTTTGATATGATAGAGACAGCAGAAAAGAAAGTCCGTAACAAAAAAGACATTTCAATTAGTAGATAGATCAAGATCTAATTCCTCTTGTCATAGATATGATCAATTGTAATTATTATGCTAATTATATAACATCACAGATGTTTTATCTCTGATCTATCTATCATCATCTTTATTTTCTAATCTAAATATGGATGGCCCATGGAGGAGAAGGAGGGAGTGAAAGGCATCTGTATAACCTCTATACGGATGTCTATGTGCGTGCGGTAGTCACGGAAATGGCTTCAATTGCTCGTTTGCCCATTAAACTATAAAACTATAAAAAAATATATTAAATGATGTGACTCCACCGATCCCCGTCGTATATTCGGTGTGTCCATTGCCTGTGTGTTTCGTAACAATGTAATATCATTAACTATATTGTCAGTAATGTATGTTGTATGCGATATTGTATAGGTTATGTTCTAGCGTTGTTTATACGTTTGTAGACGTTATCATTTGAGATAAGTTCTGCACATGCTGATTTATATTTTACTTGTACGATTAAGGCTTGCGCAGACGTGGGATTTTTGCCCGCGAAATTTTTTAACCGCGGACAAAAATGTACGCAGAGTACCGCGTTCTTTTAGCCCCTCACATGCGTTACTCGATACAGTTGTAAGCGATCTATTTTAGCGGACAAAAATGTCCGCGGACAAAAATCCCTCGTCTGCGTAGGCCTTTAGAATCGTGTGCGAGCTGAAAAAAATATGGTTGTTTTGACAGTTTATATTAAGCTTATAACTTTTAGGCGGTTTATTTTATGGATGCCAAATATAATGAAAAGTGTGAAGTTGGTTGTGTTTAGAGATTTTTCAATTTATGGACAAGGGCGTAGTAAGAAGAGCATCGGGTATAACCTGTAGTCTTCACACAGCTATTCTAAAACGCCTACTTTGCCTATATGCCGAAATACAGATAATAACAACTTCTCATGTGCATCGCTTCTTCAACTTTTTGTGAGAGATAGTGCACGCAGCATGCATGCAGGTAGCCGAATTAGGCCGGCACGGCCGGGGAGGTACCTCTCGCTTACACAAGACTGGCGTGAAGTGACATCTGTGCTGTCACGATTCGTACTGTGTGTAAGAAGCTAGTGGCCCATGGAGGGATGAAGAGGAAGAAGTACTGTACTGTGTAGTCTCTATGCGGATGTAGGTATACAGGCTTTGCTCGTCATGAAAATGGCCACCTTATAGTATAAAAAAAACATTTATGTTGTACAGAACAAAACTCACTTCACACTATTCAAGATGATTGGCGAAAGATGCGTTTCCCTAAGAACAAAATAAATGTTTGAATACTCAATCAAAATATCCGCGGCATCAAATATCCTTAACTGTATATCAATAACAAGCTATTGCTAATGTCTACATATCTTTTAAAATGCACAATTTAATACCTGTATCGTAGAGTTCTAGTATACGTCCATTTTGTCGAGCTGTTTCAGTTCTTATAGATTTACAACAAGGTTTCCAGAGGGAGCCACTAGCGGGAATATAAATATATAATTTGATGTTGTAATTAATTAAAGTTTTGTTGTTGTTCTGTACTTTTGTGTTGTAATTCATTCATATCTCATTATACAAATGCAATTCATCATTTTGGAAACGAAATTAACCCATCTACTCGATTTATAATATTATCAGTAGGCCGAATAATGTTTATTTTAGTTTCACGTATTGTTAAAATTATATAAACTTTAATTATACATTATAATAATAAAAAACAAACTCCAAAATAATAAGTCTCGCTATTTAACCCCGCTAGTGGCGCCCTCCACAAACTCCTCGTATATTACCAACATATTATGGTATTATCAATGGATATTGAGAATTAACAATTTAACAATCATAGCACCATTTTTGACATTTATTTGTTTATATAATAATAATATAATAGTGTTTGTTTTGTAGATATTGACATTGTATTATTTAGTAATTATATTTAAAATTTTGAAATATATTCTGATGTTTCGTATATAAAAATATTGTGCTGTTTTATTAAATTATCCATATCCCTGTCATGGCGTCATCAGAACATCATAGATGGGATTTTTATAGCATAGGAGGCAAATGAGCAGTTGGGACACCTGATACAAAGTGATCACCAACACCCAGACATTCGCAACACCAGAGGTCTAACAGATGCGTTGCTGACCTTTGAGAGAAGAATAAGTTCTTATCTTGTAGATCCCTAGGTCGTATCGGGCTGGGAATACATGTGGAAAAACGCTTCCCTTACATCCACCACTTGATGATGAGACATTCTATAATATTACAGCAACAAAATATTTTAGATCTTAGTGATGAAATATATCACAGCAGAATATTCAAGCTAAGCCTAAATGGTGTTCCATAGAAGAAATAAGTAAGTAATTGTACAAAATGTTTATTAGTATATTATCATTACATTAATTGCTAATTTTATAAACTTATCAATAAATAATACTCCACAAGAGGTCTGTAGATAGAGGAGTCAGCAGAGCTCTGACACGGTAGCACTTGTTTCATATTTACAAAACCGATCATCACTTATATGGCAGACATTTTAGCTCTTCCTATCTGATATATACCTTAATAGGTACTCCAGGTAAACTCCAGTTTTATTTCTATCGTTCATATTAAATTTATTAATGTATCTAAACAGAAAAGTAGATGTTTTTCACTTATATATTGTACGACTCCAAATATTTTTGTCCCGTGCTTTGGCGGCTATTCTTAAACATTTTTTAATGGCCGCTGGTGTCGATAATAACCAAGAAGTATGAAAAATCTCTTCATTCGTTTCGAATGTGTAATGTCATTTTCGAGGATCTTGTGGCCGATGTAATATAATACTATGAACTCTTCTGTATTTTTCTCTTTCTTCTGTGTCCATTTGTCCGATCGGTGAGTAAATCAAAACGTCTCGTTGTCGAACCACTGCCACATCTTAGGCTTCGTGATGTCCAGCTCGTACTCCTCGCACTTCAGACTCGTTATCCTGGAAGAGAGAAATTTATTTCAATTTATATTACACACGTGACTAGAGATAAACTATTTTTATTATATCATAAGAGCCTGTTCAGATTAATCATTTTAGCGCCACCTAGCAGATTATATAACGAACTAAGTAGGAATGTATGCAGCTTAATTAATAGATGTCGCTGTTAGTTTGGGTAGAGATTCTACAAGCCAAGACATGGGTCAAATCACCCTGTTCAATATATGATAATATGATCTTCGATGACTGGGCATCGCATTGTACATGCGCAGGCATGGAAGGTAAAGCACACTCATTGAAGAAGTTTGCTCTGGCGGGGCCCCGTATAAAAATTGGTTTGGGGCCCTTATAAAGGATAAAGATTTCTCACAAAAGAAAAATAGATGTTTGTTTATAAAAAAAGGGTATGATTTTTGAAAATTTAATTTCAGTTTTTATCAAAACCACACAAAAAGATAAAAGTCTCAACCCTAGGCGTCAAGGCTATAGTAGGTATTTACGTCGCTGATTGGGCTTAGATAGTTTACTATTCTTATTTTACTATGTATGTATTACATGGTCCTCCTCACACACTGTGCACGTTGGGGAGGGAGTGTTACCTGGTCCTTCTAACACAGCGACTATCGGGTTAGGGAGTGTTACCTTGTCCTCCTCACACAGCGAACTATGGGGTGGGCGCGCCGGAAGCACTGGGGCCCCAGCACATTGAAGTAGGTGAGCCCGATCTGCGCCGACACCAGGGAGTTGGTCTTCTGGAGGCAGTCGCGGAACTTGGCGTCGCAGCTGCAGTGCGACCTGACGAATACAAACAAGCGGTCATATCAAAGTGCCATATTGGTTGTAATAACACTAATCGTTTTTTTTTTTCAAAATTAACCGATACCTTAGATAATTTAAAAAAAAAACATCTTACGTCCCTCTACAAATCAGATTCTATACAATAAAGTTACTTCCTAATCGAGTCGGTCGAACACAACCACCTCTGCCACCTGCTACACCACGGTCCCTACACACCATGACCTCGGAACTGGAGCGGTCACCGGCCGCGCTCACCTCCCAGCGGCTGCCCTGCTCGCTGCTCGAGCTCGCTCCCGGCACACTTTCTCCGTTGCGCAACTAATTCGCGATCTCGAGCTCGATTCACTTACACTTATTAAACCGACGCGGCGATCTACCGATATTTATATTTTACTAGCTTTTATCCGCAGCTTCGATCACGTCCGTAAATTTTTAATAAAAAGTATGCTAATCTAATGTAGTAAGAGGTAGTGCCATACTGCATGCTTGCATGCAGTCGAATTGGGCCGACACGACCGGGGAGGTACCTCTCGCTTACACGAGACCGGCGTAAAGTGACAGCTGTGCTGTCGCGTTTCGTGCGGTGTGTAAGTAGCCGTTGGCCCATGGAGGTGGGAGGAGAAAGGAGGGCAGCGCATCTGTATAGCCTCTATGCGGATGTTTGTGGGCGTCGGTAGTCATGAAAATGGCTCCGGCTGCTCGTTTGCCCTCCTATAACATAAAAAAAAAATCTCTAATATCTCTAAGAATATGCGTGTGCATGTGCGTGTGCGTGTGTGTGTGTTTGTGTAGTAGTAGTTTAGGCGTGACTTGACGTGAACGTTACAAACAAACTCACATTTATAATATTTATAGGAGGATCTCCGTAGAGGATCTCATAATATTGCCGTGACGGGAGGCCTGTGTTGTCTATTCGTGTGGCTTGTAAAAGTTTCTCAACATTTATTAGTTACTACCATACACATCACAAGTGCACCGTGCTGGTCCGACTCGATCTTAACCGGTTTTTATTACGCAGTCACATACCAGACAATGGTTCGCAATACCAAGATACTCAAGATAATCGACGAATCTCACTTTAGCGTTACAAGGGCGGGCCGAGACTCTGATAGGGCCGTAATTGAGCGTTACGGCATAATACGCCATAAACGAGATATAACCTTATGAAATTACGACTAAAATTATGCAGAAGACATTTTCTACTTGACAAGTTTATGTCGTAAGTGCAGTGTCTTATATAACGGTCCATCGTCTACGCCTCCTGTGATGTATAGCATATAATTAGATACACCGGCGACTGCTTTACGTCATCATCATCAGACAAAGGACGTCCAATGCTGGACAGGCGCCACGGCCACGAGCCCTTTGCATCCAGCGGCTGCCGGACACCTTCACCAAGGCTGCAGGCCAGCGAGTAGGAGACCGACCAACACTCATTAAGAACTCTTCTTCCCCAACAGTCTCGGTATATCGCACATTTTATAAATAACTAGCCCCACTCCGCGGTTTCACCTTCATAAGTTTCGATCCTGTGGAAATATGGAGATGAAAAATAGATGTCGGCCGATTCTCAGACCTACATACGATAGGCATACGAAATTTATCGGAGCCGTATCGGAGGAGTATGGTAAAAAGAACTGTGACGTGAGAAATTTATATATTATAAGATAATAAGATATTAATATTATAAATGCGAAAGTGTGTATGTTTGTTTGTTTGTTACTCCTTCACGCAAAAACCGCTGAACCGATTTTCATGAAATTTGGCACACACATAGAGAGCATTTTGAATTAACACATAAGATAGTTTTTATCTCAAAAAACGTTCCTATGGGATGCCATGGGATGATTTTTCACGGGATCGAAATTTGCACGGGTAAAACCGCGGGGCGCAGCTAATTATAAGATAAATTCCGAATACGCCCTGTTGTTTGGTTCGTTTGGGAAACAGGCCCGTCTCCCTTAAAGTCATCCGAGATCGTGGTGTGGCAATTTGTGTGTAAGATTTTCTCATTGATCATCAATCATCAACTTGAGAAATCATTATGATCATTTACATAACAAAGACTCAGGGTATCCCCAGTGGGTCAAGGTAGAGCCACACCTTCCAATAATGGGCTTTTTGTAGGGGCTACTCATTGATGTAACAAGCAAAAGCAAAATAATGGTGCAAATCGTTGCCAAAATAAAGTCTCTCAAGTGCCGCTCATTCGAAAAAACTTTTTTTTCATAACCGTGTAGTCTGTTGTTGTACGCACTTTTATCACTATTGTACGATTGTATTTTACAAGTTATAAGTGAGTTCGACAACCTCTCATGTAGCTGTCATGTAATTATGAATATACAAAACCACATGTGCAAAGAAAATATTGGAACTATTGAAAAACTAGTGTTTTCAGGTCGATGTTTTATTCAGTTCCTGTAAAATTGGATGTTTGGCACGATAAAAGATTTCTATTTTGGCAACGACGAAATATCAAACCTGTGGGAATAGATCTAGTCTTTTCAGTTTTCTTCTACTCAATGAGCTTCTTTTCTATTTCTTTCTGCTATCTTTACGTTTTTATGGGTACGACCATGCTAAGGCGTGCTTAGCAAACTCGCGTAGATGCTGAGAACAAGTGCCTTGATAAGGTCGGAGTGAGACTCGGACCCCGCGATATACCTACTTATACCTATTCCCAAATGAAGTCATTATTGCTATGCCGTTAAAACGATCTCGTATTCTAAAGGGGTCGAGACATTCCTGTGTCACGTGTGGTCAGACTGCCTTGCGACAGCTCGAGAGCATGCGAGGTCCCCGAGTAAATACGAGGCTTCATATTTATTATAACAAACTGGCTTTGTAACAAGACTAGTCTTTGGAAGGGTTTCGTGAGTAAGTGTTTGTAACAGATTTTATGACAGACATATCTTGGAATTAGTACTCTCCTCCCAGGCTGTTTCTGTACAATAATTATTGTAAATTATATATCATTTATGATATGTCAATGTATTTGTGCTTTCATATTTTTTACTTTTATATCATCAAATCATGAGGCCCGCTGAGTTTGTTTCGCTGGTTCTTCTCGGGACAGGGCAGGGTTGAACCGGTGGTAGATGTAATTGTTGAGGTTCAAAAAGTCATTTTTGTAATTCTATTTTGAATAAAAAACTTTTTCATTTCATTTTCCAGTGAGAGCGCGTAGATATGGCTTCAGGTATTTTAGTTGTATCCATTGAATGCATTTTCAATGACTTATGAGGCATATAAATCTGTTGGTCTCTTTTCCTCCTAAACCTTGAAGTCAAGTAGTCACTGTCACTTTGTGGCGATTTCGTGTAAGAAGTGCCTCCATGGTCGTTCCGGACCAATTACAGTGAAATGTAGTATAGCACTACCTCTCGCGAAACATAATTATAATTGTACATACGTGGAAGTCAGTCAAAATAAAAACTATTTGAAAGAAATCGACAACTTCATTTTACAAGTGTCAGACCTCCCCAATACTTTTTCCAATACTTCGCAAAATGGACATCATTTTTCTCGTCTAAATAATAGGCCAAACCACTGGATAAGAACCAACGAAAGCAAAGCTATCTAGTGATGACCTAACGCCTTCTTCTGAGAGGTACCTCTCGCGCCGGTCCTATTCAGCTTCACTGCATCCATTAGCCTCTACATTACACATTACCATAAATAATCAAACGACTTTAACTCTCGATCAAATACAACCTTCATTGTTTCTTATAGAGTTCACGTAATGACCACTGTGAAAATGTCAAGAGCACTCGCAGGCACTTGCAGGTACCATCGCAAGACATTTGGAACCTTACTCCCCTAACATAAGAGCCAAATTACTGGCCTACTCTCTGTCGTGCTTGACAATATGAAAATAATCTTATGTAAATAATTACAGTAATATTTTACTGTGATTAAGTAGTTAGACGCAGATAAGTCGCAAAAACATTTTAAATGTAATGTTTTGTCGTAATGATTATGTAATCACCAATGTTCGTTTGGCTGTTCTTAGATATCTTTCCTTATTGATCAAACATACGCAGATCAAATATTTAATATCAAAAAGAAGAAAAAAAAAAAGAATAAGTAACCATATTTATATTGTGCATATTTATTATATTGCATGAATCACAAGTACTTTGTACATAACTATTCTAAATAATTTAAGAACAACTCCGAGACGTTTCTAGTAACATAAGATGTCATTCTGTGTTTCATTTTTATAATTTTTAAGATACCCACAATTTAGCTATCTTTGATATAAAGTAATAAGTTCCACCGCACGTTTTGTGGTAAAATAACGAATGTGTTAAATGTTTCATGTAAGTGAATTGTAATTCTTTTGAGAAATAAATTTCTTAAACTCATTATAAGAACATCGGTGATATACCACAATTGATAGATGACGCCCAAGTCTGCAGTCCTGTCCTCAAGGGGATAAACCAGCGGCTGTCACAAGTCATGGTAGTCCCGTCACACTGATCCCTCTTTGCGATCTATGGCTAACCATAAATCCCAGTGCCTACCAGACATTTATCACGTATCATCTTTTACTGACAATATTTTACGGTTTCGGAGTCTTCAGGTTCAACTAACAACGGTATGCAGCTATACTGTCAAAGATTGTTGGCATTCCTCGTTACATCGTCGGGGAGGAATCGGAACGGAAACTTTAGTAATTTGAAGACTCGGTTTTATCCGCGTTAATCTATTCCAAGGGAATAGATCAGTTTTTTAAATAGAATAGAAGATCTCCATGTAGGTCCATCCATGAGTGTATAAAAAAGTGTATAAATGTGATGGCTCGGGACCACAGTATATATGTGTATAAATAAATGCGGATACGCTAAGTTTGTTTCGCCTGTTCTTCCCAGACGTTGCTAGGGTTGAACCTATGGTAGAGCGATTATGTTCCGAAATAGTGTTGTTCAATCTAATATTACTTAGAAGTGTATAATTTCGAAAAATAGCATTGGCTAGATGAACGTTACCTGGTGAACAGGCCGGTGTTGGTGAGGCCGAACTTGGTCTCGCCCGCCTGGATGTACATCTTGCAGGCGTCGTGCTGCCGGCAGCAGGTGTCCGTGAAGAAGAACAACCCCAGGTCCCCCGAGCGCGCCTGCGCCGAGTGCCCGTCACCGCACCACACCGTGCCTGGAACATACAACCCACATCTCAACTGGCATAGATATACTCATGCTGTCTTATTGTAGGAGACGCTCACCTCCTCATCAATCCAGGAATTCCACGCGTGCATTACACAAGGACTCACTTCGCAGACCCGGTCACTAATCATAATCACATTTACGATAGGCCCAAGACAAGGCTGGAGTTAGGTACGTGGCATGGTGCCAACGCGATTCATTTAGACCACATTTAGTGGAATGTGCTGGACAGAGTATTCCGCCACCTGGGTTCGGCTCCTGCCAGGTTAATTGACACACAATATAAAAAGTATAAATCCATTCCTGGAGTGACCTTAAAGTGATTATATAACCCTATTAAATAGCAACAAGGACCGTCGAGATTAACCCTTTAAAACGATGATCGCAAATCAATCAATATAAATCACCAGGTGCGATAAAATTCGGCGCCGCCATGACGCAAGTCCATCGATAACTGGAGCGACTTCCACTTTCCATTTCGTGCGGAACTCATGGCCGGCTGTAACTTTCGCCCCGTGAGCTTCTCATTATTGTTTATGGTGAACATAATGGAGAAAATAAGTTCTGTAATACGTCATCGCCGTTCATTCACAAAAAGTTGTGGTAACAAGTATGCCTAACTAGCACGATTCTAATCTTTTTTATTATTTTATTTCTTCTTGCATATACAGACTGTGTCCATTCATAAAGGTATATAAATATAATAATTTGTATGGTTGCTCAATTGGCTAAAACTACTATTTAACTAACAAATCTTTGTTAAATTTCTATTGCCAAACATATGCAATTTTGCATACGTAGGACTAGTTACTCTACTAAGTGGGATAAATAATTATTAATTTTCCGGTTTCTTCAAATATTATTATATAATATGATGCTGGCACACGCTACAAGTAACGATTATGACCGGCATAAAAGATAGAAGTACTTCTATCTAGTTATGTTATTTTTTATTAGGTAACCAGCAATTACGGACATACCGACATATCAGTAAGATCTGATGAGTTGCAGTTGCCAGTTCATGACGAAAGGTTTAAGGTCAGATGTGGCAACATCCAAGAAATAATGAACATGAATGTTATGGTGTAGCTGCCTATTTCAAGTGAAATGTAAAACAACTTGCCGTCAGCGCCATTGCAACATGATCAAGACGGTGATCATTTTATTGTTTCATATGAAGTAAACTCCATGAATCTTTCGTACACTGTACTGATATGTATATGATATTTTGACGCAATTAATATGTGGCAAACAAACTCAGGGCCATTTTCATGACTACCGACGCGCAAGGCCCATAGACATTCAAAAATGTTATACAGATGCATTGCCCTCCTTCCTCCTCCTCCTCTCCCTCTCCTCCTCTCCATACACACCGCAGCAAAAGCAACAGCATTGCTGTAACTTTACTCCGGTATTGTATAAGCGAGAGGTCTGAGAAAGGACGTCTGCAAGAACTCACCGGGATATATGGCTTGAACCCTATCCTTGAACATGTCAACCATGGAGTTAGCGACGTTGGCTACACTGCTAACTCCTGAGGCTATGCTGCTGACGAAGCCCCGGTCGCTGTCCAGGGACCCGTTGTCCCGAGCTCCAGCCATCAGCTGGCTGAGAGGTTTGCTAAGTCCTGATGATATTGACTTGATGACCCCTCTAGTGAATTGACCTAAAATAAAGATGGATATTTATTTAACGACAGCATTTTATATAAAACTACAGAATACTTGCTTCTGGGTTTATGGAAGGAATTTTTCTGTTAGATTTTCGTGACATTAGCCTAGCCACATGCTCAAGATAAGAGTACATAGCTAGGTACAGGAAGGTTATTAAGGTGGTCAATTTAACCTTGGGTCATGACCCTGGGCAGACAATCTTCCGCCCTACCGTTCATTAAAAGAGACTAACATCCAACAAGGGATTGTTTAGATCTAACCATGATTACGGTAAATGAATTGGCCTTTGTTTAACTGTTCCATGTGTCCATTGCTTTTCAACTTTTTAACCTGACCGTATCTTGTATTGGCATGTTATTTTACTAAACTATTGGTGAAATTTTGTCTGGTTAAATGACATGGTGGTTGTCTGGTCACGTAGTAATAATACCAGAAGGCCAGCAAGCTAAGTAGGTTAGGTATGAATCGAAAGGTTGTTGAATGTTTGACCAGTAAGGACGACAGCCAGCTCAGGAATCGACATTAATTTATGTGTGACTACTTCGGACTCGAATAGTGACTATCTTGATGCTATTTTAATAACTAATATAATATTTGGTAATGGACATAAATCGTAACAATTTGTGTGGCAATGTTAGTTAGTATAATTGTGTAACTTACCAATGCCTCCATTTTCCTCTCGACTTCTGAGCTTCTCAGCTTCCAAGGCTTCATTTTGTTTTTGCATCCTTTTAAACAAATCAAACAGACCCTTAGGAACAACCCTTTCAGCGACAGTTTCCACTACACTTCCGACGACACTTCCAGCGATACCAAATATGACTGAGAAGGCATCAGTTTTCGGCGGAGTGGTTGGTACAACATCTTTAGCGTCGTAGTAATCATCTGGGACCTCGGCAATTTCCTCTGTGTCCAACTCTGTAAATATTGGTACTTCTTCATTTGATTCTGAACTGTCGAAATCACCACGACTTTTTATATCTTTGATTTTAGTGTTGCTACCACTGTCGGTTTTAGTTGAAGTAAACTTTATATCTTTAGACTGACGTTTCGATGTTTCTGAAGGGGCCTTGATGACTATAGTATCGACAGTGGTATTTTCCGTAATATTGCTTATAATTTCAGTGGTTGTTTCATTAAAATATGGTTTAGTTGTTAATTCAAAAAAGCCAGTAGTCAAATTGAAATCTTCAGATATCTCTGTCGATGCTGGCAATGTTACTGTTTGATTAATAGTAATTTCAGTAATTATTTGTTTGGTGCTCAAGGGAATGACAGTTAAATCCTCTGTTGTACTTTCTATTTCAGATGGAATTTCTGTTGTACTTAACAATTCTATAGGTATAACGTTTAATTCTGTTGTTTTTTCTAAATCTTGTAAGATTGTCGGTACACTAATTTTTGTATCAGATTTATTCTTATCGTTTTTTCTATCAAGTGCTTCAGTAGTAGTTTTAATGGATTCGGTTGCATGGTCATTCACTATAGTATATTTGTATGAATCTTTGTGATAATCGTTAGAATTCCATGGTATCATACCCAGTTTCTTATTGTACTTAAATGAGTATTCGTCATCAAAATCAACAATATCATTGTCAATGTCATCAAAGTCTATGCCTTTCTGTATGTCAACAGACTTAGATACGACTAATGTTAAGTAACTTAATAATAAAATACCACATTTTAAATTCATCTTTCGTCTCACTCTGTGATACATATCGATGAATCCATCTGAAAACAAAGAAAAACATACTTAATTTTGGAATACTATTATGGGAGTATAGGGTCTATATTGCAACGAATAAGATAAACAAAATCTGAAGGCTATGCAGACATGTTTATGCGGTTTGTTAGAGCTCAGATCATAGCAGATGGCTGTTTTCGTGGTAAAATATAAATTGTGGTTAATATAAGTGGGAGTCGCACTCGCAGACCAAGATTTCGTATTTACGCGAGGTGCGAGAATAACAACTTGTAAAAATTTACAAACGTACATATTTTAATTACATTTAAAATTATATAAAATTAACTACAATTAAAACTTGTTTTTTTCCTTAATATAACAATAAATTACAGTTTCGGTTTTTGTACTTAATTTGCATTATACTATTTTTATACTTAGTGGTTGTAGGTCACCGGAAAGTACCTTTTAGTTTTCCTTTATAACTATTCATACATACAACAAAGGATACGTTTTTATATAGAAACGAAACCTTAAAATTACATTCCACATTGTTTGATAAGTTAGCTGAAGCATCGTTACTTCGGTTTTCATAATGATGTCTTTTGGAATAAAACAACTTCAAAAATTTTTTTTTTCGCGGTTTATTGGCATGGAGGTGCAGTGCGTCGGGGATGTTTGCAGAGGCGCGAATAGATTGTTTTTATACCACAATGCGCAAGCGCTGCTCTTCCCTGGCACGCAGGGCCTGCGGCAGCACCAACACCATCCTGAATATGGTAGCAAACCGATTAGATTGCCCGTATATCAGTCACTGCTGCCGTTCTAACACCTAGCCGTTAGAATGTATGTGTCTTATGTGTTTTATTTTGTTATGAATGTGTTTAATTATTGTTCTTTATTAGCTTTATTGTTTTTATGTGTATTTTTGTTGTGTGTAATATTGTTTGGTGTTGTATTGATTTATTAATATGTTTTATAATATTGTAAATTGTAATGTTCCAAGTTGGTCGAGAAATAAATGAATTTGAATTTGAATTGCATTATTGTACCACCTTGGTTAAGAGTGGACCGACACGTCGGGCTAGTGAAATAATTAAATAATCGATATCCGTTGTTTTATTGTAATACTTCGATTTTATTCTCAGTTTATCAGAAAAAAGGGCCTAATTACGCGCCCGACAAAGCCGACACACTTCGCGTTAAACACGAGTATGCAAAAGGTAATTTAGCCGAGAATCACGAGTTCTCACAGCCCACTGGGGCAATTGTCACTTGTGTCGCTTCGGGACAAAGTGGCGTGGCGTAACGGAGCGTGGGATTATTTCCAATGATTTATAACTATCTATTGTAGGCCGTTTTGGAGGCTTTCTCCGAAAATTGCGTCATTTTCATTGACTTCTTCTTTATGAGCATGTGTTATTACATGACTTTATTATTGCTGATTATTACTTAAAAACAGGAAGCTTACATCACGTGGGAATTTAAATTTTTTCTCAAGATTAACATTGTCCAAATGTGTGTAATTAGCAATCATCATCATCAGCCTATTGCAGTCCACTGTTGGACGGCGGCCTCTCCCATAGCATGACACTGTCTTCGATCTGTTTTGTTCGAGACAAATTATCAATAGCATCATCTTTATTTCATTCAGTAGGAAATTGGTAATAAGAATGTAAAACTGTTAAAGTTGTAACGAAACTAGCTCCATCTGTATCTACTAAATTAATTGTATATTCTATATTCCTTTGTAGAAAATATAGTTAGTCTGTGGTGAACACCATCGTTTCATTAAAGACTATAAATGATAGATGAATGAGTTATATTTAAAAGGATATCCAACCAAAAACATTTCATGTAGATACCAAGACGGCCACATAAGGTTTGCCCTGTGAAAAAGATATCAGATCTCATGTAGAGCCAAGCTTCTGCCTACACGGCCGAACTCTACCGACCCTACCTCCACATATTCTACATATCAGTAAAAATGTATGGCGTGGCTGTTTCGTTACTTACTTCAAGATATTATCTTGTTTTTATAAAGCAGTAGGTAAGCGCACAGCCGTAGCCAACAGAACCGGGCCTATAAAAGTTTTAAACTCATTTCAAGATGTTTATGAACTATGATTGTAATAATATATCTTGATATTCTGGAACCCGTCTCTCAGTTCACCTTATATGCTATATATAAAAAATAGTGTTTGTTTGTCTGTATGTTTGACGACCAAGCTGGCGCAATGGTGCAGGGCTCGGATAAGTGGCGCATGTTGCGCCAGGGGTAGCGGGTTCGAATGCCGCCTTGGTCATGAATGTTTATCTATGTATTATGTGTAATAAAAATCTTAAATACCTATATAACGTTTCTTAAATTAATAAAACATATTAAATATATTCCGTTGTCTAGTAGGTACCCGTAACAAAAGTACTTGCGGTACCTAGCACGTGGCTAGGTGAACGCGTCGTATAAACTCCACAGATATTTATTAATGTTATTATTATTATGTCCTTTATAGAATCGTAAACAATGCGATTGATTATATGATGATCTTTAGCAAAGTTATTATGAATGAGCCCACGAGGGTTTCTGAGTTGGCACGACCAGTTATCTACAGATGACGTAACATGGCGCACAGGGTTCAGTATGCTATAACAATAACCGGTACATGATTTAAATTTGAGATGTCAGTAGTACGCCGGCCAGACAAAGCCGCGTGCTCGACTAGTTTATATAGAACTAGCTTCCGCCCGCATCTCCGCCAGCAGACTTTAAAAATGGAGTTATGTATAAACATATAAACATTCTGAATCACTCTATTAAAAAAACCCCATTAAAATATGTTTAGTAATTTTGAATATCTCTAAGCATACAGACACACAGACGGCGGAAAGCGACTTTGTTTTATACTGTGTAGGGATTATATAACAATGGTAAGTGAAGGGCCGCCGGAGCCGGTGTTTGGCTGTTGCGAAATTTGCGAACCGCAGGCGGAATGTGATACCCGCGGGCTCCGTATACCCGCGGTACCGGGGTATAGCGCACCCACAAATTAGGTACCTAGTTAAATAGGCAATGGCTGAAGTCTATCAAAATTCACTCAAATATTAAGACTTAACGAATTCAGTCGGCAAAGATACGGCACTATATATGAGCTAGTTAGAAAAACAAACTTAAACTTGATTAATTGATCATTTAGATCAAAAGATTAACATTTAATGCGTTTGATCAAAACAAGGTCAACTGCCGCTTGTAAGAAAAATAAATGATACAAGAAGTAATATATTTAAGTATGATAGTATTATGCGCATAGTGTGTTCATGCCTATATTTACATATTATGACTTGTCACTAGACGGAAGTACTGGGCGCCTGAGGAAAATAGTCTTACCGCCGTTGTTAGCATGTAGCTAAATACAAAAAAATAACTATTTGAACGTTATAACAAAGTGGATAAAATATGATTACTTCTTTTGTATAGTATGGGTATAGTCGGAGCCATTTTCGAGACTACCCACGCTCATAGACCGCATAGAGAGAGCACCGCTGTCACTTCACGCCGGTGTAAGCGAGAGGTAACTCCCCGGTCGTCCGGCCTAATTCGGCTGCAGGCAAACATGCAGTGTGGCAAGCTACCTTTTAGAAGTGAGGCAGAAAGCAGAAGTTCGGTGACCATCGAGCAGGCGTGGTTAAAATCTCCGTGATGCAAATAGCTAAATACTGCTAATTTGTGGTACTGTATGTTAAATTAATAAGTTAAACAAACTTAAAGAACTTCTCACCTAAGTTCTTCAAACGGTTTCCGGTAATTTGAAGCCATTTTTGTACCGACAGTTAAACCAACCCCTTCGCAGAAAAAAAAACTGTTTATTATGTTAATTTATCTCTGTGGGGATCGTATTGGCAATTACTACGTAACACGAGATCGACGAAAATTGTGTGTGCTGGCGCGTTTCGTGCGGTGTGTAAGTGCCGGTGATCTTGTAGGTGGGAGGAGAAAGGAGCACAGCGCATCTGTATAGCCTCTATGGATGTCTATGGGCGTCGGTAGTCATGAAAATGGCTCCGACTGCTCGTTTGCCCGCATATACCATAAGACCTTTCTAGAAAACTGCAATGGCCCTGTGCAACTTCAACTACATCCATTGTAATTTCAAGTCGGTTCACGTTTCGACAGGCTTTGAACCTGCTACTTCAACCAAACAACTACGAACAAAGCAATAAGCAAATAATAAAAGTAGTACGCGTACAATAACAAATATCGATGTTGCAACTTCACCTTGGCCTTTCATGTCTTGTTGACGGCCTCAGGAGTCGCCGCTCACCGCAGATGCAGGCCCCGCTAGTGGCCTGCTACTGGCGGNNTGCTGCAATAACAGCAGGTGTACGGGTTATGTGGCCATTTGTACTCCCTGCCTACCCCAGGAACCCGGCCGGCGTTAAGATGTGTTGTTGTTGTTGTCGCATGGGTTATTTCTAA
>LUGF01032469.1:411102-422270 GCA_001625245.1 Calycopis cecrops | reverse complement strand
GCCCCGCTAGTGGCCTGCTACTGGCGGGGCCTGTTGGAGAACAATGCTGCAATAACAGCAGGTGTACGGGTTATGTGGCCATTTGTACTCCCTGCCTACCCCAGGAACCCGGCCAGCGTGAAGATGTGTTGTTGTTGTTGTCGCATGGATTATTTCTAATAATGTTATTGCTGCATTAGGTACAGTTAAATTGGGGCATTACGAGCAACCTTACACCACATCAGCGCGTGATAGTGGAAGACAAGAAATGTAATGAATTAATGAAATGAAAATGTTTTTATTCAAAATAGATTTATAAAAATTACTTTTTGAACGTCAAAAAATACATCTACCACGAGAGATGACCTACGGGAGCTTGTGATGTGATGAGGTTTGACTGACGTGAGGAGTTACTAGGTAACGCAAATGCCAATTTATCAATGGCAAGTGTAAAAATAAATAAAACTATTAAGATCACCACGCAAATAATATCAAAACTTATAAAATCTAAATGACAGGCGTAATTTGAAATTCATTTTAACAAAAGTATTCCAGATCCAAGAGATAATTATCAATTATAATGCATAAAATTATGTTATATTTAAATATGTTGTATTTAATAAAAATAATAAATTGTTTTAATTTATAATTTAAATTAAGATTTTAACGATTCGATTGGTTGAACGTGCGGAGTCCGGTACTAATTATTATAATGATTTGTTTGGTTGAAAGTGCTACGTCTAGACAGACCATTCAGGAAGGTTATAAGAAGGTATAGTACATCACCGCGCTACGACCACAGTAAACTAAGTAACTTCTCGCTATCTGCTATGACGAATAGAAGAATCGAAGCGGAGTCTGGCGGCTACACGAATAAAACCGGAAGGTGCTAAGTTCTATGAGGTACTAATACTAATGATATAAAGCTGAAGAGTTTGTTTTTTTTTATTTGAACGCTCTAATCTCTCTACTGGTGCCATTTGAAAAACTCTTTCAGTATTAGTTAGTCCATTTGTCGAGGAAGGCCATAGAGTTCTAACCGACTGGGGAAAGAAACTTATGCACGTAATCGAAGGTGCGTGTGTCCGCTAGTATAAAATAAGTATAAAACAATTATTTGGTAACAAAACACAAAATGCTATTGCAATGCAAAACTAATGCAAACATGCATTAATTATATTCAATATCTCCATTCATCAAATAAAACAGACAAACCTACGAACATAAAACAACATTAACTATTACATATCTACTCAATCTATTTACATAAACATACACACAACTTTCCACATCGCAACGTTTGCGCCATGCGGTGGAACCATCAGGAACTCGGTGATTTTGGAACACAATTAATTACAAAATAGTTAATTTAGTCCAGTTACTCGCGAACTCGGTTTAATATCATCATAAACGCAGTAAAACGGTATAATTATATGCATTAACATACAAATGTATTAGCACATACTCTGATGTAAACATCGTATATTATAGTATTTGGAAATAAAGAATGTTGTTGGGATTTTTCAATTTGTAATAACAATCCGGTCAGGAAGTAGGAAATGGTGTGCAATAAAACGTAAATTAAAAAAGTAAATAATTAAAAACAATTCACCTGAAATCATCATCATCATCAATGGGACCAACAGAAGCCGTTACTAAATAGTTCAGTTTCATCTACCTTTCAGTTTCATACGCAGTCGGTTTTTGTAGAAAATTTAATCCAAATTAATTAGATTAACACACTATCTTGTCATTTTATCGATAGACTTGTTATTAGGTAATTTGAAAGTAGATGAATGGTAAATGCAAAAGGACCACTTCAGTCAATTTCCCTTATATTTTACTTTTGACTAATTTGGTACTATTTTCTATACCACATTTGCGTAATAGCTCCTATTATGCCAATTTTCAATCAATAAATTATAGTTGTTTCAACTAAAATTTAGGAAAACAAACACAATTAATAGTGATTTCATAATATCTATATACAAAAGACTCAAGCAGTTTATGCAGACACAATTTACTTTCTTTATTTCTAAAACTAATTCTACTATCAGAATAAACAAATTTATATATGGCGTCGTGGTATACTCAAATGTATCATGGGATTCGAACCCGCAACCTCTGGAGTAATATTGGCCACCTCACGTCCGTGCTCTATTATAATTACGTGCTACATAAACAACCGCTTCAATAGCGAGGTGTGTCTGGTCATGAGAACGGCGAGAGGCGAAGGTCGGCTGGTGCCGTGGGAGAGTTGCCGCCGCCTCCGAGGTACATCACGAGTGGGACCCACGCCCGCGCCTCTGGAGGTCATTTAGAGGCAGCGGCGTAGCGTTCTCAGGCGGGGCCCCGTATAAATATTGCTTCGGGGGTCCTTATGAATGTAAAGATTTCTCACGAAATAAAAATAAATGTTTGTTTACGCACTTTGGGGGCCCTCGTGAACCGGGGGCCCCGTAAGAGGTGGGGTCTTCGTAGCTTTGCAGGCTAATAGGTTAATTAGGAATTGAAGGTGCGTAACTCTCGCACACATAATAAGTACTGGAGTAAAGTAATAGCTGCTGATTTTTTTTGCGATTGTAAACCCTGGTGGAGATGCCGATACGATCCTCGCCGTGCCACCAGCGATGTGAATTTTCGCCTGCTTCCATTAAGACTGATTTTTTAATAAAGAGAAAAAAAAGTCGAAAAAAGGACCGTCCACGAAACAGATGCAGCATAACTGTCAATGCACGAAACCGGCGTAAACTGACAGCTGCGCTGTCGCGTTTCGTGCGGTGTGATGTAGCCAGTGGCCTGTGGAGGGAGGAGGAGGATGAGGGGGCAACTCATCTGTATAGCCTCTGTGCGGATGTCTATAGGCGTCAGTACTCATACAAATGGGTCCGATTACTCGTTTGCATAAAAATGTTTTTATGCTATAAAAAAAATGACGCCCAACGTCGTGATACATTTATAAATTAAACGTGTACAATTATTTTGTTAGACAGACGTGTTATTTAGTTGCTAGATTACTATCGTCTAGTAGTATAACCTATACTCGGAATTTTAATTCGATTCCTGATTTGACAATTTCAGTGTTGTAACGTTATGACAAGTACTAAATAGTGACGTTGCGAAATTATTCGATACGGAAATGAAATATTTCCGAATCGATTCCTCTTGTTTATAATAGTATCAACTACTACTTTAATCGAAACTAAGTACCTACGTCAAAAAATTAAATATTTTTGAACGGATAATTTAGTTATGGTGATTAATTAAGTATCTGAGAGTTTTCTTTAATAATTCAATGTGGAATTAATAAAAATATTTGATAATGAAGGAACATGAGAAATAAAACAAATGGTTGTAATATGGGCCTCCAATTGCACAGAAGTTTCATTTTTCACGTACTTGTAGACGTTGCGGATCATTTCTTTTTTTTTCTCGGACTTTTTCAGTAACAGTTAAAGCTTTTCGTGGACTTTTTTTGGGGACAAGAGTGTGTGTCCGCGTCTTTTTGTAATGTACTTGGCTGAGGATCCATTTTGAAAAAAGAAACACTCTAAGTTCACAAAACGTAACAACAAACACGACGTAAATAAACTTTAACAAAAACTCAACAAAATAACAAAATATAGCAGTTAAACAAGATATTTTTGACGACCAGCCTGGCGCAGTGGTACAGGGCTCGGATAAGTGGAGCTTGTTGCGCCAGGGGTCGCGGGTTCGAATCCCGTCTGGGTCATGGATGTTTATCTCTGTATTGTATGTATTTCTATAATAAAAATCTTAAATATGTAACATTTCTCAAAATTCAAAACATATTAAATATATTCCGTTGTCTAGTACCCGTAACACAAGTCCTTACGGTACTTAGCACGGGGCTAGGCTAACGTGGTGTGTAAAGTCCACAGATATTATTATTTATTTATCTCGTGCAGTCAGACTGGAAGAATGAAGCCAAATGGCAAGATAAACAAAATGGCGGTAGCTGTCCGATCTTGCGTGTATTGCCAAGACAGAAAACTATCTATCAAGGCTCTTTTGTTATAAGTTTTATTTTTTAATATAAATAACAAAATAATATAAAAAACAGAAATATTAACTTTTAATAAAATAAAACTCTTGTTATTAATTAATAATGCATAATATGAATTATTATGTATTTATTTCAATAAAATCAATCATTTATTCTTTAATTGGCACACCGACATTATAATTATAATTAAATAAACATAAAATCGCGATTGTTTATCGATTGTTGTGTTCATCACTAATAAGATAAATGTGGTATCATTATTTTATAAAATGACAGTAGCTAATGTCAAATGTGGAATCGAATTATAATTCCGAGTATAGTACGGTCTCCTTTTTATGATATTAGAGAAATATCTATGCTATTTCGATAGCATATCATATTAGGCAAAACTAGCGATATAGAACACAGTCATATCTGTATGTATTAACATTCCGCGCCCTTCCTTATAAGCACTTCCTTATGAATTAAACATATAAAAGTCTTATCAACCTCATGCTGTTTTCGTGAGCGACACCTGTGTATTTCGCTCTATGAGCAAAGCATTTAAGATACCTATACCTATGTGCAATCAAAAATTTTGTTTGATTGATTTGCCACTTTTATTGTACACAAAACATTCTTAAAATATGCTATTGTCATATTATAATATATCGATAATTACAGTACAGATATAGGTAGATAATATTATCTATATTATATTTATCACATGCTCCACGCATGGTTTCACACGCGTAACTTTCAATCCTGTGGATATGTCAAGATGAAAAATAGATGTTGGATTCTCAGACCATCCACAATCTTCAGACATCACAAAATTTCATGAGAAACGGTCGAGCCGTTTCGGAGGAGTAATATGATAACTAACATTGTGACACGAGAATTTTAAATCGTATATTATATTATACCTATTTATCAACTAGTCGCCGTTTCACTTCCGTAAAATAAATTTTAATGGAAACATACTTCTTTATTTAATAATTTAATTTTATATGATATACCTACATATTTTTATGTTCCATATCCGTTCAGTACTTTAGCGTGGAAGAATAACACACATTTACATTTATTACCTTATTACCTTGGATCAATATGAATAAGGATTTATATAAATTATACCCAATAACACTTTTTAATTTTTATATGAAAACACAATTATTTGTTAATGGCGTACGATAATAATGGATATTTAATAGGCGTAAATAATAGTTAAATTAACATAATTAAACATAATACTGTTTGGCCATAACCCATCAATGTTTATCTATATGAGCGGTCAAATATTACCAAACCTAGCCTTCTAGCTTTAAATGGTCAACACCAGTTTGCTTGTGAGCTTGCGCAACATATAACATATTATCATTATAACTTGGCTTATGGTAGACCAAATGGCCAAACTATAAACATCACTCATCAGGAAATCAATTTAAAAGTTGTACCATTTAGAGGATATCAATAAGCGTTATCCTGTACAATGCTGAAAACTTATTAGCTTTTACCCACAGCTTCGCTCTTTTTTTTATTAAAAGTATCCAATATCCTTTCTGATACCATGTTTCATGATGATCGGTGTCACAATAAAAGATTAAGTATTACTTAGTTGCTAAGTTTATATTATTGTAATACAAGAAACGCATACGTATCACTGCCTAGTTGATGTGCAAACGACGCATGGACCATATTCGTAACTCGTCAACACGAAAGATTTGAGGAGATGTATAATATTTTTGTAATACAGCACCGACTTTTGTCTATCAACGTAAGCACAGACGAACGTGTCGTTTCGATAGGCCTGTTGCGCTGGGCCAGTTGCCACGAAGCCACAGGGAAGCTGTAATGTGAGAGATCTAGCGGTCGTACTGGCTCTATCCGGCTGTAATATCCTCCTAGAATTTCGGCTACGGCATTCGTACCTACATAGGTTCCGTAGTCAAAGTGTGTTTGCGGTGTTGATCGATTTCTAGCAATGATGATGACATCAGGCACAACCTGGTTTCTTCATCAGAATAGGAGAATGAGTTGTGTCTGCTACATACGTGTACATATCCTGTCCTGCGCAGTTGGATAGACTATATACATAAACCCGCAAACACCCTTTGACCACAGGTCAAAGCCAACTCAATCTACACACATTTTGTTAGACAATAGATAGCTGTGAATCCCAAGTTGCAAATCGGAATCAGTTGTAATGTTGGTTACCCACAAATGACTGCTTTTGTTCCCCGTCATTACTGCTGACCCCTGATCTGCAGTGAGCTAAATACGACATTAAATACGGCTCGAGTAAAAGTGTAGCGATCAAGAAGGTTGTCTACGAGCGAAACACACGGACGAAAACCCGCGCGCGGACGCCGCGTTTTCAAACAGGTACTATAGTTAAATTTCTTTTTTATGGTTTAAGGGAGCAAACGAGCTATCGAAGCCATTTTCATGACTACCGACACCCGTAGACATCCGCACAAAGGCTATACAGATGCGTTGCCCTCCATCCTCATCACTCCTTCACATGGGCCACCGGATACTTACAAACCGCACGAAACGCAACAGCACAGCTGTCACTATACGCCGATTTCGTGTAAGCGAGAGGTACCTCCCCGGTCGTGTCGGCTATACAAAAAGTGACCTTAATCGTTCTAATGACATACGAAATTGTGATAATTAGGAATATATATGTTATATGTTAATGAGCATATTAGAAATAGGAAACGGTCTTGTTGAGTAATATATAGCGCAATTAGAGTTGGAAATAATAATAGTAAACAACTATTTTATTTCTATATTTATTTTATTTTCCTGTTTTTTTTTAATAGCCTTATTAAAATAATTCCATTTATTTTAATTAAATACACTTATCTACCTCTGGTAATTCAAAGTTGCATCAATTGTCAGTGATATTACTATCCCACATCTAGAATGTATCAGAAGAAAGAATGTGGAGACTACACGCACTAGCTGGATACAATACACGATTGTTATAGTATAGACAAAGAAGCATTTGAGTGGCTACCGACTAAGCCTTTAGACATCCGCACAATCTAAAGAATGCAACACAGATGTAATAATAATAATAATAATAATAATGTTTATTTCGGACCAGATCCATATATTTGTTAGTAACATCGAAATACTTAAAACTATGTTAGTAAAAATTACATTAAATTCATTTTTAATTGATACATTTGTAATAATGTAGACCCATTTTACTGAATTACAGAGTACAGACAAAGACGAACCCATGAGAACCACGTGCTGCATCACTTTAATTATAATTAGTGAAATATTCGCTCGTGTTGTTCCGCGATCGTTCAGGCGTGTCTGTTGCTTTTGAAATCTATTCATCATCATCATTCTTCGTCCTAACTTTAATTTTATCATTAAAATATTTTCATAACCTTTGTTATATGAATAGTGCAAATGTGTATAGAGTCGAATAAAGCTAGCACTCGTTGACCCCTATAAAAAATCGAGAGATTGTAACGTGCTTACGTCACTAGGCGTGAAGCGCAACGCTCAAAGCTACAGCTTCACACAAAATTCGTTTCCTAAGAAGTTTACTCCAAAATCAGTCATAGACAGGTAAATACTAATTATGTTCAGTCTGGCAGAGACCTTGTCCATCACCATGTCGCAACGGCGAACAATTAGGCTCCACGGGCCTGTGAGCCGGTCGCAGATGGCCTGATACCGGCGCGGTGGTGAAACACTGAACAATACCCACGCAACTGGCGCGAGCGATGCCAGGCGACAATAAAGTTGCATGTTTACGACGCACGACACCAATACTCGACAGATCCTTATCTGTGGCTTAATAAGAAGATGATAGGCATCAGATATGTACAGCGAGCAGCTGTGAGTGTAAAGTTAGTATGAAATATATTGCCTTGCCATTTCCCTCATAAGATGTACTTATGAGGGAAATGGCAAGTCCATTGGGTGGGTCAAATTAGAAGTTCAAATAGCAGTGAGGATCATGAAGTACAGGTCCCCAGTCTGAGATACCATCTCCGACCGACCAAGACCTCAAAAAGTCAGTACATATATTTACAATAACAAACACAGTCAAGCTGTCTACAGGTTAACCTCGTGCAGTTTTTTTGGGTAAACTTGAAATATACTTTCGGTGCGCACGCCACAGAAAATAAATCACAGAAAAAAAGAAGCAGGGTTGCGAACTGTATAAAGTTTATATAAGAGTAGAATTAATTAAAAGTACTATAAGTACGCTAATTTGTGTATATGTTTGTTGTAGTTTCTCATAAAAACTACGGAACGGACTTATTTAAAATTTAAGATTAAAGTATTGAATACCTTAAAAAACCTTTTGATCTCGAAAATGTGGCCGTACGGAGACAAAGAAAGTAAGATAGTACAAACAAAATTAAGATAGTAAGTAGTTAACTTCAGAGCTATTATAAGATATAATATAATTAAGACAGGCTATTGTTATTAAATCACTTTTAACCTTAACATGTGTAACCTTTTCAAAGAGAGGGGGGAGTCTGCACAAGTAATGCGGATATCTATGGGCTTGATAGTTATGTAAAGGCTGCTATTGAGTAGTTTATTCAATACCTTAACCAATACTGTATTGGGAACGCATGAAACCGAGTTAGGAGTTGTCAAGGATTGACCACTCCTAATGATGATGACGGTATTAAAGTCGATATCTCGAAAACCTCCGGGTGACGCCTGACAGAGATAATTTTCTAGATGTTCTGTCGGGTCACGGTCGATCAGTTTCGCGACGGCGGCGATCTTTCGAAAGTAGCGAAGAAGTTACCACTTTGGGAAGAGTCTCAAGCTCCTCGAAGAGAATGGTTATCTAATGTTGTGGAGAATGTCTTGTGTGCCTTCTTTATTTTAATAAGTATTTTGTTGACAACTGACGCTTATAGACACCGGCATCATGCATAAACTGGGCAGATTCGTGTCCACATTCAGTTGGCTAGCACGCTCTTACAAAACGCAGCCCGTCAGCATAGCGATCACTTTACTTTGGTATCATGTGGGCAAGAGGTACTCGCCCGTTCGTGCCGGCCGTATCCGACGGCAGTGGAGCGATACCATCATTACAAATAAGGCACGAAACTTCCGCCACTTTCGATCTATGCAGATACATATAATAAACTTTAATTTTTTTTTGTATGAGAATATTTGTAAACGCCTTGATCACTAACCGAAAGCACCATTATTCAGGAACAACCTAGACTATGTTTTATTATGATTTAACAAATTTTATAATAGACGCCCAATGAAGCATTCCCGAGTCAGCTCAGATTCGGGCCACCGGGGGTGGGTACTCGGCTCAGCCGCGAGTCCCACATCCATGGGTACTCACCCAAGACCGGTGGTAGTGCGTCAAGCATTTCCCCGCAAAAAAAAAAAAATCACGAGTCAGCTAGTTACAAATATATCTCTTGTACTACAATTACACTAGTGTCTGTCGCAAAAACATGACAAGCGAATTTATGGTAATAACACATACGCAACAATCCCCTTATTAATGTTACGGAATCTAGTACAGCTGGGTTCCTATTGATAACTGTCTCATGCTGCTACTGGTATTCAAAACTATGAGTGAGATCGGCTGTCCGTGTTATGTTTAAAGGGAATTTTCAAATTCTAAGAAACAATCTAGAGTCTGAAGGTAGGTAGTAAGTGAGTTGGTTCCTCAGAGGGTTACAGATTTTTCTGTAACCTCGTCGGGCAACCGACACGTATATACGAGGCATAAACAGACAGTGTCTACACTGACATCTTCTCTATTTTTCATTTCTACTCCAGTTGTTTAACACGTAAGTTTCTTTATGCGGGTGCATTTGATTGAATACTAACTTGACTGCCCCGTGTTCCCAACAACAGTCCGAGTTCCGAAAGTCGACTCCCGTGCCCAGAAGAGCAGGCTAGGTCGTACCTACGCATGATGGCTCTCCGTGTCGGATCGCCGTCCCATCGGAATACGTGTTTAAGTAGCCGGTGGCCCCTAGAGGTGGGAGGAGAAAGGAGAGCAGCGCATCTGTATAGCCTCTATACTGATGTGGATGGGCGTCGGTAGTCATGAAAATTAGGGTATAATATGAGAGTAACCTAGCAACCTTTTGCAATAAATTAATAAAATGGCTCCGACTGCTCGTGCGAACCCCTATGCAACAAACAAGCGGCACTAACGTGTCGTAACATTTAGTTAAACATTAACATAGCTGTGACGAAATTAACATATCCAACACTACGTGGGTTTATTAGTTCGCTACTAAATTTACTTCTACTGATGTTAGGGCTGTCACTCACCAGCTTGATGTAACATTATCTGAACATTAGTGGGCCGCCAGCGAGAATTTCGCGCTTGTTAGATAACTTAGAAACTTGTTAAACTTTTCTTAAATTATGTTTTAAAGCGAAATAGTATTTCTAAGTTGATTTCATTAGGTATCTAGTGTCTCTACTTTTGGCATTTAAGAGTGTACAAAAAATGTACATTTAGTTAAAATTCACTCATTTATATTTATGTTAAAATAATAAATACCGGGACATAGGCTAGTAGATGTAAGAATTATACGATGAACGCATTTCAGTTGATGATCGCGCGGTCCGGAACCACAAACATCCGCAAGATTAAAGGCGTCTGTACTCGCCAAGTGGCTATGAACACATTTTGTCCTCTATGATAAAAAAATTAAACGTTGGTAGATATTGAAAAATCTTCATATATATTTCTTGTGTGCGCGTGTGTATGTCACTGAACTCCTAAACGACTGGACCGATTTTGACGAATTTTTTGTGTGTGTTGAAGAGGATTTGAGAACGGTTTAGATTCACAAATCGGTTCGGCAGCTACTAGGTATCATAAAAAATTCAATAATATTAGAAACAGTGTTCTAGTGAGTAATACTTGCTTCAATTTATGCATAACTGCATGCTTGCATGCAGCCGAATTGGGCCGGCACGACCGGGGAGGTACCTCTCGCTTACACGAGACCGGCGTGAAGTGACAGCTGTGCTGTCGCGTTTCGTGCGGTGTGTAAGTAGCCGGTGGCCCATGGAGGTGGGAGGAGAAAGGAGGGCAGCGCATCTGTATAGCCTCTATAGTCTATGCGGATGTCTATGGGCGTCGGTGGTCACGAAAATGCCCCTGACTTTGCCCCCCTATATCATAAAAAAAAAAAAA
>LUGF01032469.1:379548-411082 GCA_001625245.1 Calycopis cecrops | reverse complement strand
AAAAAAAAAAAAAAAAAAAAAAAAAAAAAAAATCTACATTTCCTGTCGCCGTAATCAACAAGTCCTATTCTAAACGCCGTCGGAACATTTCACTTTTGACATTTCCCCGCCCAAATCCGCACTGTTTACTTCGGAAATACCAACGACCAGTTTAAAAAATAGTGCCTATCGATCGTAAAAATATTTTTTGGGCCTACTAAATGTCAGGAGAACCGGTGTTACGAGTAATAGACGAAGAAAATTGATCTTGTTGTTGCTATTTTTAGGCACGCGATTTTCACGTTTAAGGTAAACGGCCATTTTTGAATTTGAGTGTGACCTTGTGTGAGTGTGCCTGTACCTTTGATTAAAAAAGTAAGAAGTAGTGGCATGTTGTTTTGAATCCGAATTAGGATAGAACGGGAGGTTTTTTTATAGCATAAGGGGGCAAACGAGCTATTGGAGCCATTTTCAAGACCGACGTCCATAAATATCCGCATAGAGGTTATACGCATGCGGGCCCTTCCTCCTACTCCTCCCTCCATAGGCCACCGGCTACTTACACACCGCACGAAACGCGACAGCACAGCTGTCACTTTACGCCGGTATCATGTAAGCGAGAGGTACCTCGGTCGCGCCGCCCCAACTTGACTATGCGTGCATGTAGTGTGAAACTACCTCTCGCTTTAATGTAATCGCCTTAACGTAAGAGCTATGCTGTCGCGTTTCGTGCGACTTGTGAGTTTCCGGTGGCCCATTATAGGAGGGAGTGCAACACGTGCACAGAATAATTTTGCCATTGTGCAAGACATCGCCAGTCATGGAATGCCTCCCACTGCTCAGTTGCCCCCTTATACTATATAAACTAGTACTTTAGATTAAACCATCTAGATAGAAAAAGTAAGAAGTACAGCCACCGTCTCAACAGAGCAGCTGTAGTTGAAAAGAGAGTCGAAGACAGAGTAGTTAAAACAAAATGAAGGTACTTTCATAATAGACTTAACTGTCACTTTACACTGATCTCGCTTACACGACACCGGCTTAAAGTGACAGCTGTTCTGACGCCTCTCGTGCGGTGTGTAAGTAGCCGGTGGCCCATGGGGGGTGGAGGAGGAAGGAGGGCAGCGCATCTGTGTAGTCTGTATAAGGATGTATATCGGCATCGGTAGTCATGAAAATGACTCCGATATTCTCGTTTGCCCCCCATATACTATATCTGTTATGTGTGGAAAGACAAGCGAGCAGTCGAAGCCATTCGCTGACAACCGGCGCCCACTAACATCCGCCTCTTCTTCGCCCCCTCCAAGGGCCGCAAGCTAACAGCACGAAACCCGTGAACATAGCTATCACTATTTACTGTTCAAAATGACCGGCTAATAAATATAGGGGGCACAAGAGCAGTCGGCGCCATTATCACGACTACCGACGCCCATAGACATCTGCAGAGGCTATACAGATGCGCTGCCCTCCATTCTCCTCCCACCTCCATGGGTCACCTTTTATTAAAAGTTCTATTATAGGATATAGATATTTTTTGAAAAAGTATTTTAAATGTGGAGATGTTAATTTATTTTAAGATTTTGTCTGAATTGAATATTGACAACAATACTCCCATTCAATGCTAGTATAATTAGCTGTTTTGTAGTTCGTTGAGAGAGGTTGACATCTAGCAAAGTACTGACTAAGGCTGAAGATGATGAACATCAGTAACCACACAACATGAGCTACGGAAGCCGGGCGGTTTCAAAACAACACATCCTTGTTATAATTGTAGTCGCTGTGTAGTTAATTTTAGTGTAGTGCGATAGTTCATACTTGTGATAACTTGATTTTCTTGATCATTCTTGATCTAATGACTACATCATTAGTGGCCCGTGGCTCGTCCTCGGATGCTTCCCCTTACGTCACCCTGTCTCCCGATGTTACTGCTAGTATACTCTTATTTACGAATACTGTTATTTTTAGACAAATAAAAGAATATAAAGCCTTGAAGGCCCCCCCCCCCCCTTGTCTCCTTCTGTTGTTTTCTGAGTACTGATTGGGGGCCAGTAAGCCAAATTACAGATCCAACTGTAATTTTGCCAACTTGCCAGAATTTACGGGCATTTAAAGAATAAGAATAAGAATAAGAATAATAGATATATTTTTTTTAATTTTATCTATGATTATCAAAATCAAAATCAAAATTAAAATATTTTTATTCAAAATAGAATTTGAAAAATTGCTTTTTGAACGTCAAAAATTTCCATCTACCACCGGTTCAACCCTAGCCCTGTCCTGAGAAGAACCGGCGAAACAAACTCAGCGGGCCTCATTCATTTCTTCATTATACATTCTTTATTTATATACATTAAAAAAATATATAATTTACATTTATTCTTGTATAGAAGTAGCCTAGGAGGAGGGTACTATTCCCAAGGTGTGGTATCTGTCATAAAATCTATTACTTTGTAATATCCCTTACCACACAAGCGTTCCTTAACTACTTTTTTAAATTTGTTGATTGAGAGTTTTTGAACGCTTTCTGGGATTTTGTTGTAGAGGCGTATACATTGACCCCTAAAGGAATTCTTTACTCTGCTCAGTCTATGAAATGGTACATCTAGTTTGTGCCTGTTCCTAGTATTTCTATCATGATTAGCACTCTTCACATTGAATTCAGTAATATTCTTTCGTACATACAAAACATTTTCTAAAATGTATTGAGAGTGAATTTATATATATGTAAATTATAAATACAAAGTAACTAATACTAAATATAAAGAAGAAAGATAACGTTTTGCTCGTTAGCAGGTAAACAAGTTACAACTTTTACGAAATGGGCAAATATGGTGAAAACGACAGCGGCGAAAAATATTACGAAAACATCAAGTCAACATTTGTAACAAAACAAAGTAACAACATTTTATTAAATAATACGTGTTATATATTCAGATATGCTTATTACTTATTCCGTATAAACGTTAACTTAAAATATTTTTGTGGACATTTCTACAACAATAATATTTATAATCTAATTTATAGACAAATGGGAAAGTTTTTGCAATATTTTCAATATTACAAAAACTATATTTCTATCATATCACACTTTATTTGATTAAGTTTAATTATGTTTAATTTTCTTCTTAAATATTTTTATAATTTGTTATTCATCTATTTGCTTAAATTAAATATACATACCTAATTAATAAGGTATTCAAATCACAGCACTAATACAAACAGTCAAACAACAAACTCGATTCCAAATTTAAAATTTGAATAATGAACACAAAGCAACGAGCACGATTTTTTATCTGTATTAAATGCGTTTTGATGTTGCACACCCGATAGTTGGCACCAAACTTAGTAAATGTCAAACTTGGCTGTTCACGTAAGGTCAATCAAATCGAGGGGGGAGGCTATGTAACCGCTCGGCACGGCCGTGAAAGGAGTTAAGCGGAGCATGTTACTCAATCAGGAAGGAATTTAATTTTTATTTAATCTCGACAATCTTTTATTAGAAGTTTGATTAGTTGCATCTGATTAGTTTGATCCAGTGACACGCGCATTCATAATTCGTTTTTTTTGCTCCAGCCCCGCTGTTTCGGTGCATGGAAAGTTGTTTAGCCCTCGACTAAAATTGTTATGGTATGTGGACTAATTTAAAAAGCCATGTACGTACAAATGGCGTGTGATGAAAAATGATGTATAAACCAACTCGTAAAGTACTTCTTGTAATTTCAACAACAATTTATTTAGATGTTGTAGAGGTAAATTGAAATGTTGTGATATCATACATTATACTCAGCAATCCTCAGAATTACGTCATCTTTTAATATAAAACGTGTTGAAACCTTTTAAATGTGAGCCTGCATCGGAAAAGAAAATAAGTATTCGGATGGATATTACAAAAAAATGTCGTAAATCCGAAACAATGGATTGCGATTGTTTGCCAAATTTCAACTCTATCCAAAATTACCTTTTGTAGTATAAGGGGGCAAACGAGCAATCAGAGCCTTTTTCATAACTACGGACACCCATAGAATTGCACCTTGAGGTTATACAGATACGTTGCCCCCTTCTTCCTCCTCCCCTCCATGGACCACCTGCTACTTACACACCGCACGAAACGCGACAGCACAGCTGTCAATTTACGCCGGTGTCGTGTAAGCGAGAGGCACCTGCCCGGTTGCTCCGGCCCGGTTCGGCTACATGCATGCATGCAGTGTGGAACTTCCTGTGACTAAATAAGTTATGAAAATTACGTAATCTGCTGAAGGGCCGACAGACTTACTGTTAGTTTATTTACTTTTTACTTAGTGTTTTCCTTTATTTAGTTTAGGTTAGGTGTTGTAGGCTGTAGGTACACTTGTGAGGTTGCACGCGCATGTCTACATTCCGCTGCAACTGCATGCGTTATGTAACCGAAGGGCCGCAGACGCAATCGTAAACAGCCAGCATCCGCGGTACAGATTATACGACAGATTCAAATTTAGAATTAAAACTTTCCAAAATATGACTTATGTTATACTTATAAGAGGTAATGCCTCACTGCATGCATGCATGTCGAATTGGGCCAGCGCGACTGGGGAAGTACTTCTAGTTTGCACGAAACCGGCGTGTATAGGCTCTCAGAGGATATCTATGGGCGTCGGTAATCCTGAAAATGGCTCCGATTTCTCGTCTATAAAATAAGCCTTAAGTTGCTGTATGATGTGGTTCAGTATTATATCAAAGGTCATTTTGGAATATGGTACAGTACAAATTTAAACTACAGAATATTTGAATAAAGTTTTCTTCTAAACCTAAAGGACTATTATGACTAAGTACTTGCAGGAATATATTTACCTATAATCCGGCGCTGGTGAGCGCTCATCACAACGATACCATGACCATTGCATGTGCAGCCAACGGTCCATAGTCACCAGGACGGAAATCGACTTAAGTTATTTATATATAAGATTAAAATTAATATAATTGCAAAAATATCAATTGAGAAATAAAGAAAATATACGAGTTTTGTTGGAGGTCACTTTGCTGCATTTAATCTAAATTCATCGGGCACTATCCAGAAGAATTCTATTGCTCACCCATCAGCACCCCCTATGCCTCGTTAGCAGCAGCTCCCCGAGTTTCCTGTCATTTTTGAGTTCCCCATTTCCCAGAGAGAAAGGGAATGGCGCATAAAATGAAAAACACCGACGTCTACGGGAATCGGTAGTCATCAAAATATTACTCGCATGTTTAGCCACTTGTGCTATATTATCATTATTATTATATCAAGCCCATAGTCCCAACAATGGGACACTGTTGGGCAAAGGCCTCCCCCCATTTTTTCTTGTACTTGTGCTATAAAAAGAAATAATTAAAAGATTATTAACAAATACGAAACATATTTGTACACGTTTTCATACCAATAATTATTTTAAAATTGGTCGATTATGTTAATGTGGATAAGGCGAGATTACTGCAAGAGGAAGCGGCTGCGGACGCGGCGCGCGCAGCCGAGCGTGCGCGTTGCAACATGCTGCGCCTGGGCATCGGCGGCATCTCGTGCCGTTGCAGGAGGAGGCCCAATAGGCCGGCCCGACCGGGGCGGCGCCTCTCGCTTTCTCGATACCGGCGTAAAGCGACAGCTGTTTTGCTGTTTTGTAGCGATTCGTGCGGTGTGCAAGTAACCGGTGGCCCATGGAGGGGAGGCGAAAGGAGGTCAACGCATCTGTAGAAATAACTTCTATGCCTAGATAAGATGTCTAGGGGTATCGGTAGTCATGAATGGCCGCAGCCCACTTCAGCCTGTCGCTGGAGGGAGCCTGTTGCTTGTACATCCGGGACGCTCCGATTAAAGCGGCTTAAGGCACCAGCAGGGGTTCAGTCGGTAGTGATAACCCAACTGCCAAGCCTGGCACTATACCCCGTCGAGCCACCCGGGCTACGGCGTACGTAAAGGTATTCCGCGGAGTTACAAAATAAAGGTTACTTAGCAGTTACTAATACATTGTAATAAGAGAATAAAGATTTTCTATCCTATTCTATAAAATGAACCTGACAAAACAATGTTTTTTCTCAACTTACGAAATAAACTTACTGTACAAGTAGTATACATGCACGGTAGAATATCAATAGCCTCAAGTATTCAGTTATAATAAAATCACACGAAAATACTCGAATACATATTATACATAAAAAATAATAACTAATTAGTTAACAACAATAATTAAATTTAAAAAAAAAAGAAACGCTTGCCTGAAGCTATTGTGTCGCATCTAGTGCGACAATTATCAGTCAGGCCCAGGTTCTGCAAGAGCTCTTGTAGCGTTTGTGTACGCAAGCAAGCGTAGAAACACATACGTCATGGGTTCACGGGTCGGGGGGCCACGTCACTACGCCACAGGCGAGGACGATCGAACTACCCGCGCTACTGGTGACGTAACAAGCCGTCTGTTACTGTTGTACTTACTAATGCCACAGGTCTGTTTATGTTTCTACCAAACACGGTGAAGCGTGGCGATGTCGCGTCTTCGCAAAAGAGGTTTGCATGTGTCGCCTTGCCAATTACTCGTATGTATTTTATGTTAAAAAAAATCAACCTGGGATATAATTATCGATTAGTGCCCATTTCGTTAGGCGTTTATTACTTTTGTTCAAACATAATAAAATGTAACTTACTCGAATGTCCTGAATATTGGTTTTTGTAAAATGATTTGCATGATCGGACGTTTATGAAGATAAACTTAAACTCTTAATAATATTAAACGAATAATAATAACAAATAAATAATAACTTTATTACATTAATAAATTTAAATTATTTACTAAATCTATAATTTACGAGAATGTACAATCAATTCACCAACTGCAACGACTGGAAGAGAAAAGTTCATAAGCTATTCAACCCAAGTTGAAAGTCCCAAGTCCAAAAAGTCCCAAAAAAACATATTTGCCAATATGAACTAGAAAGTAGACTTTTTACAGACTAATAAACAGTTCGAGTGAGCCGTGCATCTACAATAAAAAAATTACACATATACACTAAATTTATTTAATATGTATATAATAATATGAAATGTGTTTTCTTTGTTTGGTGCCAGTAATACGAGCCCTGGGGTTACGTCGTACGGGACTGGATTAACATAGTGTGATAAGACAGACATTATATTATTATTACTATTACTTTTAAATAATCATTAGAAAAGCTTTTCAAATCAAATTCAAGACTATAAAATCGATTACCACGACGAGGACACGACATGTGAAGTACAAAAAACTTTTGAAAACGGCCGTCAGAGGGCCTTATTAGGGAGGTAGATTTATTGTGTGTGCCCGAAAGTGTCAGATTTTTATTCATGCGCAATATAATATATGTACCTAAGTATTTATAGAAGTCTTACCCAAAATCTAATCCAGATGTACGAATGTGCTCTTCACGTGAAGAGTAAAAATATTATTACTTCACAACCCACTAAGTGAAAATAATCTTAATATTCTATTGAATAACATACATATCTTGCTCTTTGTTTGAAATATGCACAAATACTTTTTTTCTACCACGCGAGCGAAGCCGCGTTTAACAGCTAGTATAACAGATTATTTAAGTATTTATAGTAGTAGTTTTACTCAAAATCGCTTATGATATAGTTTAATATATAAATTGTGATAGCTTAAGATGCATTGTTTTTGTCTTCTCTAAATGTCATATTTCTCGTTGGCCTGACCTAAAATATCAAATATATTGAAGATGGGTTGACGGGGCTCGCTATCGTTACTGTTCTCTTCGTTTGAGTCGTTTATTGTGTCTGCATATTTGTCTTTAAATGCTGTCGTAGACTGCATGGTTGTCGATGTTGTAGTGGTTCTAATGGTTGCAGTTGTTGTCGTACTTGTAGTTGTTGTAGTAGGAATAATGTCCCAATTCGATACAATTTCATTAAAATCATTCTCACTTGATTCATCTACCCAAATCAATTTACTGATATTGTGGTTTAAAAATTCATTATTTGTATCATTTAAATTGATATACACTTTGGATTTTGATTTATCAATTTCATTATCGATTGATTTTTCAGTAGATGTATTATATAATGTCAAATCCTCGTCTTCTGAATCATCATAAAATAATTTAAATTTTGGTACTTCTTTATCCTTAATTAAATTGAATGAGAATTTATCATAATTATTCAGTTTCTTAGGATTAACTACACTGGTTTTGTTATAAATGTACTCAACTTTAGTTTTGTCATCAAAATATTCAACGTTAGTTTTTTTATCAAGGTATTCAACGTTAGTTTTGTTATCAAAGTATTCTATCTTATTTTTATTCTTTAAGTTTTTAACATTAGTTTTTATATCAAAATAATCAACGTTAGTTTTGTTATCAAAGTGTTTAGTGTTACTTTTATTATCAAAATATTCAACGTTAGTTTCGTTGAATATCAAAGTATCAAAGTAGTCAACCTTAGCTTTTTTATTTAAGTTTTTAACGTTCGTTTTTTTATCCAAGTATTCAGAATTACTTTTGTCACCAGAGTATTCAGTGTTCCTTTTATTATCAAAGTATTCATCGTTAGTTTTCTTAACAAAGTATTCATCGTTAGTTTTCTTAACAAAGTCTTCAACCTTAGTTTTCTTTTTAAAATTTTTAACGTTTGTTTTCTTATCTAAGTATTCAACGTTACTTTTGTCACCAAAATATTCAGTGTTTCCTATATTATCAAAGTGTTCAACGTTAGTTTTCTTATCAAAGTCTTCAACCTTAGTTTTTATATTTAAGTTTTTAACGTTAGTTTTTTTATCCAAGTATTCAACGTTACTTTTGTCGCCAAAGTATTCAGTGTTCCAAGTATTGTCATAGTATTCAGTTTTCTTATCAAAGTCCTCAAGATTTGTTTTTTTATTTAAGTTTTTAACGTTATTTTTTTTATCCAAGTATTCAACGTTACTTTTGTCACCAAAGTATTCAGTGTTACTTATATTATCAAAGTATTCAACGTTAGTTTTCTTGTCAAAGTATTCAACCTTAGTTTTTTTATTTAAGTTTTTAACGTTAGTTTTTTTATCTAAGTCTTCAACGTTACTTTTGTCACCAAAGTATTCAGTGTTACTATTGTTATCAAAGTATTCAACGTTAGTATTTTTATCAAAGTATTCAACGTTTCTTTTGTTTTCAAATTCTTCACCATCAATTTTGTTATGAAGTGTCTTTTTACTGGTGTCATTAACTGGACCAGATGCATAATCTTTTACAAAATTCTTGCGGATTAAAAAACTATCATCGGAGGTGACCGTCTTGTTTGAATTTTTCATTTGATCTCCAACAAAACGTACATTTGAATAATTGATTGTTCGATCATTTATATTGGGAGCATGTTTTATAGCTTCTATAATTAAGTCGATGCCATCATTTACTGAAATCATAAACATAATATCAAGCACTATCTTGAAAGACAGATCATATATTTAGAAAGTTGAGTGGATATCTCGAATAATAAAATATGCCTTATTCTAAAGATTTAGTTACATTTTTAGGGACCTGTACCTCGAAAGATTAAAAATTATAGGTTACTTTGGTGTCCCTCTGTACGTCTATCAAAATATACGTCTCGGGAACGCATGCGAGGATCTAGCTGAGATAAATATCGAATACTGTAACTCCTTGAAGCACATATAAAATCGTACTTCTAAGTGAAAACAATCAAAATAGACGTTTTCTGTGCACATCTTATCATCATCATCACATATATATAATTCCTTTTCTTGTGTGCGTGTGAACATGAAATTTGACAAATAACTTGCAACACAATATAGGAATAAATTAGAAAATAGTTAAATTATAATCGTAACCAATAATAATAATAATATAAATGAAAGACAAAATATGGATGGTAATTGTTAAAATAATGTATAAAAAAAACCATCACCAACATTGGCTTTGCATACAAAAATATGCATGCGGCCAGAAATATAAAATTTTGTCAACTTATAACCTTGTGCTTAAGGGGGCTCACGACTAACAACTTCCAGCAAAAGACCGTATTAATTCTCTAACCAAATTCTTAAACTGCTTGCTCTGGAGAAATTTAATTCCCCCTCAATAGAAGGTCCCGAAAATCATAACGATCCAAACCAGGAAAGGATCATTCTGATGGTAAATCTTACAGTCTTATCTCAGTCTATGCTCAAGGCCTCAAAAGTCCTTGAAAAACTTTTCGTTATACGCGTCGTGGTGAAAATTACAGACGGGTAAATTAATACCAAAACATCAATTTGGATTTACAGCAAAACTGGGTTGGTACTTTTCGCTTACACGACACCAGCGTTTCGTGCGAGGTATAAGTAGCCGGTGGATCATGGAGATGGGTGGAGTAAGGAGAGCAAAGTATCTGTATGACAGTCGATTGGCGTCGGTACTTATGAACATATTGTCTCTAACTACTCGTTTGACTTCTTATACTATAAAAAAAGGTATGGAGTCATAGAAAAACGGAGCAGATAGAATAGGTGCATCGATTGGTGAAGGATATAAATAACGCATTGGAAAGAAAGTTTCAAAGCATTTCATTTGCTTTCTTGGATATCTCTCAAGCCTTTGATAGAGAATGGCTCGACAGACTTCTCTACAAAATGCGATCTAAATACCATATATGCAACCAACCACCCAACTTCTACTTCTATGTATTCGTTAAACCATATTTGGAAAAACAATACTTCTACGTTAATTGATTATTAATTACGGAAGAGAGACAAGGAACCTCCAAAATATCAGAGTAGGCGTCTCACAAGGAAATACAATGAGCCCATTTCTATATTTAACATACACACATGATCGCCCAAATAATGGCTACGTCCTGATAGGGGCAAATGCTGCTGGCACTGCCATTCTAGCAGTCACTGAATAACATTGCTTCACACTAATTGTGTGAAGCACAATGCATCAAACTTCAATAGAGTCAGAATATTGTATCCCATTCCTTGAGTGACTGGATGATCAATGCAATCGACGGTGTAAGTGTAAACTTAGCCGTAAAACATGGCAGAAGTACAACCCAACCGTATTAAAATTCCACAATCCGATAGCATTAAGTACCTAGGTTTCACTAAGATAGAACATAAACCTGGACTATAGACATTTTTTATAAGAGGAATGCACAAATTTAACAGATAATGTACTAGTTACTAAATCGAAGATCACAATTAACTTTAGATAGCATGCTGCTTTTGCACAAGGCCATACTCAAGATAATTTGGACATACGGGTTACAACAATGGGGAACCAACTAAAATTTAGAAATTTTACAACGATTTCAATCCAAAACAGTGCGAATGATCAACAATGAACTTTGGTATTATAAATAACGAGCGTCTCGACGTAGACGCTCGTTATTACGCGTCTACGTCGAGACGCTCGTTATTTATAATACCAGAGAGCTAAAGATAAAACTTGTGACATATACAATGGTCCGTAGGGCTATACCGGATGGGTGCAACCGTACCGGACAGGCCTGCGGTGAGTGGTCTGACGAAGTAGGACACTAGGAGGCACTTTGACTTGGTCAGCTCTGTTATAGAACAGATTACAATCTCAGTCTTTAGCTCTTTGAGCCACCATCAACGTATTACAATGACTTTCGTCACCGTCCGTAAAACCGAAATCCTATGGGCCTCATAGCACAGGAACGATAGCGCCTTAGACGAACCTAGGTGCTGCACTGGCTCGAATACGATGCTTGAGGCTGAAGGTGGCACTTAACAAAAGTCATGCAGTATGTTTTCACGGAACGCGAGGACGCCTCCTGCAAACGCGAACCTAATAAGGGGCACTTCTATCCCCATAGAGCCGAATCTTAAATATCTAGGAATGGTCCTCGATAGTCGATGGACGTTCAAAGAACAATTCTGGCGATTAGGTCCCAGACTGGTAAAGGCTGCAGGTTCTCTTGGTCGTATACTGCCAAACATAAGGGGAACTACATTGGATTTCGCCGGTTATACACGACTATCATTCAATCGATGGCCATGTACGGCGCCCCAATATGGTTCGATAAATTAACATTACTTAACAAGACCTTACTGCGGCAACCGCAGCGCATTATAGCCACAAGAGTTATACGAGGATACCGCACGATCTCGTGTGAGACGGCCTGCTTACTAGCAGGTATCCCGCCGTGGGACCTGGTCACCGAGGCATTGGAGGGCTTTCACTAGGCCATTGATAGAGCGCGAGAGACCGGTTCCAACCTTACTTTGGACGAGGTCCATCGGTGGAGATAGCACCTTAGGGTCCGTATGGTCGAAAAATAGAGAGCATATTTAGAGGAGCCTATTTCTGGGCATCGTACTGTGGTGGCAGTTCGCCCGGTTCTAAGGGAGTGGCTCGACACACGGCACGGCGTACTAACGTATAGTCTTACACAGGTCTTAACGAGGCATGGCTGCTGCGGTAAGTACCAGTGTAAGATAGCTCGTGCTGAACCGACGCCAATATGTCTCCACTGCGGGGCCGAACACACAGCGGAACACGCTTGCAGATTGTTCGACCTGAATGGAGCCAAGGACGATGTGAGGAAATTGGGCCGGATCTGTCCCTGTCGACCGTAGTTAAAGCTATGGTTTAGAGCTTCAGATCCTGGAAGTCTATATCCTGTTACTGCGAGGTGGTCATCTCGTGCAAACGGGCGGCGGGTAAAGAACGAGAGAGGAATAGAAAGAACCTCTACTCGTACTAGATAGGGGCGGATGACCACAAACCGTCGCTGACGATCGGGACAGCCAGTGATAGATTCGGGGGAACCATCTCAGGCATAAACATATCCCCTCAGTAGTCCGAAGTATCAGTAGGTGGGCACGCCTGCCACGAAATAGAGGAATCCTTGCCATCGACAGCTCCCGCTGGCGGATAGTGGAAGAATGTCACCCGGCTCCCCGTATATCCGTAGTTGTTTTTTAGTCCGAGAGAGTCGGACACTACCTGCCTGCAGCTCCCGATGTGGGTGGGTGTCCATAACGGATTTTTCCGGGAAAAAAAAGGCTTATTAATAGCCTATAAGAAACGCAAAAAGAGAAACCATCCGAACCAACTGACCAAAGGTAAAAACTACTTACTTGTAAAAGATTAAAGAGCGTCTCTTTACGCGCGCACACCATACGCACCCCAAGATCTAATGTTCCTATAGATATGTACTAAAAATTGGGATAGTTTCTCGAGTTGCGCCAAACACAACCTAGCTTGGTAAGAGGTAGTGCTACACTGCACGCTTGCATGCAGTCGAATTGGGCTGGCACGACCGGGGAGGTACCTCTCGCTTACACGAGATCGGCGTAAAGTGACAGCAGAGGTTTCGTGCGGTGTGTAAGTAGGTGGTGGCCCATGGAGGTAGGAGGAGAATGGAGTGCAGCGCATCTGTATAGCCTCTATGCGGACGTTTGTGGGCGTCGATAGTCATGAAAATGGCTCCGGCTGCTCGTTTGCCGTCCTATACCATAAAAAAAGCTACTACTACTACTAATCTAGCATAATGTCAATGAGACAACATCTTTAACGCGAGGCACAGCTAGTAAATTATAAAAAAACACTTTTATATAAGTTTGTTTTAACCTTAGCGGTATTTTCTTATAAAACAAAACCAAAAATGTACCTGGAGCGATTTCCTTATGTCGATTATTTTTAAGTAAATGTTCTATTAACGCTAAAAAGTAATCAATAGTATTATCTTCATCCATAATATGTCTTTTTCTTCTATTTTTAAGCCTCTTAAACAATATCTTTTTTATCTTATTTATCTTTCGTAATGTAGTTTTGTTATAAATATTATAATTTGTAGATTTGTGCAAGATTTGATTTTCCTTGCAGAAGTTTTTTTTACTCGATTTCTGAATCATTTGGTTTAATAATTGTGCAAAGTTTTGCACCGATTTCATAAGCTCTTTTGTATACTGTTTTGCATCATGTATTAGTTGTCGTTGTGTTCCTGAAATATTTTTGCTGTAGCTTTTTTCTCCCAATATGGTCTGTAACTGTTCAATTTCGTTGCTAGAATTCATACTTTGGCTTAAATTACTATTTGAATTCGGATCATTTGGCAACAACTTTAACAAGTCTTTAATTGTTTCTATTTGTTTCATAATTTTATGAAATTCCGCACGAAGATAGTTTTCCGTAAATATGATGGTTTCATTGATGCTTGTTACATAGCAATCGCTCCTTTGCCGGAAATTTGTTGGTAATTCTTGGCGTTTCCTAAATGAAAATTGTTTCTTATTTATTTTACTATATTTGTTAATCTGGGGTTTGTTCATTTCTTTTGATTTCATTTTTTCTCTTATGATTTGAAAAATGTTATTCATGTAAGTCCGAAATCGCAAAAATATGTTATAATTCGCGCTTGATGCGTTATAATCTTTGAATTTAAGTGTGGAGTGTTCGAGAATTTTTTTTATGCCACATTTAATGTCTCTACATGTCGTATTTCCTGTATTTTTTTGTAATGGATACGATGTAATGCTGCGAAGTACCTTACCGACATTAAGAACATTTTTAATGACACATTTAGCGTTTTTACATGTAGTATTTTTAATACTCTCTTGTATAGGATAAGAATGTATATCATTTATAATGTTGCGAAGTATTTTACCGACATTAAGATCATTTTTTCTGCCACATTCAATATCTACACATTTCGTAATTCCTGTATTTTCATGTAATGGATATGATTGTATATCATTTGTAGTACTATTAGGTATGTCACCGACGTTTTTTTTACCACTTTCAAAATCCCTACATGTCGTATTTCCTGTATTTTCTTGTAATGGATATGAGTGTAAATTAATTGTTGTGCTGCGATTTATGTTACCGGCATTAAGATCATTTTGTATGCCACATTCAATGTCTCTACATGTAATATTTATTACATTGTGTTGTAATGATTGTATATCTTTTATAGTGCTGCGAATTATGTTAGATAGATTATGATCATTTTGAACGCTACATTCAATGTCTCTACAAGTAATATTTCCTGTATTTTCTTGTAATGGATACAATTGTAAGCTATTTGTAACACTGCGAAATATTTTGCTGGCATTAAAATGTTTTTTTTCTGACAGAGTAGAATTTAATATTTTTATTAAATATTTATCTTTTAATTCCGTTGACGATATGTGCTTATCTCTGATTATCTTGGTTTCAATACTTTTATTGTTTTCTATAGGTATATATGAACGATTATTGATTATTATGGGATTTGTAGTTTGATTGTAATTAGAAACTCTTTTGGAATGTAAAGTATGACTATTGTTTTTGTATGTTTCATTTCTTTCGTCAATCGATGATAATTCCGTAGATAATTCTATTGAATCACCTTTTTTTTTTGGTAAGATATCAAGAAGGAATTGTGCAGTATTATTAAGAATCAAGTTATTGAATATCTCTCTCTTCTCTCTAATATTTTTTTCTTCAAAGTTTCGTAGCAAAAATTTCTTTTTTATTTCTTTTATTTGTTTATTGATATTGAGTGAGGCATCTTTAGAGAAATAATTTAATTTTTGTCTTTTCTCTTTTCGTAGTTCGCACTGTTTCCTAGCCATTTTTGCCGATTTCAATAAGTCTTGCTGACTTCCACTTATAATTCTAGAATATAAGGTATTCATCATTTCACGCATTAAAGTTTGTGTAACTTCCGCCGTCATTTTATCACCAATTGATGGTAGTAGTAGTGGGTGTGGTGGCGTAGTGGTTAAGGTTACTGTTTTATTATTTATTCCATTTTTATTAATATTCTGTAACTTATTTCTTGCTATTACTATAGGTTTGGCTTCTGATAGATTTGTTATTTCCTTATTGTTTTCACTCTTTTCTTTCTTCTTAGTGATGTTTAGTAACACTGCTTTTTTTGACATATCTTGGCTCCTTTGTACCACAGCTTTTGCTTTAGATATGGCTACTTTTCTTTTAACTGGCTTTACTGACATGATCGATTTTCTTTGTGATGAATTCGTTGACTTTTTCATCTTGTCGTCTTGTCGAGTATTTAATTGTGTTCTCGTATTTAATCTACTTTTCACTTGTCTCGAATTTTTGTTTTCCTGTTTCAATTGAATTGATCTAGACTTACCAGTATTAAATTGATTCATTGGTTGATTATTTGTAAGCTTGCTTTTTGTTACATTTTTTTGTGTTGTTGTAGATCTTTTTACTAGTGAAATATTAACTTTCTTTTTCACACTCCTAATTGACATCGCCCTTTTCTTATTATCCTTTTTTTGATTGTCTGTAATATAGAATTAGTGTGCAAGGGTCACCATATCCAAATAAAGTAAACTACTTTCAATATTAATGTGGAAGAGAGGGAATTCGACATTGATGACATCGAATTTTAAAGCTAGTGCTTTCAAATTCGCTGCTTTGCAGGTGAGATCAAGTCAACTCGACTAGGGATTTGTTCCTTCACCTTCTGTTAAAACCCATAACATGGTGTCGGACGTTGGTAGTCATCGAAAGGCTTTGACTAATATGTTTTTAAGTATTGCCCTCCTTCCACCTCCTGCCACCTCCACGGGCCACCGGCTACTTATACATCACTCGAAACGCAATAGCACAGCTGTCAGTTTACGGAAGTATCGAGTAAGCGAGAGGTACCTCCCCGGTCGTGCAGGCCCTATTCGGCTACACGCAAGCATGCAGCATGTACTTCTTGCTGAACTTTAGTTGAGAGCGATATAGGTGAAATGGTGCAATAGAAGTACCTTTTACTATGCATATGAATTATATCTTTTATTTAATTATAATATTATGTATGTATATTAGTTACAATATTAATTAACCTTTAACTGGTGGCATGGGGTCACAAATCGCGAGTGGAGTTAGACAAATTTTATTTCACCATGTTCCCCCACGTATTTATTTTCATGTTCGTACAAGTTTTTTTTGTTTAACTTTAGTTGTGCACAAGCTTTTTTTTTTATTTATTTATTTTGGAAAACAAACAATTATACATTAGGTTTTATATATACTTATGATTTATGAGACAAATTACTAAATGTACAATCCACAAAGTTTTCACTAATAACATTGAAAACATGCTCCAAGACAAATAAGTTAACACTTTTAAGGTTTTCTAGTCTAAGACAGATTTACAATTACAATTTTAGGTATCGTACTTTTCATTTTCTTTGAGACAGTCTATTATTTTTTTCTTAAATACAGTTTGTGACAATGCAAATATATCTATATCAATAAAGTTTTCATTAAATATCTTAACTAGACGTTGGACTGGCGCCCGTTCGCCTGCATTTGTACGGCAAGGGTTTGTGGCAAATAGTGAGTAGGTACGAGCTTTTCGTCTTATGGCTGTTTTAGGTACTGTATAATAAATATTGCTTACAATATCTGGGCAGTCAAAATTGTTATGTATAAGACCGTATAGAAACATAGCGTGTAATAATAGGCGTCTAGATTTTAATGTAAATAAATTTAACTTATCTAACGATTCTCTATACGATGTATGATGTAAATTACATTTATAAAGCATGGTTTTAAAAAATGTCTTTGTATGCCTTCAATCTTAATATCGTATTTAGAATAATATGGATTCCATATAGTGCAAGCATACTCAAGTTGTAATCGGACTAAAGAATTGAACAGAAACAGGTGCGTGGCTGGACTTTTAAAATCAGACATGGTTCTCATCACAAAATTGTACATTTGATATGCTTTGGCAGTAATCTTATCAATATGTAGGTTTAAGTGTAATTGATTGTCAAAGAAGAGATCGAGATCAGTGATAGAAGTAGCTCTATCAAGTAATTCATTACACAGACTATAATTAAAATCAATTGTAGCTTTATTTTTTGAAAAGTTTATATATTTACATTTCGAGATGCTTAGTTTTAGTTTCTTTGTAGTACAGTATAAGGACAGTCTGTTCAGGTCATCTTGTATTTGCTGACAGTCGTGTATCGTTTTTACTGTTTTAAAATTTTTTAAGACATCGGCATGAAGCAAGAATTTACTGTTTAAGAAACAATCTCCTATGCCATTTATATACAATATAAATAAAAAAGGGCCTAGAATTGATCCTTGAGGAATGCCTGGTGTAGCTAGAAATACGTCAGAGCGATATCCATTGCTTGCCACAGTTTGGTTTCGATTGGTGATGTATGAGTAAAACCAGCGAAGTAAATTACCCCTTATGCCAATAAAGGCAATTTTGTTTAGAAGTATCTTGTGATCCACTCTGTCAAATGCTTTTTTAAAATCTGTGTAGATTGTGTCAGTCTGGGCTCGCACATCCATGTTTTTAAAAAGAAAGTTGGTAAAGACTGTTAAATTCGTTACAGTGGACCTCTGTTGCATAAAGCCATGTTGCTCTGGTAGTATACTGTGTTGCAAGATCGGATATATGGCCTTGTGGACGAGTCTTTCAAAGAGCTTAGAGATTTAGAAGGGAAATGGGTCGGTAATTCTCTATGTTATGTCGGGAGCCACCTTTGTGGATAGGAAGAACAAAATCATTTTTCCAGATGGAAGGAAATGTACCACTTGTAATGCATCTATTAAATATGATGTATATGGGTTTGTATATACTATCAGCCGACTGTTTAAAAAAGCATGGAGGCAGCCCGTCGGGCCCCAGCCCATTAAATATATCAAGTGACTTTAATTCCTTGCGTACTGCCGAGTCCATGAAATGTAAATCGTGAATATTGCATTGCGTGTTTATATTATCTCGTATCGGGACCCAATCGTGTCGGATATTAGTGGGTTCATAAACTGTTTGAAAGTAAGATGAGAACATGTTACGTATATATATGGAGATCGCTGGTAACTTCGTCATTGTAAAACATAGGTGAGGGAATGCCCTGTTTAGTTTTCCGATTAACTACGTACGCCCAACAGTTGTTGACGTTTTTAGGCACGCTGTCCTCGACATTGCTAATGTAATTCTTAAAACATTTGAGGCATTCAGATTTAAAACACGCTCTATATAGGGAGAATATTTCATAGTCAGATACGTTATCATACTTTTCCATTTTAACCAGGCATTTTCTTGGAATTAAATATATGTTTATTATTAGGGCTTTTGAGAACCAGACGGGAAATTTAGAGTTTTTAGGATTTACTATTGGTATATTCTTGTTAATGATGCCATAAATGTAGTCATAAAAGGAACTCACGCTTTGTTCAGCTGACTGGTTATCTAGTGCAGCAACCAAATCAATTTCCTCGATATTTTTATTTATAGTGTCATATTTGGGTGTGCTATATTTATATTAATCACGTATTGGGGACGCAATATATTTATCGATATATTTAATGAGAACAGAGCGTAAAAAGGTGGATGATGGCAGTCTGGTTGAATGAGGTCCTGGGTGGGTTTGAAAACACGACAGTTAATATTAGAAATTAGTAGATCGAGAAGGCGTTCATTTGTATTAATTAGAGAGTTAAATTGTTTGAGATCGTAAGTTGTCATGAAGTCTACAAGATGATTACATAGAGTGGTTGTACCTGTGCACATAGAGAAATTATTACCAGGACGGAAAATCCATCCAGCCTTCAGTAAGTTATAATCGCCCAATAGGAGTATGCCATCAATATTAGTCTCAGTTAATAGGTGTTCAATACTGGCAAAATGTATGTTATAAGCCATCTGTGTGGAATTGTTGGGTATATACACTGCACTAATTATAGTTTGTGAGGTGTTATTATTACATGGTATAGAAATCACTATTTGCTCAATGAATTTTTCAAGTACATTTTGTAGTGATAATATAACAGATACAAGAAATATTTCTTTAAAACAGCCACGATACCTGTTATCAATAAATTCATTGTCATTTATAGAAGGTGTAAGCCAAGTTTCTGTTAATACAATTATATCAAAGCAATTAGAGAGAATATTTATGAATAAGGTATTGAGTTTAGTGCGTAACCCTCTTACGTTTTGATAGTATACACTTAAGCTGTAATTATTGCATATGTTTGCCATTGTTAATTTAAAAAGAAAAGAATGCTTAACAAATATTTAAGTGCAATACGGTTCAGTTGTTTGTGTCGTTTTTAATTTTCGTGATATCGTTAAGTGATTTTATAGCTATAGTTGGGGACGTTTTAGACTGCCTAACTAGTATGGTAGAGTGTTTCACCCACACGAATTTGTATGCATACTTCTTAGCTATCTCACGTGTTTGACGTAGCAATTGTTTTTTACGTAGTGTTAAGCGTTCATTAATGTATATAGTGCATGAATCTCCTGAGATTCCCAGCTGTTTAGATGACTGGCCTTTCTTCAGTCGGTAAGTGCTAATAATATTGTCCCGTAATGTGCGGTTTTTCAACTTAGCTATAATGTTCTTAGGTCTCTGGCTGGCTACGGCGTGCTGGACGCGGTGTATGGACTCGATTTCCCCGAGTGGTATAGTAATATTGATATTTTTCCCGATCTTCTCTAGTAAAGTTATGAGATTTTCACCACGTTTCTCGGGCAAGTTGGATATTTCTAAGTTGCATTGCCTGGCCTGCTGCTCCAGGTTGCCTATTTTGTTTTCCAGAGCCTGCATTGCATTTTTATCCACAGAATGTTCTTCGATGTGTTGAAGGCGCTTAGAGAAGTCTTCGTATTGATCTGAGATGAATTGCGTTGACGTTTTTAGATCGGTAACTTCATCTGAGAGCTTGACGAACTGTTTTTTAAAATGAGCGTACTCGGACCGGATTTCTGCTATTTCCTTTCTTATTTCTTTCATGCCGGAATCCAAATCACTCCTCAATGCCGAGATATTATCGTTAATAGCGGATAATAGCGGACAGGTTGGCATCGCAGCTCAACTTGCACTCGTTTAGCGACTTCATTAGTTATAAGCCAATGGATGAAGGCACTTCATCATGATCACCCTTCTGTTGTTTACGCTTTCGACATGTAATGTTAGTCTCCGAGGGTTGTACCGTTGCCGGGTCTGGCTCAGAAGTTGATTGCTCAGACTGTAAAGTAGCTTTGGGCGGTGTTCGTTTCATATTAAACATAGTAGACATGTTATTTCTCCCAGTTTTTTATACTGAAAAAATGTTTGGTGCGGTTTTTCAATAAAAAACGATTTCGTTGAAATGTTAAAAAAAAGCCAAAAAGAAACAAAAAACAGTTATCGTTAATTTAAGATCGGTGGATTCGAACCATACGCCTCCATGTACATCACTGCTTCGATCGCACTGAGCCAAGTTTGTCTACACGTCAGTCTTAAAATTAAGCTATACAACAATCACACTTTTGTATGTTGGTTGATTTAAACAAAGTTTTTATTTATAACCTGCAAAGTTTCTTATTAGTTTTGTAACACTTATCACTGTTAATTTAACATTTTAAACGATGGTATCTTCTTTGTTATTTAAATGGGTGATTTTTAAAGATAATATTTAAGGTACTAGCGACAACATATAACTTTTCTCCGTCCTCCAACTCCCTTCTGGGCTCCGCGCCGATCCCGCCGTCGCGTCGCTTCGTCCCTGAACCCTTTTGGGTTCGAGTCTGAATATATTTTTTTACTATGAGCTCCAGAATTCTGTTATCAAAGGTACAACACATGCTAACAGGTTTACGTTGTACGTACGTTTAGTGTCTTATGTTATGCGTATCGATCGAGCTTTCTTTTTTAAAATTTCATTTAGGATTTATAGAACTACCCAAATTCTATGACCTAGACTGGATCTACCTTTCAGACCGTTCTTTACCAATCACGTTACGTAATGACCATGACACCAGTCAAAGGTTATTGTATTATATTTATACTGTTATAGTATTGCTAAATTTAGTATCAAATTATTTTCAAACAAATCGTTAGAAAATGAACTGTTATAGTAACTTCCTTGACCACTCATCGTAGGGGTAGGATAGAAACCTGCCTTTTCATATGCTTTATATTAGCTTGACTTGCATATATGTAATTTACTTTCATTAAAACATTGTAAGAACTAACAAATAAATTCTTGACATTGAGTTAGACATAAATACTTACCCTCTTTACAAAATATTAAATTGTGGCACTCCCATCGTCCCCTTTCGTTACAGTCACAGACAGTACAGCCAATGCACCAGTCCACTGAAAAAATAGAAGAAGCCATCAGCTCCGACATGCATCTGGAGTTTACTCCTAAAGAACGAACATGTTTCTGACGTAAGCAACGTGAGAAAAATAAAGCGTACAGCGTTGTTTCAAAAAAAATATATACTTCTGGCCTTAAATTTCTTACTTAAGGTATACTTCAATAACTCTATTTACATAAACAACCAAAAGTGCGCCCAAGTCGTAGTTTTTTATACGATAGGGAGGTAAGCTAGCAGTCAGTCAGCATTTTTATGACTACCGACGCCCATAGACATCCGCATAGAGGCTATACATATGCGCTGTCCTCCTTTATCCTTCTCCCATGGGCCTCTTGGTGTTTGTATGCTCTCATAAACTTTAAACTAATAGCTATTATGTGTTGAAGCTGTTGACTTACCCGGCGGACATCCTACACTGTAGCTGGACTGGAACGGCGTGCACTGCTGTGACTCCTGCTTCACCAGAACTGCAACAACATATACAATGGTACAGGTAGGGGGTCAGTAGTTGCTAGACGAGCAATGGTCAGTGGCAGCCAGGCAAGCAATGGTCAGCAGCAGCTAGGCGAGCAATGGTCAGTAGCAACTAGGCGAGCAATGGTCAGTAGCAACAAGGCTAGCAGTGGCCAACAGCCGCTAGGCCAACAGTGGTCAGTAGCAACTAGGCGAGCCATAGTCAGTAGCAACTAGACTATCAGTGGGCAACAGCCACTAGGCCAGTAGTGGTCAGTAGCAACTAAGCGAGCCATAGTCAGTAGCAACTAGGATATCAGTGGGCAACAGCCGCTAGGCCAGTAGTGGTCAGTAGCAACTAGGCGAGCCATAGTCAGTAGCAACTAGGCTATCAGTGGGCAACAGCTGCTAGGCCAGTAGTGGTCAGTAGCAACTAGGCGAGCAATAGTCAGTAGCAACTAGGTTAGCAGTGGCCAGCAGCCGCTAGGCCAGTAGTGGTCAGTAGCAGCTATGCGAGCAATGGTCAGTAGCAACTAGGCGAGCAATGGTTAGCAATAGCAAGGCGAGCTGTGTTTAGTGGTAGCTTCTTTTTTCGGGAGGAAATGCATTTACGCTCTACCATCGGGTCATTGGTGGGATCTGGTAGTGTGTGTAGAACTCGCGGATGAACCGAATACCCATTAAAACCTCATGGGTGTCATCAGCCGCTTGTTTTGAGATGCCCAGGATTATCAGCAACAGGACACCTCGACATCTGGAGCCAAACTCCTTTAGAATAGAGAGGCTGATCCGACAACCTAGATCCATCTTCTACTAATGGGCGAGCTATGTCTATCCTCACGAGCTCTCTCGGCGGCCTCCTTTTAAGACATTACCGTGTCGAAGGAGGCTATCGCCTCCCAGAACCTGTTACTCTCGAGAAGGCTATGGTACTAAGGCCACTAATCTATTATTCTTGCCCGGAGTACGTGGCATATGTTATATTTTACGCCAGTTTTACGGTTCTTGTTACCCTATTCTTCATCAAATAGTACCTACATTCTCCTGTAGATTTCCAACAGAAACAACACTTACAGTCTTTGGCTGCGTCCCTGAACACATCTGCAAAGCCTGGGCTACGACGTGATCTTGTTTTTCTGGAGTGCAAAAATCAAGGATTATATTAAAAAATAATTAAATAAATTCATTTTTTTCTCGACCAACTTGGATCATTACAATATAAAATACATTAATAAATCAATAAAACACAAAACAATATTACACAAAACAAAAATACACATAAAACAATAAAGCCAAGAAAGAACAACAATCAAACACAATAAAACACATATAAAACACAATAAAACACATAAGACACATACATTCTGACGGCTAGGTGTTAGAACGGCAGCAGTGACTGATATACGGGCAATCTAATCGGTTTGCTACCATATTCCGGATGGTGTTGGTGCTGCCGTAGGCCCTGTGTGCCACGGAAGAGAGCGCTTGCGCATTGTGGCATAAAAACAATCTATTCGCGCCTCTGCAAACATCACCGACGCACTGCACCTCCATGGCAGCCCCATCAGTATATTTTACATATTCGCGTACCTATATGACGGCTTTTTATAGCACCTGCACTAATACAGGGATAGTTTTTGGTCACCGGTCAAATTTTCAGGTTTGGTTCCGAATCGATCACACATTCGATTTATGAAATAAAAATAATAAAAAAGTTAATAATTATTTATTTTGTCCTATACTTTTGAGTATAGAAGTAGTGTGGACAACTAAACAACAATTGTACCTCCGTGCGCTCGGTGCAAGTGGCAATGAACTGTGTACATGCCGACCTTGAAAAAGTAGATTTCTAATATTGAATACCTTTTAGGAAAGTCTAATTTCTTTTAATTTACAGAAGTAAATAATCTCATAAAACTGATTTGGGCTCGCCAAAATATGAATGGAAAATTTTATTCTGTTGTTTTATTCAAATTAATTATTTATTGATCATAAAACAATTGGTATGAGTATGTGACGGATCAAATGACCGTGCAGGTTCCCTCACCTTATATAATATTACTAGCTGTACCGTGCTCGCGTTGCTACGCCACCAACAGATGGACTATCATAGCAGCATGTAAAATTCATGGGAATGACAATGGCGCATCTGTTGAAAATCAAAATACCCATGTTTGAAATCGGTCCAGTACTTTCGGAGCCTATTCGTAACATACAAACACACACACACACACACACACAAATCATTCCTCTTTATTATATTAGTATAGATTGTATTAACTTAAGATGCATTTTGTAGCTCGCCGGCGCCTAGGGCACGTGTAAAATAGTTAAATCATTTATAAAAGTAGTTAAATATCAAACGTTCATTATTTCTATCTCTCTATACTACATGAGCGTGAAGCTACATTCTCCAAAAGTACATAAGTATGTTAATCTCATCAATACATAATACAAGACAGTAACAATTAAAGTGGATGCGAAACACCAGCTGTTGAGGTCGTTGCACTCTTCGTGTGCCGTTCGCCCACGAAAACTGCAACGATGATCGATGTACCTTTTCTGTCGATTTCAAATTGATGTTATTTAACAAATTATTAAAATTACATAGGGATAAAATTTAAAACACACTCTTGGATTGATTAATGCTATGGAACTTTTAGTAACTCATTTAAAGTCAAGGAATACGTGAAAAACATTGCTTTTAAACAGTGGCGTAACTACAGGCTGGCAAGTCGGCAAAATGCCACGGACTCCGAGCGGGAAAGGACCCCTGGCCGCTGTCAGAGAATCATTCTAACTCTCAACATTACACATTTAGTTAAAAAAAAGCTTCTTTAAGTCTTAATGTTGGGGGCCCATCCGATGAATTTACCACGGGCCTAGTTATTAAAACAACAAAAAATAAACCATAACAACAAACCCAGACAAGAAATAGCTGACCAGCTTGATAAAAATAAACAAAAACTTAAAGCGCAAGCAAAACGGCTGAATAGATGCAAGAAAAGGAACCAAAGAAAATCCTATAATATTTTATCTAACGATAACCAAAAGATATTCTACCAAAGACTTAACTTTTTGTGTTACTGTTGATGTTATGTTATCACCTAACATAATTACACAAAAACCTGAATATTTAGAAATGCAAAAATACTGGGAAAACATATGGTCAAAATCGGTACAGCATAACACACACACCTCCTGGCCTGAAATAGAAGAACAAGAAATGCAGGAAATAGAAACTATGCCAGTAATTACAATAGATAAAGAGGAAGTTACACATACAATTAAAAAAACATTAATTTGTAAAACACCTGGGTCTAAAAAAATCATAACTACTATACAATCAAATACTTCACTTCAACTCACGAACATATAGCGAACACACTAAACGATTTCATACAAAACTCACACCTTATGCCTATTTTCCTTACACAATAAGTAACAATTCAATGAGTTAATATCTACAATTCAAAGATACACGACAAACACTACCAAATACAGATCCATCATGTGCCTCCTCACCATTTACAAACTACTCACATCTATGATCACACACAAAATCAACCTGCAGATCTCATCAAACAAAATCTTAGCAGAGGAACAAAAAGGCTGTTGTTTGCTAAAATTTCTATGGATTGTAAAGAGCAACTAATAATAGACGCCGGAATATTTAATTAAGTTAAGCAGAGACACAGACATTTATATTAGGGAATTATAAAACGAGCGAATAAAAAATAACTTAGCGACTGATGATGAGATACTGTATTAATAACTTGAGCGGTAAAAAAATAAGTGAGCGAAAAATAAACTAAAGTAACGACGAATCTTGGCTAACAATAAAATTCAAAACGAGCTTACAAAAAGTGAGCTGCGATTAATCCATTTCACGTATTAAAAATCTAACTGAGCGACGAAATTACTAAGTGAGCAACTAAAAATACGAAGTGAGCGGCTAGGAATACAAAGCGGGCAGCGTTAATATTAAGTTAGGAGACGATTTTTCCAAATAAAGTTTTACATAACGAGCTGCTATAAAGTTCAGTCTGAGCTACGTTTTGTGAGCTGCTTTATTACTGTTTGTATAACTGATAATCTATTTGAGGTGTTGTTTTTTATATTGATACTATTTTTTAATGTATACTACAGATTGTTCGCTGAGCGCGGTTAGGGTTACTGTAACCAAATCCATCATATATAATCCATCAAAATATAAAGTCGTCTAAAAACCCCTTATTTTTGCCGGACATGAACTGGGGATCATTTTTGGGGTCGACCCTCACTGGACCACCCTGACCTCCAAGGGGTCAACTGGGGGTCACTTCCAAAAACCCCTTATTTTTGCCGGACATGAACTGGGGATAATTTTTGGGGTCGACCCTCACTGGACCCCTCTGTGATTTTTAAAATTTTTAGAGTTTTAGAATCGTACTTGGATGGGTCAGGTCAGGTTAGACTATATTTATACACAGCGAGCGAGCGAAACGAGCGAGCCTAGTGGATTGGCAAATCCTTATTTTTGCCGGACATGTACTGGGATCATTTTTGGGGTCGACCCTCACTGGACCCCCCTGACCCCCAAGGGGTCAACTGGGGGTCACTTCCAAAAACCCCTTATTTTTGCCAGACATGATCTGGGGATCATTCTTGGGGGTCGACCCTTACTGGACCCCCTGTGATTTTTTAAATTTTTAGTGTTTTAGAATCATACTTGGATGGGTTAGGTTAGGTTAGACTATATTTATCCCCCTCGACGGATCTCCACCTTGTCGCGGTGAGGGGGCTTAGTAGCCGTGGTTTGAGCCTGCCTCCCACGGTGAACTAAGAGGGATCCCGGGTGCGGACATTTGACCCCGAGTTGACCTCATCACTAACCTTAAAAATGATCTCCAAGTCATAAAACGTCCAAAAAACCACTTTTTAGATATTTTTATATTTTGACCCCTGGAGGGTCAAGGGGTCAATTCCAAGAAAAACGACCACCACCATCTAATTCCTCTGGTAATTCTCTATCGACCTGTGCACTCAGTTTAAAAAAAAAAATTACCCCACTTTTGTTACCTTAACCGAAGTCGACATTCCCACAGCAGCGCCTCCTACCGGATCCAATTGTATTTTTAACCATCCAGGTAATCATCGAAATACTCATATAAAATTTCAACACAATCGGTTCAGCCGTTTCGAAGTTGACATTCCAACAACAGCGCCACCTACCGGATCCAATTGTATTTTTATACCGTTCAGGTAACCATCGAAATACCCATATAAAATTTCAAACCAATCGGTCAAACTGTTTAGAAGTTTACCCGTTTTCCCATGGGAATGAAACATTTTCCCAAGGTAGTGTCTTACAATAGCCGAATTGGGCCGGCACGACCGAGGAAGTACCTCTCGCGTACACGAGACCGGCGTGAAGTGACAGCTGTGCTGGCGCGTTTCGTGCAGTGTGTAAGTAGCCGGTGGCCCATGGAGGAAGGAGAAAAAATTTTCCCCTCACCCAACACCCTCGACTGAACCGGTCCAGCAGCATTTATTATTATTATTATTATTCAAATAGTTTTTTCATAATCAAATTTAAAATAAAAATGTGAGCTCACAAAACACTGCTCAAATACTTTTTTCATAAGCAAATTTAAAAAAAAAATGTGTGCTCACAGTACACAGCTCAATAAAGCATTTTTCAAATACGTTTTAATATTCAAAACACTTCATTTAAGATAAAATGCAGCTCAGTATATATAAATAGTTTATCAAATTTTGAAAAAAATGCAGGACGTAATGTTGTCACTCAAACAATTATTAGGTCGCTCAAATATTATGAAGTTTCTCATTTTGTATTTTAAGCTGCTCAAATTGATGTTTGTAAGTTGCTGTTCTATTGATTTCTCGTCGCTCGCAGTCAGTCGCTCACTTAGTAATTCTGTACGCTAATTTCATTATTTTTGACACCTCAAATTTTAATTCTCGTTTAAATACTATCCATTTATATTACTCTTATATCGAATATATTTTATAAATATATATTATATCGATAACGTATCACAATGGCTATTACATATGTTAGAAATATATAAAATGCACCCATCAAAAGTCTAAGCAACACATACAAAATTTTACAACAAACAAACAAACAAAAAGTTTTTTGTATAATAGTAAGTACATCTGAGGCAAAAAGCAGATAATCAATGTAGAATCAACCGTCAAATTCGCAGAGTATAGGGTACTATGGTATAGGCCAGTGATTCTAAACCACTGTGCTGCGGCACTTTCGTGTGCCGCCAAATTTCAAAAGTGTGCCGCCTAATTTTGCAAATATAACTATATTAATGTTAATATTATTAAATTATATCATTTAAAAAGAAAAATATTTATAAAGTTATTATTGTAGTATTTCGTATATTTAAAATTTTTGGCATAAACTATTTATGCAGTGTGTAAGTAAATCATTTTTATCTTTTTCTTTGTGTGCCGCCAAATTTTGAAATCGTTAAATATGTGCCGCAACAAAAAAAGGTTGTGAATCACTGGTATAGGCACTGTATGCATTGCATCAAAAAAATAGAAAAATATCTTGGAACGTAGACAGAGAAAAGAATAGACACCCAACCTGTTCTGGCCACTCGAGTAATATCTTAGAATAAAAATCGGTTGTCTGTAAAGTCGGTTTACTGACGATAATTGAACGTGACAACGTCTTAAGAAAATACTCATGGAACGGTAGCATTTTTCAAAAGAAAATTTTAATTTCGTTTGTTTAATAGATTTGTATGTATATAGAGAAGGAGGTAATTAGAAATCACATTTTAAATCATAGCTACGCTCGATAATTATTTCGATTAAATAGTAAAGTCATCGATTTATAATTATTAATAATTATTATAAATCTATATATATATATATACATATATATAATTTTTATCCAAATAAGCGTACTATACTTATTTTAAAAATTGAAACAACACCTAATATTACAATCCTAGCGTGATTTGTTTGACGGTTGAAAGAAACTTTCCGCTCACTAGATTGCGTTGTCACTGGGCTACATCGCGCTATCGTTTGTGCGACGTTCAACAATGACCCTCGTCGAACAGATTTTATCTTTTTAATTTTTTAAATCAAAAATTTTGAAACTATCGATTTAGCTAAAGCGCCATCTGTAGCTCAGTTGGGTACTACGTGCTTATAAGTTTACGCGGATATGATAAGCGATGGCGCTGCGAAAAATTTACATCTATAGTAAGTATGACACTGTCTCCCCCCTGATGGAACGCCTCAGAGCAGAGCGAGGTAACGCCGCATGTTGTCATGTTTTTTCGTACAGCCGCACTATGGAAAATGGTAGAACTAGAGCATATCATAAATGGTTTTTGAAAATATCACAATTTAAATGAAATATTTATTGCATTCGACACTCTGATAACCAAATAATCCTAATCAGACATTTTTTTGTACTAAAACTGCATAAATTTTTTTTTTTCTTAGGTTAAAGTAAGTTGTAGTAGCGGATGGCTCATTCAAAAGTATTTAGCACATGCATGCGGTTTTATACATTTTTAAAAAGGATATTTTATGTTCTTAATAATGAGCTATTAACTTTTTTTAATATGCTTTTTATTTTTGAGTAAGAACTTAAAAATTGACATACCCTATTTTTCACTTTTTTTTGTTCGTCGAAGGTTTTCACCTTTACCCACGTCTCCCCACGCGCAACTTTATGTGTTATTTAATAGCCTAACTATTCATAAATGAAAAACTTAAGAAATCAGCAGCGGAAGTTTGCGGTCCTGGAAGTTATGGGATCAAATGTGAGAGCGGTCGGAGTAAATAATTGGGTATCTTTTGCGGTTACTGCTGACATAGTTTACAAAAACAATATTAACCATAATATTTTGGTAGCAATAGCTTATCATCTATTTTGCACTCGTCCTGCGTGAGTAAATATGCATAACATTGATAGTACGTATTTCATATAAAAAAACAGTATATAAGGGGAAGCAAATATCTTCAAATTGCACACTTCAGCGTGCATTTAATATTAAGTGAGACTTATTTAAATTGGTTGTTTCCATGTCAACTTTCAACTGTACTAAGGGCGATTTCATCATTCCCTATATCGAGCGTGGCAGAATCTTGGAATCGTCTATAGTTCTACAGCAAAAATTAAATGTTTCTGAAAAAAAAACTTGTGTTTTGTAATTGGTGAAATTCAAAGACATATTCTACCTTCTTCTTTCAATAAGCGCTGGGCTCAAGTATCACGGAAAAAGGACAAATTTATTCGGAATAATACAAGCTGGCTGGAGTCAGGATAATCAGTACAGTTTCCGAAGTCTGAAGCACATTCACTGCCATCAACTTCTGGTGAACGAGGAAGACCGTGCATTGCTTATGGAGACTCCTCAGAATCGACAAAGAAAAGGAGAAACACTCTTTTACTAGAAGAATATGGGTTTGAGCACATTTGTAACGCGTGATGATCGATCACGAAAAATTTGGAGTTAATGCCTTAGAAACTGCGCGAACTTATGTTAATAACTATGATTGGTACTATATGCCATCCTCCGTGCTCAAATTACTTATACACGGAGAAAACTTGATCAAACATTTTTCTGTTCTTCCTATTGGGCAACTGTCGGAAGATGCACAAGAGTCGCGCAATAAAGACTACAGAAATATGCGCCTGCACCATGCCAGAAAATGTTCCCGTATAGCTACAAATGAATACGTATTTTAAAACGCTTCTATATACTTCAGATCCATACATTTCGAGTTTAAGAAGGCCTTATGTGAGAAATGTGAAGGATCTTGATGAAGAGACACTAAGTCTTTTGAAGGTGGTATCTGAAGGTAATCCTACATTTACACCGGAAGTAATTTTAGTTAGGAATAGCGAGGATAATAACAATTAGATATAACATTAAAAGTAACTAAAACCTAGTTATATAAAACCAATAATAGTATTATAAGATTTGTCTAATCTGAGATCAATTAGTTTGGTGTGAGATATAGATAGGTACTATGCGATTTTATAATTTT
>LUGF01032469.1:357017-368236 GCA_001625245.1 Calycopis cecrops | reverse complement strand
AGAGGTATCTCCCCGGTCGTGCCGTCCCAATTCGACTGCATGCAGTGTGGCACTACCTCTTACTTATGATCAAATCATCACTTTCAAATGATCCCAACTGTTGAAGCAGCTAGTCGTGTTCTTATTACCTATTGTTGCTATTTATCATTTAATGTATCCTTTAGGGACCACAGGAACGTACAATTAACAATCATATTAATCACACTAATATTATAAAGGTGAAAGTTTCTTTGCTTGGACGTTTTAATGTTTGTTTATTTATTTATTTATTGAACACTAACTTAATATACTTACACTGTGACAATTAAAAGATGACAGAACATTCAGCACGTGTCTAGTATAATTACATTTACAGGTGTAGACTGCATGCATTTAATTTTCGAGTTTTTACAAATCGAATTATAAAACAATCAGTACTAAGAGAATGTGCAAGCAATATAAACATTTATTAAAACAAAAAGAATATAAAACAAAAATTAATATCTGCTAATTCTCTAGGTAGGCTTATTAGGTTTATTGTCAGTTTACAAATTAAATTTTCGGTAATTAAGAAGGTGTGACTTGAAAATATGTGTGCTGTTACAAAAAAGATCTATTCTTGAACATAGTGCATAATCTCACAATGTAACATATTTTATTCTTTTCATTCTCTGAAGGACATCTTTTTTATTAGATAGTAATGAATATATGAACACCTGATGGGTTCGAAAAGGCGAAAATTGATATTAAGACAACTTTCCATACTTATTAATACTAAACGCCTGGTTTATTGAAAATGAGAGGAATTTCGGCCACTTCACTTACAAGAATAATTTTTATAATACCTTATGTACTATTTTTCATCCTGAAAAATCACGAAATGACATGAAAAAAAAAACCAAAAAAACTGGAACCCCTTCGTTCCGGGAATATGTGCGTTGATATAAATAAATACATAAATAAATATATAGATATATGGTTATTTTTAAAACTCAGATAGATATTTATTGAAGACTGGGCAAATTTTCAGATTCGGTTCAGAATCGATAATACGTAAAATATAGACGATCCATTGTTGTTCTGCAGCTTAAATGGCTGTCTACCGCCCGACAAAATCAACTACTTGTAAAACTGATGATGAAGTAAATTTTTTATTTATATCGGTGTAAATTAAAAATAAAACAACTTAAATTTACACAAGAAGTTACTACGGTGATTTATGAAATCAAAAGAAATAAATAAAATGTTTATCCTTAGCAAAATAACTTAACTCATGGACATGCGGCGCCAGCAGCAGCTTACCATGAAGCGGTACCTGCCGGCGACCGCGACCTTGAAAAAGTCGATTTCAAATATTTGAATACACTTTAGGAAAGTCTATTTTACTATAACTTACAGAAATATAACCTAATATAACCTAATATAACCTAATAAAACTGTTTTAGGATATTTAGAATACTAGCTGCGCCCCGCGGTTTCACCCGCGTAAATATCGAAGTCGTAAAAATCATCCCATGGCATCCCATAGGAACATATATTAGGAATAAAAACTATCCTATGTGTTAATTCAAGTTACAATCTATGTGTGCCAAATTTCATGAAAATCGGTTCAGCAGTTTTTGCGTGAAGAAGTAAAAAACAAACAAACAAACATACTAACTTTCGCATTTATAATATTAATAAGATATTGGATACATACGAATGAATATTAGTATAATAAATATAAATTCCCGACTATCACTTCCAACGCCGCCCCAGATGCTAAACAAAAATGCTTCAGTTGCCGAATGCCGACTAAAAGTTTGTAAACTATTTCACTCGACACATCTTCTAGACACTTTGTTGCACTTTATACAGTTACATACACATTTATGTTGTACGTTCACTTAAAATCGTCAATTCATTGGAAATAGATCACACTATGCAGAAGGCCACACATTTTTATTGCTGCAAACCGAAAATCTGTGCATCTGTCCGGTATATCTTTTGCACCAATAGGCTCAGTTGTTTCCACAGTAAAACTGTAGAAAATGAGTACCGCCTCGTTAACATAATATCAATCATGATTAAATAGAATAGAATATACTTTATTCAGGTCTTCAGTCACACTGTTATACATTAACACATCTAATACTAAATGGTTGTAACTATTGTTAGAATCTCCAAATTTACTCAAACAAGCCGTCTGTATGTAATACTTATTGAATTAGGAAAATATTTAATCTACTAAGCAAAACGTATGGTTGTCGAGCTCTATCTTGCACAAACAAAGATATAAATTCGTTAGAAGTTTGTCAGCACAGAATTGAAAGAAGCATGATCATTATAAGATTAAGGGATACATTGAGGATGGAAACAATACGAAAACGTCAGATCAAACAGCTGACAACTAAGTGCGCAGGTCGTGACGTCATAAGAAATCGTCATAGTGACGGAGCCGTACTGAATTCCTCACCGCACAGACGTGCGTGGTGGCTCCGTTGACATCGCGGTGGTGGTCGTTTGGAGAGAATCGCAGTGGTTCACTTCTCCCCGAACCACGACCGGCCCGCCTTAGAGATTCCTTGATGCTCTAGGACCAGCAATGAGGAGGATAGCAGCCTGCCCAGTCGTGGCTCTCGACTCAGACAAGACTACCTAAGGGGAGTCACCCAGCGTCTCCTACTCACTTCCGTCCGGCGACCCACCCCGGGTATAAAGCACGGGTTTTTGCCTAGACCGGGGACCGGGGGGAATGGACGAGTCCTTTACAAACTACCCGCTGATCCTGCCACTCCTTTTTGAATTTTCACCAAATGAATTTTTAAATTATCATATCGTTAGTTTCGGAATCGGTGTTGTATGTTACTTGTGACAGCGCATCTATTAATTTGTTTTGAGAAATCAATTCAGATTCAGTTCTCAAAAATTAACGTTATTTGATAGCGACTATTTTAGGGTTGGCTGTTAGATGGTGTCAGCCAGGCTGTTTCTCATTTTAACATAAAGTAGGTTTTACAACTATGTTAATATTTTACATATTGATAATAATTATAATTAAAAGATATAAAAGACTGCCACTTATATAGCACATTAAACTATTTAATTATAAAAATAATCGAAATAAACTGAAGAAAGACTTCTTGATTGAAATATTACTTTATTTTGTGAACATTAAGTTGTCCAAAATGACAAGCCTGAATGTATATTTTTTATAACTATGACGTCAGACGCGCTATATTGGGTGTGTCGTCATGTGACAATTGAAAAATCATGATTTTTCATTTAATGTTATTAAAAATACAATCTGTATGATTTTATACTTTTCCTGTAACTTTGATACTTGTAGTATGTTTCAGGAAAAATATAAATTGAGTTAATTTCCAATAAGTGTCCACAACCCTATCATAATGTAGTGCTAGCAGCGGCCTGCGGCTTCTCTCGCGTGACTATCACACTCCGCTGCTATTTGTCATAGCGCGGTGATGTATATTATATTTTGTAACGAGCCTCTGTAAATGGGTTGTCTGGCACTGGAGGATTTCGCAAATCGGACCAGGAATTCCTGAGATAAGCGACGAGGTTGCACGTTGTAGCCGAACTGAGGCGCCGCGCCGTCGCGTCCCCGTCGGGGCGGAATTTAAAAAAGTATAAAAAGCAACTACTACGGTTAAACTGTACGTAGGCACGGCACTCTTGTGTTAGCCACCGTCTACAAACATGACAACACAGTTGTCCTTGTACCACGTGAGCGAGCGCTCCTCGCTCGTGCTGGCCCGGCTTGGCTGTAATGCGACATGGCGCTCCCTCTTACAAAACTACAGTTTACTACAAGTATTTTGCACTAGACGAAAAAACATGAAAAATTTAAAGATCGTTTAAAAAATGGAAATATTTTATTTGATACAAATATAAATAAATTGAACATAAGTTCATATAGTTTGTAAGTTCATTAGTTGTTTCAACAGATTGTCCTGAGCCTGGCCCACAGGGTCCTTGGGGCTTGCGACCGGTGGGTCCTTCAGGGACAATACGTACGGGTTTCTGCGTGGCGCCGGAGCGGTCGACGGTTTCATTTCTAAAAGAAAAACGAAACAAAAACAATTCTTATTAGTATATAATATGTAATATGTAAGTTACATCTTTTAGTTTATCTTGTAGTTATTATAAATTAGTATTTTACGGTACAAGGGAGGTAAAATGGCGATCAAGGCACGGTTTCGCGCACGAGCGGAGCGAATGCGTTAAAATTATGCGTGTTGTAATAGCCACGGAGCTCCAGCGTGTCGTTCACTATTTTTTAACACAAGTGTGATTATTCCGCTTGAAGGAACTAATTAGTATTCAGTGTTATATCATGTTTTAGACTTCACAACTGAAGGAGACCAGGGGATTATTAAAATAATATGTTATATAATATAATGAAATCCATACTAATGTTATAAAGTTAAAGAGTTTCTTTGCGAGTCAGTAAATAACTGCCATTCAAACTAAAATTAATAATCATTATCCTCAAGGTGTCATAACCAACAAGATTTATCACAATACTTGTCTCATATTGGTGATCAAAGTATAAAATCTGTATTTTGTTACCCAGAATATTGACTTGTATAGTTACTATAAATGCGTAAGCAAATAGCCCAATTATATAATATATCATAAAGAATTTATATATAAAAAGTTTCATCATAATCGGTTGAGTAGTGACGTGAACCGTAACAAACACACTTACATTCACATATTTTATAATATTAGTAAGAATAATCTTATAAAATAACATTCAGTTTTAGTAGATTAGCATAATAATCATAGAAATCAGCAAACTTGAACATCAAATAGGATAACCTATATTTTATTTATTTACCTCCATTTACAATTTTTGTGTACCTTTTTATTAACAAACCACTGTCAACTATTATTTAATACGGATAGATAGATCTTTTCTTTACCTTACACCGTGCGATATTCCATTCAATAATTTGCGCTTTATTTACGATTTAGCGGGAGTTAAATGCGGATTTATTACACACCGTGTTAAAAAATAATATTGGTAACTAACACTATTTTACCTATATGATTGTATTTACATATTTATTATTTTATTCATTCGAGGAGATTTTTTTATGTTTAAGGGCGACAGCACACACGAGATTTTTAGACGCGGAGACCGGCGTCTTTGACGCTTTTTATACGCTAAATACAGCGACTAGAGACTAAGCGGCGCACACTTTAAAACGCCAGACGCTGCGACTTAGACACTAATGTATGTCAATTAACCTCAAATAAAGTCTAAATGCAGTCGCAACTGTCGCACGACTCTCCGTGGTCGTCCATACTGTCGTCGTGGCGGCGGGCGCGGTGGCGTGCGCGGCGCGGGCGCGGCGGCGAGCGCGCGAGCTGGCCACAGTGAGGTGCGAGTTAACACTAGTGTTTAGACGTTTATCTATCTATAGAATAATGATATGCACATCATTTGAGTTAAGGTTCTTTTTTAATTGACACAACTTCCGTTGGCTTGACATAATGACGGGCGCTGAGTCGCTTAAGCCCGATTTACTTTTCAATATGTACAGTAGCGAGTTAACTTGCATCATCGGCGAGTTAAGTAGTTATTATCATCTTGTAAGTTGTCAATTACGTTGACTTAAATAGAATAGAATTCTATTTTTCGGCGAGTCAAGTGCGATGACGTCCCCTCCCGCGCGTCTCCCGCACCCCACCAACTATACTGACGGCGTGTAGATGACTGGGTTTAGTACAGTGCATAAGATTGTAGATTTACTATTTTCACTTTCAACATTTTCTAAAGTAGTGAAATAATTTCTCTTAATATAGTACGTGCATAAATTGATTTTCAATAATTCTTTGTCTATTTTCTGAATTGAAATGACTCGTAAGAGAAAATAAACTGGCGACGCGACTATACTATTCTCGCAATAACAACTTATGACTACTAAACTCGCCTACCTTTGGACGCCACTTAACACTTAAGTACTTAATACATGACTGGCTGATTTCTTAACTCGCTGTAAATCGGGTTTTAGTGTAGTCGCGCTTGGCTCCCGCCCCCGTCACTGCAATGTGGACGCAAGGCGCGTTTTCATATGTTTGATATTTCCGCGCCCGTACACGCGCAGTCTCAGTGTAGACAACCACTCTGTGACCGGTCGCAGAAAGTCGCAAAATCGCCGGTCGCCGCGTCTAAAAGTCGCGTGTATGCTGTGATTCTAAAACCATGTTCGGTTGGATGTTTTAATGAAATCAGGAGGCAAAGTATTTCCTTATATACTACTTCGGACTCAAAAGTAATTATTTTTTGTTCTCTTAATTTCTCAATGTGACATATAAGCTTGGTGGATTGTACAGATATAAGAGCGGAAACACACGCGCTACTTTTAGCAGATTTTGCGACTGCATCGATGCTGCAAGATTTATCACGATTTAGCGACTCTGCATTCGGTCCCCTTAAAATACTACTAATAAGACTTTTTAAGAACTGCTCTAAGTTTATTATAAACATTACTTATATGATTTTTTCACGAAAATTATTGCATTTTCATATCATCGCCATCCAGAAGACATCCACTGCTGGATATAAGATTCGAATCGTGAGGATTCTTGAGAACAACTTATAAACGTGGCTCAGAAGTAAGGTGAGTCTATAATTCTTCACTAAGAGTTTATCTCCTTTCTTGAAGAGAATAACCACAATACTTCTGATCCACTCTTTCGGAACACTGCTTTCGAGAATGACTGCATTGTATAGCTTCTGGAGAATTTTAAGTATCGGCTCTCCGCCTGCTCTCAGAAGCTCCGCCGTAATTCCGTCATCCCCCGGTGCCTTTTTGTCCTTTAGATGTTTCACGACCATTAGAATCTCTTACAGACTAACGTCCGGGAGGTTTTCGGTGTAATGTCGGCCAAGTTTGGCTCTGGGATCTTTGGCCAGACTTACAACAGGTTGTGTCAAATTGTACAGCTGTCTGTAGATGACTACATTTGTCGGAGCGCCCTATTATATTTACTTTTTTGAAGATATAATAATATTATATTATACTAGCTGCGCCTCGTGCTTTCACCCGCGTAACTTTCGATTCCGTGGGAATATCGGGATGAAAAATAGATGTTGGCCGATTCTCAGACCTACTCAATATGCTCACAAAAAATTTTATGAGAATCGGTCAAGCCGTTTCGGAGGAGTATGGCAACGAAAACTGTGACACGAGAATTTTATATATTAGATAATATGCATTTAATAAGCTTACCTTCTACTGCGTTTGTTGGTTTTTTCATCGATGCCTTTTCTTTTTTTGAGACAAAAATTCTAAAAAGTTCTTTTGCTAAATTAGTGTTACCACTTTTCATTTGCGACAAAATGTGTAAAGCTATATTATATTTCATGTCATTTTTCGGTTTCCCTTCAATGCCCTCTTTCATTTCTAGGTATGCTCTTACGCGATTAATTATTAATTGGTTTATTATACTATCTCTAGTTGGCTTGACATCTTTATATGTTGGATCTCTATAAAAATGGTCTTGTGTTTCAACTAATCTATTTATCTTTCCGTATACATTTGCTTCCTTTATAACATCTTCAACAAACATTTTTTCTTCTGGCATTTTACTTCCTAGAACATTAGTAACTATAGTATCATATAAATTTATATTTTTCAGGGCATGTTCAATATCTTCTTGTAACTCTTCCTGTTCCTCCTTTGATAAGCTAGCTATCAATTCGCTGGATGATTTAAGGCCTTTTAAAAACAATTGATTTTGTCTGACACCGGCTTCTATTGATTTCAGGAACAATAAACGGTTTTTAGGTGAAACATTTTTAGATAATGCTAAATTATTGTCAGAAACTCCAGAATCTTCAACTTTTTTCCTCAAATTTTTTATTTGTTCGTAGGTTTTAGGCTTTAGTGTATTTGAATTTCTACGAGTTTTTTGTTTTAATTTTATGTTAATCGCATTAATAACTCGTTCAAATACTTTTGCAGATTGCGACAAGACTCGTCCTGTAGCCTTTCTTCGAGCACCAGTAATAGTTTTAGAATCCAGTTTTATTGAATTAATCAAGGATTCAATTTTATTTATAGAGTTTTCTTTTATCTCATTAGGTGTGGGAAGAAATTGTTTTTGATCACTTAAGGCATTAAAAATACAAGGTAAAACTTGAGCTATATTAATTTTTTTAATATCCTCCTCATTCGTTTTTAACTCAAGTAAGTCATCAATAATAGCTTTCAGATGAGTTTTCAATCTTTCTTTAACAATTTGAAGCTTTCCACCATACGTTTTTCGCGAATTTGTTTCCTTCGGTTTTTCTGTCTGTGGTAACTTTTCCGTTGTTGTAATGGTTTCATTAACAATGTTCTGTTTTATATCTAGGTTTAAGGATTTCAATAAACCCGCAAAAGTTTCCATGTTAAGGAATTGAGAAAGGAAATTGAGAATATTTCCTTCGACTTTTAACACACTATAATTTTCTTTTGTTTGTAAATTATTTTTATAGAGACAATTTGGATTATTCTCTATATGCGTAATGTAATCTAAAATTAATCTATCTTTAATTGTCAAGTTCATATCCTTAAAGTGAAGATTTTGATTATCATTTTGTTCTCGAAAATAATTGAGATTATGTTCTCTCTGCTTCAATTTTTCATGATGATTTGGAATCAATAGCTTAGAAATTTTATCTACAACATTTCCAAAAGTCACCAATGTATCGTGCTGGAGCACAGTATCGATTGAACTGTTGGTCACTACAGGTTTTGGTTCTATGTGCTCGATATGTTTATTAATCCTATCAAAATCATTAATGAGATTTAAAATATCATTTAATTTTGATAAGGCATCTGTCTTCGTCCAAAAAGGCGTGCTTTTTCTTGCGACAGTAATATTTTTGGCTTTTTCCGTGGAAGTTTTGTTGCTTGTTGTGTTCTGAATATTAGTGAAATTATTCGCATAAGTTTCGCATATTGTTATATTGTTCTTTGAGTTTTTATTTTTTTCAAGAGAATCCGATAACTTCTCTAGAGCATTTTTCAAGAAAGTTTCTTGCCTAATACTTAAAGGCTCTTTAAATAACTCAAGCAAGTCATTTATTTTTTCGTGTTTTAATGCATCTGCTTCGATAGATCCAAAGTCTGCATAGTTTTCCATTTTCCACAACTTATTTAAAAGATTGCCAGCAATAAATGCCATAGCTGTAAGGGTATCATTTTCCGGAGTGAAAGTAACATTTGACACAGGAGACATATTTTTCTCCCCTATTATTTCAACCCCCTTTTTTAATTCATAAGCTACAAGTTTTGATACGTCTGTATCTTTTTTAACTTGAGTATAGTTTCCTAATGTGCTTAACAAATTTTTATCTGATAGACCTATCTTTTTTTTGTCAGCAGGATCTATTTTATTTTCCGTGCTGATATGATTGTATTCTTGATGTTCATTTGGCTCAATCTGCAATGTATTTTTTCCTGTCTTGCTTTCACTCTCCTTAGGAAAGTTTCTTCTTAATGTTTTTGGTGTATCCGCCACAAATTTGCCGGCTTTAATAGTTCCAATACTACTTGAATTTTTTAATGTATCTAAGAAATTTTATCAATTAATAAAGTTATTAATTATAAAATTTTAATTATTTATTTTATATAACCAACCTACGTACCTTCATTTACTTCATCTAAAGCATTATAAAATTTGATTGTATGAGTTTTATTCGTATCATCATGTACAGATCTTTTTCTCCTTAGTGCGTCTTCAATATAATCTTCAACTAAAAAAGAAATGATATTTAAGAATACTGCTATGTGTAAATATTCTTGAAATAATACTTACCGTGCCGCTTATTGATGGAGTACTGTGCAAAGTGCGAATGATACAATGGTTTTCGTGCAATATTTATATTAAAAAAATCAGTGGAGTGCATCATTTAAGGTATAGCAACGAGATAACCTGAAAAAGAAATGTAAGCTAAATGTTATTTTACTAGAGGATTATTTTACACAAAAAAATCAGTGTAGTGCGAAAACAAACGAGCAGTCGGAGCCATTTGTTGACTATCGCCGTCCATTAACATCTGTGCGTTAAGTTGGCATGTCTCTGTGTTGCCCGCTTGCTAGGAGTTTCACAAACAACACACGACAGCATGGGCCAGCATAGGCCAGCATGGGCCAGCATAGGCCAGCATGGGCCAGCATTTACCTGCATGGGATCAGAGATATATCCCCGGTCATGCCGCTCTCGGCCTTGGATGTTGTATTTTCAACAACAATTCCGTTGTAATCCAGTAATGCGCATTGCAATTCAGTAATAGCAAATATCTCTTACTAAATTAATAGGAAAAATGTAGGCTAGTGTTAGTTTCGTTACAATCGAGTACTTTTTATATAGAAAAATATAATAGAGAGAACAGAAAACCCAACTGCTTAAAATCACTACATAGTATAAAACAAAGTCTCTTTCCGCCGTCTGTGTGTCTGTATGTTAGATCTTTAAAATTACGCAACAGATTTAGATAGGTTTTTTTTAATAGATAGAGTGATTCAAGAGGAAGGTTTATATGTATAATAACTGCATTTTTTAAATCCAAAATCCACGCAGACGAATCTGCGGGCGGAAGCTAGTATTAAATAACTGAAACGAAAAATAACGAGTAGTGGCCGATACTAGTCGGCACATTTTAATGATTAAGTAGATTTTTGCAAAGACCCCGACTGTACATACTAAAATGTTAAATACTACATTTAACATTTTAAGGAGTTGGTTTTGTTAATTTATTTCGTTCCTTTTATGGTCGCCGCACACTTATCAACTCGGAAACGGATCGTAAACGTATCACCTCAAGCCGATCAGAATTATTTGTAAGAAACTTCATAATGCAACGCACACTAATGGGGACCGTAACGTAATCGTATCGTCTTCGCTTTTCTAGGCGAGGCGTTTACGACGGTGACCAAAAAGTAACCCTGTATTGGTCCAGGACATCTGCAGGAATTGAATAAGTAACAAGTGTGAAAATATCTTACCTAATACTAGTTCCTTTTCTTTCTTTTCTGGTGAGGCGACGAGACGATTTTTACTTTTTAACTCTGTAAAAATATATGATAGTAAGTAAACTAGTGATATAAATACATAAGTACTCATAGCCGAGTTTCGGCTACGGCGGCCACCTCTACTTTGGCTAGCCGCCTGCCCGGGACGTAGTACAGTGCATATTGGTACAAGACACGGCAGTTCGCCGAGGCATCAGGCGCAGG
>LUGF01032469.1:338785-355386 GCA_001625245.1 Calycopis cecrops | reverse complement strand
CCAACTAAAAAAAATGCTTCTTTATGTTCAAAATTATATCGAATGGGCCCCGTCCGATAAATTTGCCAGGGACCTCGAGCCGAATAGTTACGCCACTGTATCGAGAGTTCCGAATATTTTACCTGTATTCCACACCTTCTAGAACAACTAATCGACACTTGGTTCATCTAATATTGCAAACAGAATATTCTTTTATATGCCGTTGTTGCCGATCAATTTCACTTTTAAATAAATATGATTCTGTTAGTATATTATTATTGAAACTGAATAGATATCTAGTCAATGTTACTTGATACAGAATTTTATATTATTTAAATGCAACTTATATGTAGGTAAATAGTACTGCTAATACTACTACTCCGATAAGGCTACACCGATACTCATAAAATTTTGTGGGCATATTGGGTCTGAGAATCGGTCAACATCAATTTTTCATCTCGATATTTCCACGGCATAGCAACTTGCATGGGTGAACCGCGGAACACCGCTAGTTTCATCATAAAATGTTGGAGCTTACAAAATTGGGTCGCCGGGATATAATGGAAGAACAGCTCAACATGTATCTTATTCCATGTCCCTTCTGACGGAGTCTTGCGTATCCCAAGTTGTTTCAACTACAACTAGCAACCTTAGTTGCTAAGTTGCTAAGTTCTCTTTAAAAGCTACTTAATTTAACTTAATTCATACTAAGAAAAGTGACAATAAGAAAAAAATACCAGTGCAGTTGAAATACTAACATACATTTAAGAACATCGTGCAATACAAACTTAAATTTGAGAACATCGTGCAAGTACAAAACAGTGTTTGGCGCAAAAGCAAGAGAGTGTGCAGTGTGACTGTGATGTGCAAATAAAGGTTATTTAGAATATCAGGTTATAATATGAACAAAAAAAATTGACACATACACTTTTATTCTATAATCACAGTAAAAAAGTAAAAAAATACACACACACCACTTATATAAATAACACCACTGACAAAAATGTATCAACTTATTAATTGGAATTCTGTAACTTTTAGGGGATATTTTTATAGGATTGATGTTGTAATAATGGACACATCCAAATATTGTGATTTTAAAATTTTCCTTCATCTTCATTCTGCTATTTTACGGTTTCAAATTTTAGATTCCAACACAAAACACATTTGTAAAAAACAATTTTGTAAGTTGGCTTAGTTTTAAATCAACGTTCTTCTGTTTTGTAGGGATTTTTCCAGAGTTTTGCAGCTTTTATTAATTATATCCCATATAATAAGTTCACGCTGTATGTTAAACACATATTACATAAAAGTACAACCGTTATGTATGTATGCACTCGCTATCTCCGAAAAGAGTATCAAAACGCATCTTCTTCATAAACCATTTTTATATCATCAGTACTTGTTTGATAATTTCTTGTCAGTTTCGTTATTTAAATCTCGTCACTGCTCATGTGAAATACACATTCACTCTATTTTGGAAACATTAACAAATCAAGTTTTCCTTCTAATTTCCATTTGGTTAGTCATTATTGACTATGAAGTCTACGTAGTCTCCGTAGGGGCTGCCGGCCAAGATGTTCTCCTTGGGCGTGCGAAGTTTCATCTGCTGAATCTTACTGCGCATCTGCGAGTGAAGATTCCTTCGGTGACCGTTTTGATGTTCACAGCACAGCGCGTCGCCACCTGCAACCAATCTTTCACTTACAAACAACATCTGGATAAAGTTAATCGAGCTTAATTAAAAAATTTCAAAACGAACATCTATAAACAAAAGATTGGTTGCGGGCTCACAAATAACAAAACCCCGTAAGCAGTGGCATGAGGGCAGAGTCTCCACACTCAAAGTGGCAAGTTCTGTCCCTGCAAATTCCGCTACCGTCTACATTGAAAGAGAAGGACCTAACACTACACCGCGCTAATCCAGTTCACTGTTTAGTCTGATAGATTACACCGAGCCACCGATAGAAGCATAAAAAGTGGATTAAAGCCCAGAAATCGATCATACCGATATCCAACAACGAAAAAACCCCAGCATCCATAGTACGTCTCAGTCTGAATGAGAGGCTACTCAAATACTTGGGTCGGTCCTGCTCGAAGTATTCGGCGTAGTAGGCTCTTGTGTAATCGGGATCTCTGAGCTTTCTATAGTAGCTGCAGTAGTAGGAGTCCCTTGGGATGCAGCCCACTTCATGGCCGTCCACAGAACAGACGCAGTACCAGCAGATGCTCGTGTTACTGTACGCTAGGAGATTCTCGAGGCTGTATGATATGTCGAGTTCTGTGTCGTTGGCCTTTGGGTTGTTGGAGTAGTACGTAGTACCTCTTTGACATTTCGCATGGCCGTCGTAAGGTATTTCGTCGTAAAACCAAATGTCATCTGTGATTTACAATTTCACAAATGAATATCAACGAATTGGTGCAGTTTTGATATATTTTACCTATTATGATAATACATATTATGTAGAATAACGTTTACAAAGAAAGGACGCAGATATGATAGCGGGTCTCAGTTTGGGAGTTAAATATTTCCAATGAGTTGTTGATTTCACACTTTTTCTTTTTATTTTATTTTTATCCATGGATGTGTACGGAGGTATTTGCTGGCCTAATGTTTAAGTAAAGTGTGGAACGGAATATGCAAAATTATTTTTTTTTTACAATTTTCTCGTCTTGCATAATATTACACCCATCGTACAAACTACCCAAAAATATTTTATGCGGCAAGGACGTTAAAAAAAAGCGGACGGGGGCTCTTCAAACAATAACCATAGTCCCATAGTATGCTGCCACGTACACACAGACGGCACACATACACAACAGTATGCTAGTCACCAATCATTACGCTACGTACAGTTGTCATGTTTGACAATTTTTAGAAAACATTTTATTAATACACGTAAATCAACTAAAAATGCCGTCTGTAGTAAACAGCTCTCGAAAATTTGAATTTCGGAAAAAAAAAGCCAGGGGATCACTTTTCATAGGTAAGCAATTCAGCTTCTTTCCGCAATTTTATTGTTTTCGTAACAAATTATGCAAACAATTATTGCTGTCAGAGAATCAACATTTTCATTTACCCTAAATTTGGTTAAATATTTTTTTAATAATACATACATTTAGTATTAATTATTATCCTATGTTTTATAGATTTCCCGCTGTAAATGATGTTTGGAATGTGTATGTATGTATCCCTTTACGAGTTTCCGAGAAAAAGGTCTTAACAGACGTACATACAGACAGACGGAAAACAAAGTGAACCTGTAAGGGTTCCGTTTTTTTCTTTGAGATACGGAACCCTAAAAATGGCCCTACTCATAAGATTATTTTACTTTTTATTTTAATCAAAAGGTACATTAACAGAACAGATTAAACATTACAAAATATGTAGAATTATAATTACTTACAATTAATAATTTGATATCCAATTATAAATGTACACAGCATTTTAATCACAAATTATACAGCACTATAAGTAAAAAACAAACAGACTATAGAAAAGAAAAAGATGACAAAGTTATAAGTAATATTCACTTACTAATTGTATAATTGTTGAATAATAATTTTATTAATTTAATATAACCATCAGGACAAGACATTTTTGATTGTGCAAAAACTATTGTGGAAAATGTCAATTTGTGAGCATATGGAGTTATAATTATTGCACTTTCGTGGGTTATTAGAGAGAGATATTAGACACATTATTGTTGCTAGGAGATAGGCAAAATAGCTGTGGATTTCGCATAGATCCATTTAAGATGAACCATTTAAAATTTTGTGTAGTGTGCACATGTCGCTAAACCATCGTCAGCTCTCTAGACTCATAATTTTAAACTTTTTGAGTCGATCTTCGTAGCTTCTTATTTTATGTATAGGTATACACCCGACCTTAGAACAAAGCACTCTAATGAACCTCCTCTGTATGGCTTCCATTCTATCTGTGTGTAAGTTGTGTTTGAAAGGACTAGCCTTACACAGTAAAAAAGACAACATACGACCGGCTTTGCAGATGTGATCGTAATGATGTGTGAAAGACATAGCGGAGTCAAATAATTCCCCCTAAATCACGCACTACATTGCATTTGTAGGATTATCTCTAATCTTGTAAGTAAAACTAAATGATGTTTTATTTTTAGTGAATGTGATAGCCAGACATTTGTGAGTGTTTAGTGACGTAGCACATACGTTTTTCGTCACACCAAACAGTATCTGATTTTATTTAGATCAGATTGGAGTATTTCGCAATCACTGAGGTCAAATCAAATCCTTAGATAACAACGTAACATGGTCTACGCGATCGAATGCTTTAGAGAAATCTGTATATATTGAATCTACTTACTTTTATGATTAAATGACTCGCATAAATAGGTAGAGTAACAAAGTAAACGACCGATCGCTAATGAAATCATGTTAATTTGGGCTTAATATGTGTTTTACATGATTGTATATCACGATTGTATATCATAATTGTATATGTGATACTCGAACATTTTCGTGGGGCAGTTCAATATACTGATTGGGCGGTAGTTCGAGACATCACTCTCATCTCCTGACTTGTATAAAGGGGTAATTCGCAACTTTCCAGAGCTCAGGAAATATACCTTCCTTCAACGACTTATCAAAAATTATCCCAAGTGATGTCACTAATGCAGCTGCACAAAACCTAATAAATATAGGGGGGATACCATCGAAGCCACCACTCTTAGACAAATCAATGCTTAGCAATTTCTGGGGCAATTCATTTTTTTTTATGGTTAGTTTACCGATTGGATAGTTAGACGACGAAAAGTTAGGAATTTAGTTATTATTGGAGCTTGTGCAATAAACTGAGGAGAAGTAATCAGAAAAGAAGGTAACAATATCTTTACCTGCACAACAACACCAATCTATCCTGATAGTGTATGTTGCGAGGATAAATATTGGTTACACGTTTATTTTTCGTATAACGCCAGAATGCTTTAATATTGAGTCTAAGATCATGCTCAGTAATTAAATATCCCAAAACTGTTAATAAAAATATATATATTTAATTGATTATTTTGTTTTATTGCTCGTTTGTACATTTTCCATGGACACCATTTTTTAATGAGCTAAAAAAAATGTTTTAAAAATCGAGCGTTTTATAGGAATTGACACCGTTTATTCAAATTAGACTGATTTTAAAGAAACAAACTTAAGATAAATTGTAAAGCTATACTTTATATGCGCAAATCATATACTCATAACTTAAGCTTATTATATTATATCGACTAAACAATAAAAAACTACTTTGTTTGAATTTCACGCTACATTAGTATTAAACCATTAAACCACCTTAAATAGGTGTCTGTAATCGTTCTGGGTGGTAGCAGCAAATTAAAAAGGTATATAAGTTAATAGAACCTTAAAAAAATTTATTCAATTTTTTTTAAAAATGGTGTAATTTTTCTTGTCTAGTAATCCTTTGCACGCGCAAACATAAATACACTGTCACAATTTTAATATTTTATTAGTTTCTAGGCAACATTCCGTCCGCTTTTTTTAACGTCCTTGTTATGCGGCTTTTAAAACTCCAAAATTAGAATATATTTAACTTGAACAAGTTCCTTAATAAACACTCAGACAAGTACTCTTCAATATTTCAAGTGTAAGAACTCGCGGCCCAAAAATAAATTGTTAATGTACTTGTTAATATTATTATTATATTTACCAACATATTATAAGTTGCATACTAACAATATGGGTGTTTTGTTGCCTGGTGCTTTAAATAAATAAATAATTATATTCGTGAAAAAATGGCTACAACCGGTCCAGTAGTATCGGAGCCTATTCAATAAAAAGAAACAAAACCTTGTTGCCTCTTTATAATATTAGTAATAGATGGGAACGTTGTTGTTCAGTTCAAGCAGAGATGGGTCGGTGATATTTACACTGCTAAGAGCCCTATTCCAGCGTCAGTAATTCAATGATCTGAAATGCGATGAAGTTGTGGACTGCTTATTGTCGGTTGAAATTTTGTTCACTGCTCCTCGCATTGCGTCACTGTCATGAACTTGCAACAATTACATTTTTTTTTTTAGTGTTCCAGTTATTTTTTTGTGTATTTCATGTATTCTATTTATTTGCTAGTCTATTCTATTCTTATTAATTATCTATTAGAATCCTATTAATACGAGAAGACTATTTTGTTTCTTTGTTTCGTATTTATTTCGTGGTGATTGTTTGCGTTTGCTAAAAAACTGTAAATAGGTGAGAGTTTTGTATTACCTAGCTATAGATACGTATATCGAGTATTTCAACCGCCCTGGTGTTCGTCCACCAACCTCGCCTTATTCTGTACGACAAAATCCTCTCGTGGTCGTACTGCCTACCCATCATCATCTGCTCCTTATATTCCACCATCAGCATGCACTCATTGACATTTACCGCGGGTCTTTGCCAGCAATGCTTTTCTTTTCCATCAACAGAGCAGAGACATATTTGACACGACTCATTCTTGACTCTGGAATTCATATGATGCTTCCTCCAATCATCGCTCCCGCCCTTTTCGGGGTCCATGACGATGTACGACCGACCCGGTATACATTCGTAACCGTACATCTCCGCGTCCTTCATTCTGGCGAGCCCTCCATCGAAATAGATATCTTGAACATATATCGTTATTTTAGAATGTTAAGGCGTTCATTGGAGATGGTGGAATGGGAATCAGTTATGGAAACCTATCCTTCACATCTGCTAAGATTCCAACCAGATTTTCTCCATTAAGGAAGTTTCTTTGGATGAAATCCATGTCGCCAGTTGGTCGAACAAATCGCACTTACAAAGTATTCTTATATCTACTTCACTTTTACAAATTATAGTTAATAGTAAAAATAGTCTCACCAGCTTTTACAAGAGTCCCCGCGAAGGCGAGGAGGGCGAGGAGGACCAGCGGCAGTTTGATGTCCATGTTGAATGTGACGTTAAGCTCGTCTAAGCACTTTATATGCGTTCTATGCTTCATTGCAATTGTTGATATATACAAGAGGGCCGGACTTGAATGGAGTTTAGTGCAAATTAATGTACGGTGACCCGCTCCGTTGTTTGTAGCATAGCTTATTGTAGTATAATGGGGCAAACGTGGTATATACATCCGCACAGAGCCCATCTCCATGGTCTATCGGCTACTTACACACCGCACAGATCACATCACACAAGCTCTACAGCTCTACATCCCAATAGACCCGATATTACTATACAAGACAACATCAACAAAGTCACTTATCTCATAGATATTGCAGTCCCCAACACCCATAACATAAAACAAACAATAACCGGAAAAATAAATAAATACGCCGACCTTACGAGAGAAATAATTGGAATTTGGGAGCAAAATAAAGTTTATATGATCCCTATCCTGTCCAAAACCGGAGTCGTCCTTAAAATTATTCACCAAAGTTTAAAAGCAATAGACTTAAAACATAAAATAATACAGCCCCTACAAAAAGCCGCTATATTTAAACACACACAGAATAGTGAGGAAGTTCATGCAATTACCCGAAAGCGAAATGTCCACAACCACACTGTACTGCATTTACTTGGCTAAGGAATAATGCAGAAAGAAAAGCAGCGTTAAGCTGAGTAAAAACAAGTATACCAACAATAATAATATCTGTACACTTTTACACACTACATTAGTCTAGCTCCGTGGTAAGTACCGTAAGGACTTGTGTTACGGGTACTAGACAACGAAAATATATTTAATATGTTTTATAAATTTAAGAAATTTTATATTTAATCAATATTTTTATTATATAAATACATAATAATAATCTCTCTGATGCACCATGCTCCGCTTAACCGAGCTGTGCACCACTGCGCCGGTCGTCATCGGCCCAAGTATACGCATGTAGCTCGATGAGGTCATTACTTACAATCGTCTGGATCCGTCCCTGTGTATCATCAATGATAAGCCACAATGCCGCCTGTGCAAATAAAACGAAAATCAATCAAAACCTTATCGCTTCTACACCTGCTCGCGGCGAACACACGCTAAATTGTTTTGGCTTATATTTTTTAATCATTCGCTATGGGCATCAATATTAATAATAATGATATTTTATTTGCTAGAAACATTGTACATTATAAATCTTAAATAATTGAGAGTTACAGTATGTTTCGTCGAACGTAGCGACATGTAAATATAAATGTATTTAAGGCTAAGGTATTCAAATTAACATTATATAGAATTTAAATTACACTAAATCAATTCATTAGATTGTTAAATATTAGCGTTAATTGTCAATTTGATTAAATTAAACATAAAATTTAATTATATTACTATATATGCTTTAGATTATGGGGTAAATTATCTATTCAAAAATTTTATACATAATATACCTAAAATTTTAATACACAATAATAATTTCCAGTCCATTTTTATTTATTAACAATAGATTTATTTATGTCATGTATGTTATAAATATTAAACACCATATAATTACTTATAATAATAAATTTATTTAAAAATTCATTTATCGAAAAAAAACATTTGTCCACTAATCATTTATATAATTTATTTTTAAAGGCGTTAAAAGGTTTTTAAATCTTCAGGCAGTTTGTTGAATATTTTTATGGACATAGGTACTAAAGCAATTTCTTTGAAATGTTGAAGTCCCAGATTGTTTTTAGGGTATCTGGTGTTAAAATTTGCAACTGGACTTTTGATTGTACAAAAGTCCGACATACGTTTGCGAACAAATATGCTTCTTTCATATAATATATACAAACTTGGTAGAGTAAGAACGTTGATTGTTTTAAAAAGAGGTTTACAAGATTCTTAACGGATTAGCCCCACAAATGGCCCTAATACACTTTTTTTGTGCAATAAATAATAAATTTATCTCTATGGTGTTTCCCTATATAATCACGCCATACCTTAGAGTTAAAGCTACAAATGCCATTTGTTGACTTACGGTTTTTGCCAGACGTCATAAGTCGTAGACATATTGATAAAAAAATTCTAGTATTTTGTACTTATATGTAATTTCCAGGATAAATTGTTGTCAATGGTCACACCAAGAAACCTTACAGCAGTTGTTTCCATGATAACGTCACTATCATAGTGTACGTCTAGATTTTTGCTCTTGCCATTTTTGTCAAAGAATTGCATGTACATTGTCTTTTTAACATTTACTGCTACTAATACCTTCTTTTTCAGCCATTCAATTGTATTTTTTTATTGTATCATTGATTTCAAAATTATATGTCAGTTCATCATTACATTTAATTACAACAGATATGTCATCTGCGAAAAGAGTACATTTATAAAAAGTGATATTAGGTAAGTCTATAATAAAAATAGAAGAGGACCTAACACACTTCCTTGTGGAACTCCCTTAATGTTATACTTAAGTTCGGACCGATAAAATATTACTTCTTGCTTACTATTAATATTCTTAATTTCTACGTACTGTTTGCGATTTAAAAGATAATTTTAAGCCACTCATTACCCTGACCTCGAATACCATAAACCAACAACCATAACCAATAATACCAACGGACAGACACCTTAGTAGTCCTAAGTATACCCAAGTCTATGTAATATATGTATTTCTATAATAAAAATCCTAAATATATAAAATTCCTCAATTTTATACATTATTAAAATTAAAAATAAATGAATAATTTTATGTACCTATTTATGTATAACCAAACGAGATAAAAATCGTAAACAATCTGACCGTCTTTGTCTTTCGTACGCTATTGCATAAGAAAGACAAAGACGAAAGAAATGAAATGAAATGAAAAAGTTTTTATTTAAAATAGAATTACAGGAATTACTTTTTGAACGTCCACAATTTAATCTATCACCGGTTCAACCCTAGCCCTGTCCTGAGAAGAACCGGCGAAACAAACTCAGCGGCCTCATGATTTATTTATTTTTATAGCATAGAAGGCAAACGAGCAGTTAGGTCACCTGATGTAAAGTGAACACCAACGCCCACAGACATCAGTAACACCAGAGGTCTAACAGATGCGTTGCCGACCTCTGATGTGATGAGATTTAGAATTAAAAAATATAAAAATACAAATAGGTACATTTGCATATTATAAATGATTTAATACAATACAATTTATTAATTTACAATAATTATGGTACAGAAACAGCCTGGGAGGAGGAGGAGGAGGAGGAGGAAAGTAATCCCAAGATGTGGTATCTGTCATAGCATCGGTTACCTTATAGTATGCCTTACCACACAAACGTTCTTTAACAACTTTTTTAGATTTATTAATCGAAAGTTTTTGGACGCTTTCTGGGATACTATTGTAGAGGCGTCTGCATTTCCCCCGAAAGGAATTCTCTACTTTACTAAGTCTATGAAATGGTATGTCTAATTTATGCCTGTTTCTCGTATTTATGTTATGATTATCATTATTCGTTCTGAATTCACTAATGTTCTTTCTTACATACAAGACATTATCCAAAATGTATTGAGAGTAAACAGTAAGTATACCGATGTCCTTAAATTTATTTCTAAGTGATATATTGGAGGCTAGTTGGTAAGTTGCACGAAAAGCTCGCTTCTGCAGCACGAAAATAGAGTTTATGTACGTTTCCCCACAACAGTATGCCTTAAGACATAATACTGTGAAAGTAACTAAAATAAACTAATTTAGCAGTATATTCATCCGACAAGTTCATTTGTGTTTGCATTGTGTTTGAAGTTATTACGTCTTTCTTTGTCGCTATTTTGTTTTTTAGTTTTTGTAAATTATTGTTCTTGATCAGTTAGTTTAGTGTTTCTTGATGGTTTTTATTGTTGGGAGTTGAAAAATATAAGGTGGAAGTCCTAACTCCTAAGTGTCGTCGCTGTCTTAAGCAGGCGGCAGCAGGCACGGCGCGGATGCCCGGCGAGGATGTCGGCGCCGTGCGCCCACCTGATCCGTCTGTCAGTACAATTTTGACGCGTAGGTGTACAGTCGATATCGGATTATTTAGTGATATCTAGACGTCTATACAGGGTTATTTTTTGGTCACCGGCCAAATTTTAAAATAAGGAAGTAAACATCATTTTAAGGGTGTGTTTTAAATTTTATCGTCTAATTGTAATATTTTGTTAAATAACAATCGATTTGAAATGGTCCTTAAAAATACATCGATTGGTTTTAATACGAAATGTATCGACTTCAAGGTCAGTGACGTCGGCCTACCGTGAGTCGCGAGCGTTGCACCTGGTGACCAAGATATATGTTTTACAACATGGGACAAAGTAATTGTTTCCAATATTTTTTTTTTAATTTTTTACTTCATAAATCGAATGTACCTATTATTGATTTTGAACCAAACCTGAAAATTTGGCCGGTGACCAAAAAATAACCCTGTATATAATTCATTAGAACTTCCAAAATTATATGTTCCATATCAATGTTTCTCAACTATTAAATAATGCTACTAACTAATTACAACTGGATATAGATACTTTTCTCTTGCAAGTTCTAAGATATAGTAATAATAATAATAATAATAAATATCTGTGGACTTTACACACCACGTTAGCCTAGCCCCGTGCTAAGTACCGTAAGGACTTGTGTTACGGTACTAGACAACGGAATATATTTAATATGTTTTATAATAACAATAGCAATAACAACATATCGCTTTCATAGACGAAATACCAATGTATCATTCAATATGGCCTATAATATCTGATTTATACATATTTTCTTTGATTGAGTAATGCTAAATACAATAATAGTTGCGATTCGATATGAGGTACATAAGGTCGCGGGTTCGCTGCCGCGTGGAACTTGTATAATTGATTTTCTTGTTACATGAGAAGCTCCCGAACCGACAACAATGGTCAATAATTGCTTAAATTAAACAGTTTTTTCTAAAGAAATTCCCAATCGGCTTTGTTTAAGCAAAAAAGTTTCTTTCTCCATATCTCCAAAATTTTCCGTTTGAGAGATATTAACAACAAAGGCAGCATATTACATAGTATGTAACTTTGGAGTTGGCCATAGCAATATATAAATTAAAAATGCTTGTGTAAATATAGTAATTATACTCATTAGATTTAAGAAATGTATAAGTTGCTTGTCTATTGCATTAGGTTTAAGTTCCTGTAAGATAGATTAATTAAGTGTTATTATAAATAAATAAATAAAAATAAATAAATAAAAAAACTTTAGGTGTGTAAATATGCAAAATCTGCCAACAACCTAACAGTATCGGCATGCATGGACGCAGCATCTCTCCAGGACCGCATTGTGCATGGTAAGGTTTAAATTAATCATTTTTGCTGGTGGCAAACTTCATCATCATCACTCGGACCACAGACGCCCATAAACAACTACATAGAGGTGTTGCATATGCTTTCCCTTCTTCCTCCTTGTGCCCCTTAGGAGCCACCGGAAACTCACACAGGTAAGAAACTGGCAGCATTGGTGGTGGCTTCAAGGTGGTATCGTGTAAGCCTATCTCCCCAATCGTGCCAACCCAACACGGTTGCAATGCAGCATGATATGCAGCTCTTATTGATAGCCGTTCGGTTGCCTGCTCTGAGGCGAGGCGAATACGTTACTTTTCCCATTAGTGTGCGTTGCAGTGTGGAGTTTCATACAAAGAATATCGAACGACTCGAGGTGATACGGTTACGATCTCTTTCCGAGTTGATATGTGGGCGGTGACCATAACAGTGGGTTGCATTATTACAATATGTCCATTGCATTGCATTGCATTTTACCTTTGAGCTCCATCTTCATACTCGACCACTTCTTCCTGTCTGCAGTAGTGGCAGTTATATACAGTATGTAGTAGTACAAATAGTAGTTCAAACAGACATCGGCTCTCTTTACGATCACATATCTCATTGTTTAGTTATGGGGGTATTTCGTGAAATGAGATAATAAATATTCTTAGGGACCAAAGTCGGAAATAGAAATAAAAATCACATTGAGCTTAAATTATTTACTTTACCGGCTGTTCGGAACTCGTGCTTTCTGATTGGGAAGAAAGAACAACCAAGAAACCCAATCTTAAAGTAATAATAAAGTCAGGATTAATATAATTTCTACAACCCTTTTACATATTTACAGGTACAATATTTGCATGAACTAGTCGTTTACTTTTCCCTTACTAAAATGAACAAACTTACATTACGACGGGAATACATTCCAGGTCAGCGAGTAATATGTAAATCATCCCTACACTGGGCAAACATGACGTTTTGTAGTGGTGTGATTTGCCAACTACCCGCGTCCTATAAATTTGTCACATAACACGTCACTACTTGTAATTTAGTTGACGTCTTCGAAAAGGTTGCCAGGTTGCTCTTTTTCTTCTAACAATATAATATTTGTTCCAAATAATTTTTGATCTATACTTCTACTAAGCTGTGCTGACGTGTTTCGTGTGGTGTGTAAATAGCCGGTGGTCCATGGAGAGAAGAGGAGGAAAGAGGGAAACACATTTGTAGAACCTCTATGCGGATGTCTATGGGCGTCAGTAGTCATGAAAGTGGCTTCCATTGCTCGTTTGCCCCCTTATACTATTAAAAACTGTCCAATTCATAGAGCTTAGTTATCATATGCACTGTACTTACAACTTGGAAAACTGCAAAATACTCCACACAAACTTCCTCCTATTTCGAGGAGGTGGGGAAAAAAAGACAAAGTAATAATAATAATAATATCTTTGGACTTTATAGTTTATACACTACGCTAGTCTAGCCCCATGGTAAGTACCGTAAGGATTTGTTTTAAGGTACTAGACAACGGACAATATATAAATTAATATGCTTTATAACTTATATTTAAGATTTTTATTTTAGAAATACAAATAATACATAGATAAAATCCCATGACCAATACGGAATTCGAACCCGCGACCCCCGGCGCCACATGCTCCGCTTGTCCGAGCTCCGTACCACTGCCCCAGCCGGTCATCAAAAGTAGCATAATATTATAAATGTCTCCACATAAAAAATCCCACCAATCCGTCGCTCCGTTTTGACTGTGGTTTTGACGTGACAGAAGGACAAACAAACACACAAACACACTTCGGCGTATTATTCAATCTGATGCGTGGATACGATCGTGAACAAGATGAAAAGTGAGAAAACCATTATATTCTTAATTTTTTATTCAACAATAAAAATATTATAAAATATTTTTAAACATTAGTAAAATATTAGTAAACCTATATTTATAAAAGTAAAATTTAAAAATCAATATAAATGTATAAAAATAGCATCGATTTCATTTAACTACATAAATGAAACTACTTTTAACTACCACACAACATTTCACGACGAAAGGCTAACTTACTGCTCCGATACGTCCACTAATTAACACTTTTATCCAAAAGAAAAAATATTAAATTTATATACCTTTGAATGATCGTTGACTGATAGTTTTCTAATAGAACCGTCGCGTCGGCCAATGACGCAGTTTTATAACTAAACAGTAAGTTAGTACTACTAGCTGTATTCTATTTACTTTAAAACTCCAGGATTTGAGAACACATTTTACAATTACTTTTATCCAGTGGCGGCGTAGAGCGGGAGGGGGCGGTAGAGGCAGTCCGCCCTGGGTGCCAAGCACCAAGGTGTGACTACTGAACTGAATAGTGTAGGTTAGTAGCCAGCCACTGATGCAACGGCACGACGAGGACGGCGTAGGCGGAAGGGGCAAGTGATGTGAGCCCCTCCGCCCGCGACGTATTTTTTTAATTTGAGATTTGATATGTTGTTTTATTTTGGAGCTCCTCGCTCAATATGAAACCGCCTCGGGAGCAAACCAATACTACGCCGCCACTGTTGTATGATCATCTTGGCAGCAGCAGCAGGTTTAGAAGTGATAAGCGACCCTTAAGGTACGAGTAGACTCTTGTCTTTTAAACAATAAATAGTCTTTTTTATATTTTGTTGATCTTCTCTTCCAACTGATACTACAACCGATAGTCATCTTCTCCTCGGTCCGCCGGGGCCCGCAGAGTAAACTATTTAATTCCTACATCCATCTTTCCAAGATATAAAAAAGCATAAACTCAATAAAGAAACAGTTCACTTGTGAAATACTTTTCGTACAGCCCACAAACTTCGCTTCCGTTTTCAAACTTTTCCCCTATTAGTTCCAGGCCAGGCCAAGCATTAGCTATTTCGTGCGGAGCGTGACTGTGCGCCGAGGCCAGGCCCCAGTAGAGGCAGGAGGCCGGGACCCATGGCCTGTAGGGACTGAGCCTGTGGTCGTGAGTCAGCCCCAGGCCCAGCTGCAACTTGGCGACCAGATACGTGAAGTAGACGTCTTCTAAATTGATCATGGGCACCTCGTATGCAGCGTTTAAAATGCTCTTCAGGTGGAGCGCTGTAATTTAGAAAGTGTTATTAAGTGGCTGATCCTCGGATTAAAAATAATTCTATTCAAACCTTACCCTATCAAAAACTCCCTAAAAGTTTTCATTGTTGTGCTTATTTTTGCAATGAAAACCAAATCGAAGGCAACAGGAAGGACAAATTTGTTCTCGTGCTTACTGTCTTCTATCCGATCAGAGCACACGACTCTACATACGCCATCTCTCGCTCACATAACATCTATGGGAATGTCTGGATAGCCTATAGACTATGTAAAAGAGTACAGAATACCACAGTCGTTTATAGCCAGAGTTCACTAGCTGCGCCCCGCGGTTTCGCCCGCGTAAATTTCGATCCCGTGAAAAATAAAAAAATCATCCCATGGCATCCTATAGGAACATTTTTTCGGGATATAAACTATCCTATGTGTTAATCCAAGTTACCGTAAATGTGTGTGCCAAATTTCATAAAAATCATTTCAGCGGTTTTTGCGAGAAGGAGTAACAAACAAACAAACAAACATACAAACTTTCGCATTTATAATATTATTAGGAATAGGAATTAGGATTCGGATTGGGCTTTGGCTTGCAAGTAAGAGGTACTCCCACACTGCATGCTTGCATGTAGCGGAATTGGGCCGGCACGACCGGGGAGGTACCTCTCACTTACGCAAAGTAGTGACGGCTGTGCTGTCGCTTTCTTACTGTGTGTAGGTAGCCGGTGGCCCATGGAGGTGGGAGGGGTAAGAACGGCAGCGCATCTGTACAGCCTCTATGCGGATGTCTACGGGCGTCGGTGGTTATGAAAATTCGACTGCTCGTTTGCCGAAATCAGGCAATTTAAGTGTTTGTTGGTTTGTGTATGCTACAGAAGCTCTCACCGCGCACCAGGTACGCGGTGCCCGACAGGTACTGCGAGATCTCGTCCGTGCGGTGCAGCCAGCGCGGCGTGTACCACTTGTTGTACTCGTCGCGGTGCAGCCGAGTGCTGTCCTTGCGGTAGCCTGCGTCACAATATACACAGGTACAATAAACAAGCTGACTTAACCGGCAGCTATATGCAACTAGGCTACAATATATAACAAATATCTGATACTCATTTTGGCTCCTGCAGAATATAATTTGTAAGGTAAAAATGAAGAACGGTAATGTGGCACCAATCAAATTCTGAAGGGTGCTTACAGGAAGTCAGGAATATACACTCCTTTGCAAAAAAAACGGGCACCTAAGCAAATAATCAATTAAGTGATTATTATTACGTTATTTGGTGATTTACCTTTATGGTTTCGTAAATTAATCACCAAGGAAT
>LUGF01032469.1:294036-319463 GCA_001625245.1 Calycopis cecrops | reverse complement strand
TATTTTTTATTTTTGACAAAGAATATGGAGAGCTATTTATCAAAAATAGGTAACATTCTCCATTTATTGAACATTATCCTGCTATCTTGCTGCTCCACACTTCGTCAAGAAATAATATTATGGAATACTAGCTGTGCCCCGTGGTTTCACCCGTTTAATTTCTAGGAAATATGGGCATAAACTTCACCGGCCTATTTCACCTCCTTACGGGTTGAATTTCTAAAAATCCCTTCTTAGAGGATGCCTACTTCATAACATCTACCTGCATGCCAAATTTCAGCCCGATCCGTCCAGTGGTTTGGGCTGTTATATAATATAGATTTCAGCAGTTCAATGTTGTGATGAGTTTCTTAAAGTCTGTGTCAACAACTAAAGCTAATAAACATTTTGCAAAAAAAGGAAGTACTCAAACAGAGATATGAAAGCTGAGGATCCAACTCAAGTGTGTGGGTATCGTGATATATCCGCCTACCCTCATGGGATCTGGCGTAAAGACGTGTAGTTGTTATTGTAGAAAAGAATAATCAGCTGCTTGTTGCTGCAATACAAACAAAACAAGTATCATTAAATACTAATTTATTTATATAAGTATTTGCTGTGGACATGCCAATTTTGTTTTTACATATTTCTAAAAGTGAAAAGCATCATATACTTTGATATTCCTATAACATATGATTTCAATGAATAACAGTCAATATGTGTACAACCAATCTCTTGTAACACAAATCATTATCAGCTAATATTACTTTAAATCAATTAGACGTCATGTATCACATCAATAAGAAATGCCTTACCATTTCTAGTTCACGCATTTTCTTAAACCCTTGTATAGAATAGAATAAAATTTAATGATATTGTGTAAATACATCAGTTATTACTTTTTTTCGATTATTTCTAAATTAATCTTACAATGTCAATTTTATTTGTACTTTATCGAGTCCTAAAATTACATTTTTAACATTTTCATACATAATCAACTTAATACCTAATAAGTCAACTAGTAAACAGAGTTTAACATAATTTCAAAAACTATAAATGCAGGACAAGATCCAAATTCACAATATAATATCCTAGAACTTATTAAATATTATAATTTCTAACAGACATTCCAAATAAATGTACAGTATATCAGTAATATTTAATATTTTGTAAGCAACTACATTGTTTCTCAACGCGGAGATAATGTGGTTGGGTGTGACACACCCTTACTAGTTTACATTGATATGACTTTTTAATTTGCTATGTTACATTTATGTGCTTTTGTGTAACTGGAAGGAAGGGTTGATGGAGGGGAACTTTTGCATTTTCTCTTGCAAAAATTGTACTGATTTTGGTTTAAACTCTTTTATTAATATGTTCCTAAACTAGTTTTAAGTTTTTGTAATCTTATTTTGTCATTGATCTCAAGTTTTATAAGTTTGTGGAGTTTAAATAAAAATTGTTGATTTGTATTTTTTAAAAATAAAAGATAATTATTTTTGTTACCAAAAACCAAGTGTCTTAGATCTTGTGTATAAAAAATAAAAATATACAAAATTATATGATCAATTTAATTTTGTTACAATATAATAATGACTATAAATTATAAATTTATAATTAAAATTATAATATTAACTTATGTAATGTTATTTCAAACAGGACCCTATTTTAAATACTTTTTTCTGTTTGAGATATGTCACACCCCACCACATACTTTATGTAATCTTTTGCCACCATATTCTCACCAGGTTAATTGTAACTAAAATATATTTATAGAGTCCTAAGTCCAACTGAAGTCTTCCACCAAAATTGGCACTAAATCTGATGGGTACCTATGCCATATTTTTGATTGTCAACAGTGTTTTCATTATGCATGACAGGCAAATTTTAGAGTTGCAAATGTATTCAATTATGGGGTAAATTTAAAATTAAATTAATAAAATTCAAAATCATTATTGTTGTAATTATAATATAATCATATTAAATATTAATTTTCTTTTACCAACGATTGCGAAATGTCTGACTAAAACCTCCGATACCGAACACGTGTGTACGGCCTTTTTTTGAAGCGTCTTAATACGCTCGCGGTACCCGAAAAGTTAACAGTCATATTCCAGTAAGTATTTTGTATTTTTTGCAGACACAGCAAACATGTTAATTCTAAAATGGCAAAGAATAAAATAAAATAATACATAAGTTTTAATGTGTGTTGGTAAGTTTTGTGCAATAAAAATATTAATGGGGTATTTCGATATACAATTTCTAGCAACATTATGTTTCGAAACCGTAGCACAAGGGCTTATAGACTTGAGTGGTGGCTCAGACTATAGTCAGTTTTTTTTTAATTTGAGAGAGTAAATTGACATATGCAATGTAGCTAGTTTTTTGCGATTCATAAATAGTGTTGTCACTATCGTATTAACAATTGTTGTTATTAATAAGTTACCTACGGTAATGTGTTCTAATAAAGGAAATAATACAATATCATTATGGTATGTAGGTTCATAAATTAAAAAAAAGGAACATGCATATTTTACTAACTAATAAATTTATAAAAAAAGTTTTGTTTTTTAATTTTAATTTAAACATCTATTTCCTGCTACATATCGTTAACAAAATAGCGTCCAGTGTGATTCCTAATAAATTTATGGTTGTAAAATTATGGTCGCAGTACAAGAAAATGATTATTCTGTTATAACCATCATTAATTTATGTTTCAATAAATAGATGTTGTACTTAGGTCAGCACTACACAAAAACGCTGGTATCATTATTATTAAATTTGTAATTTATAGATGTCAATTTAGTCTCTCAAGTTAAAAATAGGACTATAGTTTAGTTATAATTTATTCTCTTACAATTCAATTTTGGCACTTCACTCCCTAAGATACAATTTAAAGCCAGCATGGAAAAATGTGAGGAGTAAAATCATGTGAACTCTTTGCCATAAATGACACCATTTATTCACTTTTATTGCTTTCAGCTTTATCAGACTCGTTGCCACTATCTGTTGATACCATCAGGGCTACACTTGGCTTGCCCTCCTCTTCATCTTCACTTAGGGATGAACATCCAGAGAGATCTGCATCTATCCATAGTTTTGCCATCTTTTTACCCTTCACCTGCTGCTCATCACAAATCTTCCTCTTAACAGCCTCTTTGGAGGAGCCTGCCGCTTCCCATCCTGCATCTATGGCAGCACTGACGCGCCCAGGTAATTCTTGGCGATCTTTTTCGTAATCTGGACTCAAATTAACTTGTATTTTGGGCTCTGCTATCAACCTTTCTAACTTTTTTTGCTTTCTTTCAGCCGCCTCACGTTCTCTATCTTCTTGACCATCTAACCATTTTCTTAGTCTCTTCTCTTCGTTGATATCTCGTAGACGTCTTCCGGAAAGGTCACGGCAAGCTTCTCGGTTTGTGGTTTTCTCAATTTGAGCACCTATTGCACGTAACATAGAACCAAAACCACCTTTTCCACCGACAAGACGAGTGAAAACTCTTACGACATTCTTATTGTTATCCAAATCAAAATCATCTTTAGCAAGGTGTCCGTTAATAGTAACATACAAATCTGTTAATGGAATACCGCTTTGTGTCGATACACTTTGTTTTAAGTTCAGCACATTTGTATATATTGTATCAGGAAGAATATTATTTTCAAAATATATGGTTCCAACCATGGTGGAACTGATTTATCTCTTGTTAACACAACAGAGAATAAGATATAAATTTTAAAGTTATTACTATAAAATTTTTAGGACTTTATTACTTTGAAACTTTATCAACGTTTTGGAATACAAATATTGAAAGAAAAACATGTAATTTACGACACAAAATTCTGCGAATTGCGAAATGTCAAATGACTTAGTAATGTTGCCAATTTTACATTTTTTTTAGAAGTGAAATTTCAAAATATTATTTTATAGAATTATTGAAAAATAAAATTTATAATATTTTTTTATGACAAGACAAATAAGGTGCCAGTTTATATCTTAGTTGTGACACCTTGGAGGAATATTCTATAATTACTCCAACTTTTCCAGGCGTCATATCAAACTTACGGCTATAAAACAAAAAGCTTGGGACTCTAAAGCTATACTACAAACTTATAATAAACGACTAAAATAATAAGTACTAAAAGTAACATTTTATAAAATTAATAATTGTACTTACAAAATTTTTCATTTTTAGAATACCTATATTGTTGAAACACAAAGGTTTTAGATATACTGATACAACAGTATGAGTGCCACTTTCTTTTATATAGACGTTGTAACTTACTTTGTTTTTATTTTTATTCAATCAGAGTAACAGTCGCTGAGAGGTCTCGACAGACATTTTAAGTTCAGTGAAATAACTAGTAGTAAGTAAACTAGCTAGCAATTTTGATATTTTAGCAATCTTAATACCATAGATACTACTGTATAATATACATTATCTCTTTGATTATATACACGTCTAGATAGGTAGAGCATTTCAAATAAACATCGCAAAGAAAGCGTCTCATTTTTCGGACAATGTGTGCGTGACGGTTATGTACAAATTGTTTTCAGATGTTAAGTACAGATTGTTTCCTTTGGCCCAGAAACAGGGAGAAAAACTAATTTTGGTATTTTTTTTGGTAAATTTTTGAATAGTTGTATGCAAGAAGTAGTGGCTATATTGCAATGTAACATTACAGCGAAACATGACACCGCCGTAAAGTGACAGCAATGCCGGCCTCTTTCCGTGAATCTGTCTAGCACGCCGATGACATAGATAAGAATAAGTACTGCCGATGGTATCGAATCAATTGAAGATGAATAATAACTTACCTATGAACAATCTCGTTTAAATACGTTATGTTAACGAGTGGTGGATCCACTTAGGACAATGATGGTGCTCTCCTTTGGAGTGCTGGGGTCAGGGATCAGGATGAAAACCTGACCCCATTGCATGGTTCCAGATCGCAGTTTTCATGCTCCCTACTGTTCAGAGGCAGCCTGACAGTCCCCAAAGAGGAGAAGTCTGGCCTCTTTGTTTGTGGCTGTTGCAAATCCGAGACCCTCCAATTATGGCTACTGAAGGCATCCGCATGGGTTTTATCGGAAGAGGCAACCCAATTGTCAAGCCCGACATTGTACCCAGTTAAGCCAGCCGGGCTCCTGGGTAGCGTGCGATAAGGTAATTCCCCCACGTTCCTAAAAAGAATGCGTTTTCTAGATCACGTATTTTTGAAGTTATCATTTTTCAATTTCAGTAAATTATCAACATTTTTTCGTTTATTTCCGTAGGCACTACTGCGTGGCACTACTGGTAGTGCCGTTGGTATTTTTTCTTCCCTATGACACTACCAGTAGCGCCATGGGTAAATTTGCATCTTCCGTGACACTACTCATATTTCAGTAGTACCATAGGAAATTTGATCTCCGTGGCACTATCGGCTTTCTAATTATTTTTCTGCACTAGAATAAAAATTTTCATGCTTTTTTAAGCTAGTCAAGTGAAATACTTGGCACATGCAACCCCCTGGTATAAAAAATATTTTGCGACAGCCTTTCGAATACACATACATACAAGAATCATGTATGAATGTATATGTTACAGTGTTACACACTTACACCTAGTATTTTTTGTTAATTTGTTTGTATTAACATACAAAATATGTTTATAAGACGTGTATACCTTTTGTTGAAATTCTCTTAACTAATATATCGTTCTTTTTAATCTTTATGTTTTTTTACAGAAGTTCTTTCGATCTCTGACGACCCCCCTACAGAAGCTCGTAGACCCCCGGGGGGGTCCCTACAGGTTGAAAAACACTGCTTTAAAATATGGGATGCCAAAAACCACACATAGATCAATTTCAATCGCCATTATTGTCTTTCAATGGCGTCAGAACGGTGTACACTCTATATATTATTAATAAGGTTTCTAGCTACGTGATGAAATCATCAGTCAATGTTAAAGTCATACCTGATTATTTACAAATATTAGCAAGACAATAATTTTAAAATTAATGTATAAGTTATAAAAGCAGTATTTTTAAATTACATTGTTTCGGTTCTTTTTAATTTCATGCTCTATTTCACCGGACTCAAAAGAAAGTGAAAGTAAATTTTGCGTGATTATATTTTTTTTACTCTCATACTACACTGTAGAAACTTTTACCTAGTCATTATATCTATTTTGTATCTATGTCATTATTTGGTAGGCGAATGATGAGCTTTAATTTAATCAATTTATAGAATCACCTCTAGATTCCTAAAACCATTTTACAATAATTCGAAATGTTTATTATTGGACTAGAAATGCAAAGAGTGTTTTGCCTTAAAAAGTCGTCAACCTCCCAACTCATTCGGACATTAGGAAATTATTGTAAACTAAATGAAAGTACTTGCAACGGAATTACTGATTAACATTGGAGCAATATGAAAAGCACACATATAATATTGCACTCGAAGTTGTGGTAACTAGATTTTGCAATATATTGTCTTACTTCTAAATTCCATTAAACATATTGCGCACAAAGATAACATTTGATATCACATTATATTAATTTGAATTTAACTCTAATATGAATTATTCATTTTAAAAAACGATTTAAATAGTTCACACAACCTACTTAAACGCTTGTATCTATTATACTATGGATCCATAGTTTTTAAAGAAATTTAAAAAGATGAAATGACGCCATTGCTGCTTTGCTGTCAAATGAATGAAATACCCAATAAAATTAGAGATTTTTAAATTTAACAGGAAGTAGTCTACTTACAACAGACAACGGGTGATAAGTAATTTCGATCGTTTATTGTAATATGGCTCAGAATATTAATCCTCATTTCGCATCTTCGTCAAATCCAGCGAAACAAAATGAGGATACGATTAAACTGAAGGACAATCACGCTGTAAGCAAACGGTAAGAATTGACAATTTCTCTATAAGTTTACATTCATTGTAACATATATACGCAAGTTACTCACCCTTACAAATCCTTTCAGATTGCAAAAAGAATTAATGGAGTTAATGAGATGTGCAGACAAAGGCATATCCGCATTTCCAGAAAGTGAAAATCTATTCAAATGGATTGGAACAATCAATGGCCCTCTAGAGACTGTGTACTCGGGTCACAAATACAAATTGTCGTTAGAGTTCCCTAATTCATACCCTTATGCACCGCCTGTAGTAAAATTTTTGACACCATGCTTTCACCCTAACGTGGACACTTGTGGGTTAATATGTTTAGACATCTTAAAAGATAAGTGGACAGCTCTATATGATGTACGTACAGTTTTATTGTCAATACAGAGCTTGCTCGCAGAGCCTAACACCCAGAGTCCATTAAATCAACAAGCATCATATCTCTGGTCTAACCAGCCTGCTTATAAGAAATATTTAGATGATTTTTATAGTAAACACAAAGATTCATAGTTTAATTGTTTTGGTCAGACCTATTATGTGTTATAATTTGTGTTGTGAACGTCTGTGAGTGAAAAGCAAAGAATGGCAAAGTTCTCCGGTTTCATTTCTGTATAAATTATGTTGGTTTAAGCATTATAAAATAAAAAATTGTGGATTCAAAAACTAGTTATTTAAATCTGTTATATTCCAATTGCCATCTCTGGGTGCAAAGTAAAGAGAATGTATATTCAATTAATACTGACAAATATAATTATTTAGTTCAATTCATTACTTAGTTTTTTTTATTGCCTTTTTAAGTGTGACACTTTACATTGTTGTAGCATTATATGTACCTGTAAACCTAGGTGAAGCAGGTGCTTTACACAAGACCTTGCATGGCCATACTTTACTATTTTTAGAGCTTGCTATTGTCATGAACAAATAAATAACAAATGCGACTTCTCTCACATCTAAATAAATCCATGTTATGCTATACAGTAGCATATTATAAACTTGTTATATTCATGATACTAAAAAGTCAGTGCTCATCATATGACGTGCATGGCTCAAAATGGTATAAAATTTTATTTTGTTACTTTTAGCATATTTACATTGTTTTGTATCATATGATTAATATTCAATTTGAAGTGGCTGAATGCTATTAAACATTAGTTGTCAACATCATCTATGTATGTAAATTTGGAAATGCAAGTCAACTTCTGGCTGTTCCTGCAATTATCCTATGTAAAAGAAGAAATCTATTAGAAGGCTTAGGCAATTATAGGCAAGTTGCCAGTGATGGGTAGGCTATTCATATGCAACTCTTCGTACACATGATGATATGTTTATTTAATTTTCTTAACAAGTGAAAAATACATCAACACATGATTTTTGTTACCAATTTGGCCTGCCGTGTTGTTCCTTCCCATAGTATTTGCACCATACTTAATGGTGTCATGTTTTTTATTGTGTGAGAATTTATTTCTTTGAATAACATTCTTAATGACATTGTAACTACCTAGAACTCAATGTCCTTTCGCGACCTACCATTGTCTTCGAAGCCTTAGTCGCAACACATATCGCATTTATTGCAACATTTTATCATTATCATCAGACTTATTTCGATCCAGTGCTGCATAGACTCATACCAATTTGCGGAAAAGTATCCCTGTCCAGCTTTTCAGAATATTAGAACCACCAACGAGTGTAATTTATCTACTGCAAATGCAGTGCCACTTGCAAGCACAGAAAGTGAACTTCTGGAGTATGAGTACCAGGGTATCAGCAAGTTTAATGATGATTGAGGCTCCAAAGTGCCAGCACTATAGGGCATCCTCTAGCTGATCCTCAGCATCAAATTTAAGCATTTAACCAATTGATATTCTCACAGCGTCACATCAAGCAATTTATCTTTTTTTCTAATTAAATGAGGCAACGCGTCTTGAGTCTATTGACTACTCAGGCCCAAAGATACATGTTTCTCTTTCTCTCCTCCCCACAACTGGCCGCATAAACTAACAGCAGAAAAAGTAGTAGGTAGCTACTAGCTGTCACTGTATGTGAATGAGAGGCACCAGGTTGCGCCGACACAATTGGGCTGCAATTTAGCATGGCACTACCTCTAACAATAGTAAGGTGCACTGTGAGTTTAAGAAAAAATTGGGTATTTGTATATTATATATTCGTTCAAAATTACAAACACAACAATTAACGATATATTACAAACGCTGTACATCACTTACACGGTGCTAGCGATCCACAAATATCTCTTCACCATGCAAATAGGCACTTTACAGTACACAGGTCGTGTGTTCCGATGTGAAGCTTTGATTTGAGTAAAAACAAGGGTCAGCGTTGGCCAATAGAGTGGTAGTGAGGAGACAGATTAAGTTATCAGACTAATGATTTCAACAATGAAATGAATGTATACAGAAGCATTTTAAGTTAAATTTAATTTGTCTCCTAACCACTATTCTGTCAGTTTCCGTAGGTCACGGATTATCCGATTAGTATTCAGATCTTGGCTGTTTGTGATGTCTTCCTAAAAAGGTTGGCTATGATACAAGCAATCTGTTAAATTTAAGTGTAAGCTAAGTTTACAGACAGTCAAAATAATACAGGATCTTTTTTGGTTGGTTGGTTGTTGAGGTTTGTGAAATATTGGCACACACACATACGCAACAAACAAAAACAATAAATAGATATTTAACAGAGGTTGGTATAAAAACTTAATACAAAATACGGACTAGACATGAATAAATTAAGAATAAATAGATAAACAGAATACCTGACTCTTATGAACATATACTACATACAGTAGTACACTTTACATATAGAGCTATTAAAGACAGAGCAAGAAAGCCATGTAGCAGAAAGAGAGATGGCAGTACCCTGGCTGTTTCTGTATGTACAGTTATACATGGTATTGAAATTGATTTGCTTGCTTTGAAACCATCATACGGCAGCAGAGTCGGTTATATACACAGGGTTAGTTTTTGGTCACCGGCCAAATTTTCAAATAAGGAACTATAAGTCAACCCAAGAATGTGTTTTAAATATTGTGATATTATCGAAATGGTTCTTAAAAATACATCGATTGTTTTTCACACACGAAGTGTATCGATATCAAGGTCAGGGACGACTCAACTCACGACTCAGATGGGACATGGCAACTAAAAATATGTTTATAACATGGGACAAAGTAATTGTATCTAATCGTTTTTATTTTTTTTTATTTATTAAATCGAATATATTATTGATTCTGAACCAATCCTGAAAATTTCGATGGTGACCAAAAACTTAACCCATAGGTACCATTATTTTTATTCTTTCAAACAGTAGAAAGTTTCTGCTTACAGTCGAATAGTCTTTCATATTCTGTCTATGATATGTCTATGATGTCTATGACTAAAAGTCTAAAATTCACAGATCACCTTTTCTCTATGAGTTAACATTAGAGATGACATTTGACCAACTGGCTAAATGAATATCTTTTATAATTTATTTATATAACATTTTTTACAATTTATAGTCCAAATTATAACGTACAAACTAAATCACATTGAAATAAGTAAATATTAGTTTATAAAGTAATACGGAAGCTTGTAGTGTAGGGTAAGAATGATAAGTTATCATAATTATAGTTATGGTTATCATTGATAACCATTTTGCATAGCCCAACATTAATTTATGTCACAAAAGAGTCATCAAGATCACAAGCTAAATTGGTACATTAGTCATTAACTGTATAAGATTTATACCTAATACATAATTCAATATATTTCTGTTATTCATCAATCACAAAATAAGAAAAAACTGGTAAAGTGTGAGTTGGTCTCGCACACCGAGAAATTAAAAAATGGATACAATGTATAAATCTTTTTGAGAGAAATACTATATTAACAATTATTTTATGTATATGATAATTCAAGTCGTGTCTTGTTGTGATCATCTTAAATATAGTGTACAAAAGGCTTATTGACACAATTAACTATATGTTTTGTGTTATTGCTTAACAACTAAATATAAATTAAACATATTGGAATGTCAGTAACACTCAAAACTTATTATCTCCACTCACGTCACATATCCATCAAAGTTATGGGAACAACCAACTCATTTTTAGCACTCCTGGAATTTGCACCAAAATTTGGCTACGTACTAAGATTTGACTCACTGGGCTTAAAAGGTACAGACCATTGCCATTTTGTCTTGTTTCCTCTTCTATCCGCTCTTTCTCTAATGCTATGCAAGAAAAATGGCTTCAAATAACTGTCACCAATGTACAAAGCTTCTATATCTCCAGTCTTTTTAGTAAGGTTCGGTGCATTAATCACATCAAACCACTCGACTCTGGGCGATTCCCAATATCGAGACTCCTCTCGTTTTTCTACCAGTAATAATCATCAATTACTCAGTAATAATCATCACACGCATTCAACATTGTCAAATCATCACTAGCATCTTTCATGGCCTTGCTTCTATCTTCGGACCCCAAAGAAATTATAAATCAGAAGCATTTGGATTAGTCGCTAGTTTAGTTATGGATTGGGCATGACCTCTAAACATTACCTTCGGTTCAACTGCAGGTCTAAGTCCGGGCCAAAAATAGTGCGTAATTATTCAATCTTTAATTAGTAATGAAGTACCCCTAGAAATAGTATTGATATTTTTAATGAGATCCTAATTTCAATCACAACTCACCTCATATAGAACGATTATAATCAAACTCATAAATTAAAGAATATGTTAGACCAGAAACCTTTTATATGGAAACACTATTTGCCTTAGTCTATGGAATTATTGGTTTTTATCCGTACAAGCTAAAGTGTAGCAGAATAAGACAAAAAAACTGGTCATTATCCACAGATGCGTAAACAGTTTACTTTCTAGAATGGTCCGATTCCTTGATTGGAACGACTGCAATATCCTCATTGTCCTAATTGATAATTCCAGCTAACTTTTGACGATTATCAATAAAATCACCAAAATAATGATTGTAGCAGCTAATATTAAGATGCAGTGCATTTTCCTGTTTTGTCTTTGGTACCTTTCAGCTTTCTGCAACTGTTTATAACCTTCATGGACTTGCACCTGAGTCTGTTCTATATTGTAATCTATTCGGTCCAAAACAGTTCCTTGTTCGTTGACCATTTGCCCAAGATCTTTGAAAATTTCATTCAAATCCATTATGGAGCGAACTATTTTGTTCACCTCCTCTTCTCTCTCGACCACCATTTTAGTATTCTCTTCTTGCATCAGCAGAAGTTGTTTTTGATTCAAGGCTGGCTTTTGGAACATGTTATCAATGTTGTCTTCTTCGAAATTTTGAACTCCCGACGAACTTGGCAACGAAAATAATAAATCCGTCTGGTTGTTTGTCAATCCTGGTAAAAGCTCGTTATCTTCCAAACTGAGCTCCTCGAAATTGGGCAGATCGAAGTAGGCGTTGGAGCGCTCCTCTCTGGACGTAATGGATTTGAGATAGCTCCCTTGCGACGAGCGGAACGTGAGACTTAAATCTTGTAACGTCGTCACTAGCGCTAAAACTACGTTCGCTGCCAACTTTTGCTCAGTTTTGTTGCCTGAAATTATAAGTCAATAAATGTAGGTGTTATTAGTTAGCATATTATACAAATGCGTTGCCGCTCTTGGAACTCGCAGAATATCTGGGCGTTGGCAATCGGAAAGGCTTATAAAATGTCTAACTTAAATAGGAGGAGAAGTAATTTATTCCTCCGTCTTAGCATATAGATATATCAATACCTTATATCTGGATATCTTATACATAAATATCTAGCTATGGATGTCCATGAATGTCTGCAGTCTCGGCTTGTTGGCCCTCTTGGATTAAAATAAAAAGAAAAATGTCTTATGGACTGCGGACAGAAGTGAAAACTTAAAACTATCGAGTAATCATGACTTGTATTTAGTTGCACGATTGATGACGCGAACTAAGTGGTTGTCCACACTGCGAGCCTGGCGCGGGTGCGGGTGCGGCCACGGAAATATGAAACATTTGAAAACGCGCCTTGCGTCCACACTGCATTGGTGGGGCGGGAGCCGAGTGCGACTGCATTAGGCGACTCAGCGCGTGTCATTATGTCAAGCCAACGGAGGTTGTGTCAGTTAAAAAAGAACCATAACTCAAATGATGTACAGATAATTATTCTATAGATGGATAAACGTCTAAGCGCTATTTAGTTCGCGCATCACTGTGGCAACCTCGCGCGCTCGCCGCCGCGCTTTCAGTGTGGACAACCACTTATATCTTACCCTGTATTAAAGTTCCTCCTAGGTAATATTGTGCAAGAGAGGAAGTTGTCTCACCGTGCCGCACTTGCGCGCGGATGGCGACGAGCCGCGAGTGCGCCTGCGAGAAGTGGCGCGAGATCTCCGCCGTGAGCCGGTCGATGTGCTGCTGCTCGCCGCTGTCGTCGAGCGCCGGCCGCCGGATCTGGCGCTCGTGCCGCGCCTGCAGCTCGGACAGCTTCGTCTTCAGTCTGCAATGTTCAACCAATATCACATAATATGTGTGGAGAGACTGTTACTAATGTGCGGGACCGAGGGGCGACTTGAGACTACTCAGGACTGGCCGAATTGAGTAAGCCGTGTACGCGAGACTTAACTAGGCCGGTTGTACTTTTCGTATATTTTTTATTGGTTATTTATCAGAGATCCTTCTAGGGTAATTTTGTTTGGTTTTTTTTTGCCGATAGAAGCAAATACTATTAAGGTTATTATACTTGACGATGAATATTGACCTGTATTTAGTAGAACACACTTTAAGCGTCTCGAAGCTGCTGCCAGTCAGCGTAGCACTACTTTTCTTGTTGTTCCTGAGACGTAATTATGTTTGTCCTTGCCTTAACGCCGCTGAAGTTTTCGCTTCAAAAAGGTACCTTGGGGTAGCAGAGCTGCACTACGCGATTTTACCCCTTGTAAGTTGCGATCTCGTGGAATTATCGAGATGAAAAATAAATGTTAGCCGATTCGAAGACCTACCCGATATGCATACAAAATTTCACGAGAATCGGTCGGCCGTATCGCAGGAGTTTAATTGGTAAATAACATTGTGACACGAGAATTTTATATAAGATGTAATATCTGTATTTCTATTATAAAATCTTTTTATATATATATATGAAATTTGGTAAATACATATATAAAAATATATAAATACACATTGGAAATTATGTCGTCTTTTGCTAACACTAGTCGTTACAGTATTTCAAACTAGGCTTATCTTAGCTCGCCCCATGATAAGGTATAGAAAAAAAACTACGTCATTTACATTTTTACGATTATTATATAAATAATTTCTTACCTGGTGATAATGTAATGTGCTTCTTCTAAAACATCAGACCAAGGAGGAGGAGCATTGGCCTCAGACCTCAGCTCCACGCCAGCTTCCAGATCATGAGAGTTGGACCTCATCAGCATGACCCTCTCTGAACTGCTGGCCTGTAAACACACATCTTGAAAATCCCAACAAATTCATGAATCATTTATAAGCAGAAGCTCTAGCCAAGTCCGGCTGGCACAACCTGGATGGTATGTCTCGCTCGCTATTAGCAATAGTTTGCAACAGTTGTGAATCCTTGGGGAGATCTATCCTCTGGTTGCTATAAGAATGCAATTGCTCAGTTATCACTCAAAAATAAAAGGCCAAAAGCTCAAAAACTACATGCTTAATGCATATGCATAGTTTTGTAGATATAATTTTTCAACAATACCACAATGCGTATCAGATGGAGCGAACACAGAACGCCACTTACTGTTATCAACATCACTATTCATATTTCTTTTGACTTGGCTTTGCTTGATCCATAAATCTATTATGTCAATAAATGTACAACAATATTGGAAACGGGACTTAATCGCATGCTATTTTAATCGAAGTATTTACCTCTACTCTCGACGTTTCGGCCGTAATGCAACGGCCGTGGTCACGAGTAGACTGATGCTCCGCGGTGTCAGCATTTCGTAGCCTACCTACACAACAACGATACCGCGCGTTACATGGGGGGGGGTCAAAAATCTTCAAAAATTGCGTTACATAGTACTTGAACGCTCCCTGATGACGGTCAGTGGAGAGGATTTTCAGGTCGTGAAGTTCGATCCAGTGGTTCGGTCCCGACTCCAGTAGATGCTCCGGGTTCGCTGGCTTGCTCACCTGGCGATTCTTAACTGCTGCTAAGAGAGAGTTAAGGAGTCGAGATGTACCTTCGGATAAATTGTCGGGTGTTGTGAGTGTTGTGTAGGGACCTTAATGTTTTGGATAAAAATAATGAAGATCGACCGCGGGTAGTTCGAAGAACTCGCGCGGCTACGAAACGGTGACACCATGGAGCATCAGTTGCATCAGTCTACTTGTGACCACGGCCGTAGCATTATGGCCGAAACGTCGAGAGTCGAGGTAAATACTTCAATTAAAAGAGTAAGTAATTAAATCCCGTTTACAGTGTAAAAATACTAGCTGCGTCCTACGGTTTCACCCGCGTAAATTTCGATCGCGTGGATAATAAAAAATCATTCCATTGGAACATTTTTTCGGGATAAAAACTATCCTATGTTAATCCAAGTTACTCTCTATTTGTGCGCCCATGAAAACCAGTTCATCACTTTTTGCATGAAGGAGTAACAAACAAACCAACACACAACTTTCGCATTTATAATATTAGTAGGAAGTAGGATGAATACAAATCGTGAATGCCTAAAACAATTTAATGTACAACTAGATCATTTATCTACTATAAGTAGAAAAAAAATTACTCATTTATTTAAATATACAGCTTAGAACCGTGAACCAACCAATCTACCAGTTACAGCTTTTGTTACACATACAATAACATTAATAAAACATAACATGTGAAATCAATTTATCTTGATGAATATATTTCAACAAATAAAAATAATGTAGTAACTTCATCAATCATCATCATCATCAAACGCTACTAAATATTTATTAAACTGATAAAAGTCTAACAGCACTTATCACCAGTTAATCATCAGCACTTAAGCCTGTTTCTTGAACGTAAGGCAGTTACCATAATGAGTACCATCCTCAACTAATTTGCCCATTCTGTAGCAAATATACTAATTATGGATTATATACTGATTTCAGATAATGTTCCATTATGTTACAACATGTAAGATAATAGAAATACTACAAATTTTTGTATTATTTTTGTACATTTAAATATAGCATCAGTTTTACGCACTGCAGGATGTGACTATAATATGAAAATAAAAGGACTAATAAAAAAATTTAAAAAGGTGCTTAATTTAAATGTTATATAGAAATGTAAAAGATGTACAAATTTCGTTTTATTGGGATGTAAAACTGTTCTTCATATTTACGACTAATAACTTCTTAAATTATATTTTCATTACTAACACTAATCCTATAGTTTTGTACACAATTCTTATATACCATAAAACTGTTCGGGAAATAAACATTAATCAATGATTCAATACTCAATATTATTATAACAATACCTGTTCTGAAAATATTTGCCGACTGTGAATAGCATTGTTTCGCATCAAGACGAACACTTCAGTCAAACTTCGGGACACCATCGTGATGTTATATCACTTGTCTATTTAATTCATTAAATTAATTATGTGAAAATACTGTATTATTTGTATTCGTTATCAAATTGTTGTAATCTACTTGTACTTTTTAATCCACAAATCACAATCGACACAAGTCACAAACTGACAAATATCAATTCTAAATTCTATTGTCAATGTCACCATTTTTTTTTATCTTATTGAACTTATTAATTATATTTTTGCCAATTATAATTCATCTTTAAAAAATATATATTCGAAAAGTAGCTACCACCGAAAGATTTTATCTACAGTATAGTGTATATATATTTCTCAAGAGCCCTTTTGTTGCTTTTATAATCACATTAATAATTTGAGTTTGAATAATTTATCGTCAAACTTTGTTACCTGCCGCTTGATTTAATTAGCAAGAAAATTTGGTGGGCAATGTTGTAAGCTACGTTATAAACTGTGGTCGACAACTTTGCCAGCTCAAAATATTTCTAAGATTGACAAGACTTAGAAAAAAAACGGGCGCGGTCTTTTTCTTTTCTTTTTTTTATAGCATTAGAGGGCAAAGGAGCAATCGTAGCCATTTTCATGACCACCGAAGCCCCTAGACATCCATATAGACTATATACAGATGCGTTGCCCCCTTCTTTCTCCTCTCTCCTAAGGCCACCGGCTGCTTGACGACCAGGCTGGCGCGGGCGCAGTGGTACAGGGTACTCGTATAAGCGGAGCAAGTTGCGCCAGGGGTCGCGGGTTTAAATCCCGCTTAGGTCATAAATGTTTCTCAATGTATTATATAATATAAGTATATTATATATAACAACATTCTTAAATTTATAAAACATAATATTAATTATATTTGTTTCAGGTATTTATTTACTTAAAGGGTTTTCTCCAAACATTGTATTAGGCATTTAAGTTTTGGTCAAAGAAATAAATAACTTATTATTATCCATTGTATTATGTATCCGTAGTCTAGTACCAGTATCACAAGTCCTTAGGGTACTTGGCGGGGGGCTAGGCTAACGTAGTGTGATATGTCCACAAATATTATTATTATTACTTACACAACGTATGAAACGCGACAGATAGCTGTCACTTTACATCGATTTTGTGTAAGCAATATTTTATACGTTACCTGAACATGGTTTTGTTTCATATTTTTTTATTGTTCTATTAGGTTGTTGTTGGTTTCCATGTTTTTTTTAATTTTATTAATAGTTAATTTATCAAATGTATACAAAGAAAAGATTTTTTTATCACTAACACCCAAAGGCCAAAGTAGATTATTATTATTATATGATACGAGAGCGAATTAAAAAATATATACTTACGAAGTTAATAAAATATAGCCTTATTATCAGTTTATCATTTTCCGTTCATTTGATGCACAACCCTAACACCTCAAATCCATTACTTTATGAGTGCGACTAAATGTGATTACAACATTGCCCGCCAGCTTTAAATACTTAAAATTGTCTTCTATCCCTTTGAAACTCCAATGGTATATAATTTCGCCCCTTTGCTAAAAATATCTTTTCAATTAATCAAAGCCTTGGAGCTTATAGTTGCTGAGAAATTTAGGGTGGGCAAAGATGTAAGAAAGTGGAGATAACAATCACCAAAACAGACGCGGGCAACCGTTTTTATTTTTGTTATTTTCTCAACATCTGTTAGGAATTATGTTAATTGGATTGATTGGTTTATTCATCGAATAGTGTCGTTAAAAGCGTCTGCAACCGTCAAATAATGTGTAGATATTTAATAAATAAACAAAAAAAAACGAAAATAATGGGCAAAGTTGTAAGGCTTCACTGGGCTTCACTGTAATAATATCACACTAATCTATCTTTATAAAAAAAAAACTTTAGCTAAACTATGTGACGTTGAGTGCTCAGCTGACAGTTTATTTTTTTTTTTTTGGGATTTTATGACCTGTCTGACAGTTTAAAAATTAAACTCAAGGGATTGAAATAAAATATCGGTTTTCGAAAGTATCAATATCGATATCGATATTTTTATTTAAAAATATCGGTATGATACAACATGTGTTATAAACTTATAAATAAGTCATTTTGGAAGAGCCAAAATTAAAAAAAAATGGTAAATTTGGGATTCTAGGGTGGTATCATAAAAAATATATCGTTTTTGATACAATTTCGATATTGGATAATTTATATCGATGTCGTTTCAAAAAATATCGCCCAAAAATATCGATATATCGAACTGAAAATATCGATATATCGATATTTTTTCAACAAGCCTAAGGTTATGTTTACATATTTCTGTTTGAAATTAGATTTGATGATTACATGAATTTTTAACAGTTATTACTAAAGCAACGGGTCATACTAAGTAGATATAGTATACTTTACGTTTAAGTGTAATACAAGGTATCCAAGATTTGAAAAACTTCTGTTTTGTGTGTAGAAAATTATCACAAATGAGTACACAAGCTTACGATCCAGGCCCAGAACATTTTCAGCAATTCCCATCCAATAGAATAATCGTGATACATCCTGGATCTCTTTATGTGAGAATAGGACGGGCTTCCGATTTATTGCCGGTCAAGCAGCTTCATTGTATAGCAAGAAAACGACGACACGGTGGTAAAATTTACCGCGACTCGTTTGTGCCACCGAGCGTACCGAAAACTAAAGAACTAATTGAAGAATTGGAGGAATGCCGATTACAAATATCACATACGCTTCAGTCGTGCATGCAGTCCAATGGAGCGCGTCGCTACGCCACACCGCCGCAGCAGATCGCCGCGTTTAACAGACGATCACTCCCAGAAACTGACAATGACGGCGAGCCATGGCCGCAAGTGCAATGTGACATTGTTGTTGGCGATCTAGTCCTAGACATTGACCCAGAGTTACCATACAATGTTCATTTTCCCTTCCGCAGAGGAGATTTTAACATACATTCTGAAATAGGGGGTTCTATATCCTCAGTGCTCAATGACTTATTTACAATATGGAGTTCTATTATTGAATTTAAACTAGGAATACCTTTAATTGAACTTGTGAAGTATCGCTGTGTGCTGTTGATACCGGATATCTATGTAAGAAACCATTTGAAATGCCTTATGACACTTTTGCTCAAGGATTTAGGATTTGGGCATTGCTTTCTTGTTCAGGAGAGTGTGGGTGCTACTTTTGGTGCTGGCATTGGTTCGGCATGTGTTGTTGATATAGGGGATCAAAAAACTGCAATTTCATGTGTTGAGGATGGAATATCTCATAAGTCAACTAGGCTGAGAATGGACTATGGAGCCGGTGATGTCTGCCAAGCATTATCTTGGATGTTTCATAAAAGTGCATTTCCATATAAAAACTGGAATGAAAACATTCCAAGAGATGTCATTCTGATGCGAAATTTATATGAAGATTTTTGTCACGTCAACCTTGATGTTTGTGGACCCCAGGAAAAGACATTCCTCGTTGACCACCCCGGTGATATAGTCAATAAATACACATTACAGGTTGGAGATGAATGCATCATATCTCCTCTGTCCCTATTCTACACTGACCTTCTTAAAATAACAGGTCCAAAAAGTACAAAAATTCAAAACCGTCAAGCAAGTGATCCTGAAGATCCATTTGATGCAGAATTCTTAAGAGAAACTGGCAGGAAACGTGAAACGGCAGATCCTGCTGCAAATGAAAGTCAACAGTGTGAAACAGGAAATGATCAACAAGCATCAACCAATCCCGATGAAGATATTGTTGTGGATACTTTAGAAGGAGGGCCTGCGGATGTCACATTAGCTCCCGGACAAGTTCTCAGCTTAGATGCGGCAATTTTGCAAAGTATTGATAGGTGTCCAAGTGAAGAATTAAAGAGGAAAATGTACAGTAGTATCCTTATCATCGGAGGAGGTGTTAAAGTACATGGACTGAATGTATGGCTGCAGAACAGGCTAGCACTTCAAATTCCATATACATATAAGACTGAACAATTAGAGATAGTCACATCTCCCAAGGATATTGACCCAGCTAGCACGGTGTGGAAGGGTGCTGCAGTCATGTCTTGTTTAGAATCTGCATTAGAATTATGGATTAATCAATTAGAATGGAACAAATATGGCTTAAAAATTCTAAGGGAAAGAGCACCCTTCATATGGTGATACATAATCTCAAATATAACTGTTTGACCTTATAATATTTATTATTTACGTGATTGAATTTATCTTCCAACTTTGTTCAAAGCTGTATATATATGTGTAAAAAAAGTATCCTACAAAGTACAGTTGAACTCTTTTAATATTATTTGAGAAATGCTTTACTGATTCTGATATAGCCTCATTAATTAATAAGATTTTTGTAGGTGACTAGGGTTATTTATTTTATAAGTAGTGAGGTTTATCCACTATTCGCTGTCCTCCTCCTAAGAAAAATTGATACATTGTCCTGCTATACCACTTACCAGTAACTACAGCATCTTGTTATCCCAAATCAAACAAAATAATAAAAATATTGTTTATTCTTTCTTCATAAAAATAAAATGGTATCAAAGTATACATCAATATAAAAAGTAGTGGTAAAAAGACTTCTAAAAATTAGAAAAAAAAGAATAGTCAAATACAATAAGAGTTGGTTGATGATTTTAAGTACTTTACTTGATCATAAACCTACTTGACATTTTCATTTTGTTACTTAAATATATATTTAAGAGAATTTTCATTTATTTCTTTAACATACAAAAGGAAACATACAGCTAAATTTTACCATACACCAGTTTCAATACTTAATACACTCAATTGAATATAAGAAAACTATTTGACTACTTTTGGTCTGGATAAGGGTAGCATAGTGCTTGCATAGTGCACAAATTCCAATAAAAACATGGTTTTATAAAAAAATATATATCTATTAATTTTTTTTTAGAAGCAAGAGGTATTGCTTAAATGAAACATTTAAACTCGTACAAATTTGTCATTTGTGTTAAATTAAGCAATTATTATTACAATAAATTATTGTGATAAAATGGCACGTGACGAAGTGTAGTTACGTAAAAGAATGATTAGTACTTTTGTCAGCACCACTTGTTGCAATTTCTCAACACAATAGTTTAAAGGCACATTTGTTATCATCATTGTGTTAATTAGAATAAAACTCGATAAGGAAGAACAATAAATAGGTACAATGATCTTAGATAACATATTTAACGGAAGTATAAAGTAAAATAGTTGAAAGTTGTTTTATATTATCTAAAAGCTCAAATTAAATAAAATATACCTACCTACATAATTCACGATCAATGTAGTTATGGTTATCTGGTCAGTCTTTGTTTAATATTATGACTATGTAAGTGAATATTTTGAAATAAGGATATTATTTCACTTTCCTACAATTAATTATTACTACTTTTATTATATCTTACCCTAAAATACTATAATTATTAGTCTATTAGTATTTTATGTCGTCATCATACCAATATGGAACCATTGTGACAGATTTATTTTAGAAAGTTAGTTATTTATTTTAGAAATTGGTCCAATTAAACAATTATTATCAGTACTATAGAATAATACAAAGTACCTCCCTATGGACCTAGAAATTGTAATAGTATTTTTGTCTAATTAATTACCTATAATAATACAATTGTAATCTCATGCGGTTTCACTGGAAATTCTTTTAGAGATTAGCCAAAAAGTATCAACTACTAAACTAAAATCTTTGAAAACGCTTTTAATTTTCAATCATCGGGGCATCGAAAGCTGGCTTCAAGCCATGGATGGAGATCATTTTGATTACGCATCATGAATACCCTGGAGTATTATGGGTACAGTCGCTCCTAGGCACAAACATCTAAGTTTAAAGAATCTTATCACAAAAGGTTTAGTAATTGGTACAAACAACTGTTGTTTAATCAAAAAAATACAACTTAAAATGAGTATTATTATTGAGTAAATGCATATCTGTGTTGCGAGTATAGTTTTATAGCACCGAAATATACGGAACTAACACTTGGTATGGCTGAAAGGCAAATTGAGCCAATTTTCTACAACAATACAATCTTAAATATTACTTGTTAGAAAATGTTCTCATTAGACAGAAAATGTCTGCTAAATGCATATTCATGTCGATATTTGAGACCTTTTAAAATCTGCGTGCTTAGGTCCCTCGCCCACGACAACTTTTTGTAGCGAGGGCACACAGCTATTAGCGACCGCTTCGCCTGTATCGATGCTACGCGCGACAGCATCGACTTCATCGCTCTAAGAAGTCGCCCGTGGGTGACGGGCCTTACTCTTGAGTATTTGAAACTAGATCCTATTAGAAATTAAGAATTGGGGTCGAGAAGTTTTCTCTTACGCACTAGCACATGAGTAAGTAATGAACAGAGACAAAGCTTCATACAACCGCGTCAATCAAATTACACTACTACAAGCAAACGTTGTGGACGAATGTGCGATGTGTGCGTGTCAACACTGGATAAAACCGATTGACGGACGCTCGCCCAGTTGACAAACGAAGGGCTTGCACAACGTACGTGTCTTATTTAGGTTTTTTTATTACTTTAAGTGAAGAAAGCGTTAAATTAGTCTTTATAAAAATGTAAATAATTACCTCTAACATTTGACTTTGATAATTAATTAGAACTAAGGAATATTTTGATCTGGACATAAATATTTTAAATTTAAGTTACGATATTCTGAAATATGATTGTAAATTTAATATGTCATGTAATTGCTTCCCAACTGACTATTTGAAACGACTTTTTGTCAGATCTGGAATATACCATTCTAGTAAAAGACATTTTGTAAATACCTAAACTTAATCTTCAGTAAGAGGTAATTGTTGTCACGATGCATGCATGGACGCAGCCGAATTGGGCCGGCACGACCGGGGAGGTAACTCTCGCTTACACGAAACCGGCGTAAAGTGACAGCTGTGCTATCGCGTTTCGTGCGGCGTGAAAGTAGCCGGTGGCCCATGAAGGTGGGAGGAGGAAGGAGGGTGACGCATCTGTATAAACTCTATGCGAATGTTGTCGATAGTCGTGAAAATGGCTGCGACTGCTCGTTTGCCCCCTTATACTATATAAAATATATATATATTTTATCTCATGCATTATGCCATATGTTTAAAAATAATATTATGACATTGAAAGTTTGATTATTTTATTCTCTTGTCAGCCATCACTACCAAAAATAGGTGAATTTTGAGAGCTCTTTAGAAGCTTGTTCTCTGTACGTCTCTACTCTGTGACGTTAGCGCACGATGGGACGTAAGCACGCTGGTACCGTCTAGATCGTAGCTCACATTAACTAGAATCTTACTACTAATTCTATCTTAATTAGCCTCATAAAGCGGTACTGGAAATAAGTACTAAAATACATTGTTATATATACTGAACACTGAACAACAAACTCGGAACACTGATAAGAACTGATGCAAGTTTCCTGCTTTGCCAATATCTAAAATTAACTTTTGTTCAGATGAATCTTGTTTTATTACATTAAGGCATAACTAATAACTTGCACCATGACAGCGAAGCGGCTAACAATATCTGAGCAGGTATTGCGCAAGAGTTATTTAAGGCCTGTTAGTCATTTTCTAGTTTCGCAAGTGATAAAGTAATGAAGATAAAGTAACTGCTGGCAGTTTTGTTGCCGATCGCTGCCTTCTCAGTATGAATTGAGCCGAGGTCTTTGTACTTGTTAGACAATTGATGGTTTAACTAATTTCCAAAGTATGTGTATTAGCCTTAAATGTAACTTGGGGATCGCTGCTCGTTTTACCCACTTTGGGATGAAAGAATGCATAATATATCAACATAAAACTTATCCCAATCAGAAACGGTACTGTACTCAAAACAAGTACCGGATAAAAATATTTCGACGATGTTTCGTTAGACGTGTACCACAGGACCGCACATATCGTATTTTGGATGAAACAAATGACATAATAAACCGTGTAACGATATCTCGTTCTACCTTCCATTGGTAAAACATAAGTAAAGAGATACACGGCACCAAGTGCAAAAGAGAAAGCAATATCCCCAATTTTGTTGTCTGCGCAGAACGGGGAACGGCCGAAGATCTGAAGCCATGCAACCATGACCAGTATGTGTATTGAACAGGCGAGGATGGTCCAATTGGGGTATAGATATGCAATAAGTGAAATGGATGTGACTCGACTCACTGAAAAAAATGAGATAAATACGTATTAGTCAGTGTAGTTGTAACATACAAGGTTGATAAAAGCTAGAGGCGTTAAATGAAACCACATATTTAGTTTATAATTTCCAGGCTACACAAGGTCAATCGGAGCAATAGTCCAACCACAGGAATTTTTTAAAGTTTTTTCCCACATTGTACACACTGGACCTCAGCTAATCGCGAGCCGGCTAAGACTGGGCCACCCTCGATGGATCTCCACCTTGTCGTGGTGAGGGGGCTTAGTAGCCGTGGCTTGGACAACCACGGTGAACCAAGAGGGATCCCGGGTGGGGACGCGTCGGGTGGGCTTCGCAGGGGCCCGCTCTGGATGCGTCCATGGAGGAGGGGTCGAGGGAGGAGAGGTGTCTCGGTGTGTCGTTGCCGTGAACCCTCCGCGACCGAACGGGGGCGCACCGTCTGTTGCGTTGGCGGTGGGGCCGCAGAGGAAGAGGAGATGCGGTGTGTCGTTGCCGTCCTCCCTGTCCTCTGCGGCCGTTTAGAGGTTGGACCGCCGCCCAGCGGATGGGGCCAGCTAATGCTGGAGGGTCTCCACCCGTCCCTCTGAATCAGCCGATGGCGGCGTGGATTCGGACGACCGGCGTTGTGTGCTCCGTTGGAGCATTGGGACCAGGGGTAAGGATGGGAACCTGACCCCATTGCACGGTTCCAACGTGGAGTTAGGGACTGTTCAAAGGAAGCCGGACAGTCCCAAAGGAGGAGGAGTCTGGCCTTTTCACCGAGGCCAGCCTGTCGCTGGAGGCGCCCTGTTGCTTTCAGATCCGGGGCCCTTCAATCATAGCGGCTGAAGGCACCCGCAGGGGTTTAGT
>LUGF01032469.1:262173-278419 GCA_001625245.1 Calycopis cecrops | reverse complement strand
CTAGAACAGGTAAACTAAGGTGGGCATATTTGTGTGTTTTTTCATTTCAATCATTTATCATTGTGAAAAGGTAGACGTGTTAACGTAAGTTTGGGCGCGGCGCGTACGTCCTACTTTGATAGTACTCGGAGTAGCATGTCACAAATGCGAATGCATCAATAAACACCATTAAATGAAAACCTATGACTGTCGACGGCATCGATGACTGAAATATTTACGTATATAAAGAAAAATAACTATAATTTATGGACACTATGTAGATATCTTTATTATGTTAAAAGTAGATTGTTATGCAAATTTCATACGCCGATATTAATTTATTCATACCGTACCTAACCAGTCCATCATACTTAAAGCATGAAATGTTTTAATAAGTTTAAGCCTTTCAGCGAGTGTATAAAAATTTTAACTAATCATGGATTCATACATATAAAAGATGGGTTTATTTTGTGGGTCAGGTGAATTAGCAAAGTTGTGGTTCATAATTATAAACACGATGACTACAATTTTTATAGATATTAATGCAATCAAGTTTGTGCACAACTTTTGCAAGCTCATTCAATAAAAGCCGTGAATGTTGGATAGCTGAAGATGACCGCGACCCTTGATTGTGTTTCAATTGGCTAAATGGTGACATCACCCTGTTAACCGATGAATTGAATAAGTTATAGCCATTCTGGGCTCCAAATGACATCATGATATCAAGGCCCGTGTCAATTGGGATAATTGCAGGTCTTTTTATTACGTGATATCTTTTTGATGGGCTTTAGCAATTTCATGGGAGTTTTTTTAATAGACGCCATTATTGTACAGTATATTTTTATACTGTATACTTATTTATGTCAAGTTAATAGTTTAAATTAACAAAGATATTTTAAATAAGCAAAATGCAGGAATATAAAGTTTAAGTGTAAGCCAAAAATAACTATAATTAAGCAAAAGATGATAGAAAATCTAAATTTAGATAATCTTTTAATTCACATTTTACAATAGTTTACTTACATTTTCAGTAATCATTGCAGTAAGCCATAGTATAACATCTCTTAAAGTAGTTTCTTTGTTATACATATTCATTAACAGCATACATTTTGGGTTTGGTTCATTTTTATATGATGAAAAATTTATAATTTTAATTTATATTAATTAAATTTATAATTCAATACCAAGCAAATAAATGTATGATCTCATATCTATTTAGCAGTGGGAATAATGATTATGTATTATATTGATAGAACCTTAAAGTCATTGTATGCAACAATTACTCAAGGAATAACTCCATTGTAGTTTATAAATTTTATCAATCCTAACATTTAAAAGTTAAGAAGTCTGAAGGTGGTTCTTTGGAGGACATATTGATGCAGACATTATGCATACTATTAATATAGATATAGAGATAAGCATATCCCTGATGATCTATAAACCATTGTAGTGACCAGTGGTTCGCTATTAGATTTCTCCGTGTACATCAATAAAGTTTGTAACAGTTGATTTTACATTCAGTTATGCCATCAAAATACAGGTCTTATGTTATGATAAACCAATGAAATTAATATAATACATGCTTTATAAGACAAACATCTGTTTGGATTTTCGTCAGCTTTAGTCTCAAGTCACAATGGACACATCTTCTGACATAACCCCTGTCGGTACTCACTTCACTTCTTGTGAATCACTGCTATACTTCTAGTAACTATAATATATCTTCTTAAAGTGTCAAAGACAATCACAAATATGCCTGTAAACGTAGACAGAGGAAACTTCGTCTACGCTGTAAATAAAGAGAAATTCAAAGTTTGAAATGTGTTGCTATTCAATGTTGGCTTTAGACATAATTGACATTTGACACATTGCTATTTATCTTGAAAATGAAAACATGCAAAATAAAATATAGCAAACAACTTGACGTAGATCTGACTCATACTCATCTCATTTTCTTTTTTTTACCATTAACCTTGTATTATGTAAATAGCTTTGTTTATTGTATTTTGTAAATGTGATATTACCATAAAGTTAGACATTAATGCAAATAATAAAATCGGGTGTGAAGACTTGTTTGTGGTGAACTAAGCAAGACCAAGACCTACACTAGAATAATCTTGGTCTTAGTTGTACTATTTCGGCTGTTAATTTTTGTTATGGTATTGTGTTTGGCCATGGGTATTAGATCATATATGGTCGGAGCCATTTACATGATTATCGACGACCTTAGTCATCCACATTATATATATAAAGAGGCTATACAGATGCGCTGCCCTCCTTTCTTCTCCCACCTCCATGGCTCCCGGCTACTTACACAGCGCACGAAACGCGACAGCACAGCTGTTACTTTACGCCGGTCTTGTGTAAGTGAGAGGTACCTCTACTGTCCGGTGCTGGCCAATTCGATTACACGCATGAATGCAGTGTGGCACTACCTCTTACAGCAACGGGTCATCCAATATTAAGCAAACTTAAAACAAGAGCTTATGATGATGATACTGATGATAATCTAATATGTATACATATAAAACTCTTGTCACAGTGTTCGTAATAAAACCTTTCCGAAATGGTTGGACCGATTTTTTCTGCGACTTTCCAATTCGCTGGTGACACAGTGGATCGCAGCTAGTACTTGTATATAAATTGACTGTTTGTGCCATTGTGTGAATCGCATGCATCGTGTGAAAATAGCACGCGTACTGGGCGACCGGCGCGTATATTTAGACGTACGCGTTTCTGCGTCCACCTCTTTATTACACCCGATTACGAAAGCTCGACAGGACCGTAAATCATAAAGCGGTGACCAAAACGAATGGGTAACGATTTTGATAATAAGAGCAGGGCAAATCGAATGCGTGTCCCAGATCTGTACTGCAACGGATTAGATTTTGAATGCAATCACCACGATTGTGACTATTTCGCCTCCATTTTTATAACTACATAATATCTGCAATGGCCAGCGACCCTGCTAAGCAGATGGAAAATGATTGATCTCGCCTAGATTTATGGGATGCAGATTATTTCATGTATATTTGGAGTATTAACCACATAAACTGACTGTATTTCATAAACTGTTTATCTACAGATAATAATATTATCCTTGCGGTCAAATAAAAACATGTTCGTAAAGATTTTACGACTCTTTATGACAATGGTTTGCCCTCGATAACACAATGTAAGAAGCATAAAGTTAGTTGAGCGTGTCGTAAAAAGTTTTTGTAAATGTCGTTTAATGCATTCCTATGTAGTTGTGTTTTGTAAATTGCACGACGAAGCATCTTTATACATTTTCCGAAAATTCTAAAGACATCATTACATTAGGCTTTTTGTATCTTCCGTGAGTAATAAGTACTTAACAAGGAAGTTCCTAGTTCCTAACAGAGAAGGTACTCAACGACGACTTGACTTATTTTATTAATATATGACCACGCATTACGTTTTACAGCGAGTCGGTGGTGTTTTTACATTTCAAAAAATAAACCTACAGATAATGTTGAAAAATTCGGCATGAGACCACCGAACTTGCACAAACGCGATGGCATAGCCGTCACATTATTCACCCTAGTGTTGTGTGAGATGTACCTCCCCGCTCCTGCCCGGTTCCGCTGCAAAGCACATCGCCTGATTAAACTCTGGTGGACCCGGGCTTGGAGACCTAATAGCTGAGATGGGGGGCCCTTTTATGGGTACAAAAATAACCTAAAAGCTTCTAAGCATTACGGGGACCGGGGCTGCAGCCATCCTAAGCCCCCATCTAGATCCGGCGCTGGCAGAGCAGCAATGAGCACTTTGCCAACAATGAGCCTTAAGGCCGCTGCTGGTCGGCTGTCGATCAACAAGGCTAATCTCGTGTAATGAAACACAAGTGGCGGCCCCGCGAGTGATGTAGCCGGCACTCATGGGGCACTCGGGCGCGTTACGTAAATAAATAATTGGATTTATCACCGAGCAATATCCCATCGAGAATCATCGTACTGTAAATAGAATTCCAGTTAGTTGCTCACAACGTACTCGCACATCTGCAGAGTCTGTGTCTCAAGAAACTAAATCCTGCGGTATGAAAACATTTGAGGTGTTATATCGTGTGAAACGGTAACGCTGGGCGTAACGTTTGAGCATTTTATCATAACAATGAAGATCTGCCATACCTACCTACTCGCAAATATTTTTATAAAACACTTAGTCACGAAAGACAAGACAGACAGAACAACTGCGCGCCATGTCATTGCTCTCCTCCACAGGTAACACATTTCTTAATAGACTGTATAGACTGTGCAGCAGGAGTTCCCAACCATTTCTTAGGACCATTTTTATATTATTCTCGTTAGCAGGGACCACAGCGTTGTTATAATAAAAAAGCTCTTTTCACTCATTGCACATCAGCTGGCAAATAAATGGCTTACTGTCCGCTTAATTTAAAATTATTCGCGTTTTGGCTTCTGCGGACCACAGATAGCACATGGACCACTGTTTGGGAACCATTGTTGTACAGGAATAGGTACTCCAAGGTAGTTTTTACCATATTTCAATGAGGCATCTCAATCAGTTGTTGTTGATGATGATGATGTCAGGACGGCAATTATTTTGCGCGTTAATTAATATTCAAGAGGTATGATCAGATGTTTGAACCTACGTACTGCAACGGTCGTTGATCTCTCACGCTTGTAGGTGTACTCGTACCACGTACTGGCTGCAGTACTATTTTTAGAACTCTAGAACAAATGCTTTTGTAGTCTACTACGTTCTTTAGTGTGTATCGAGATATTGTATTGGATAGTGCTATCCTGCGATCTCTTGTTCAAATGGCGGCGCAATGCTGGTTCGGTTCTTGCAATTTGTAAGTTTCCGGTGGCTCGTTGATGAGGAGGAAGGAGGGCCTGTATAACAGGTATCGGTAGTCATAAAAAGTTTCCGTTGTCGTCTTATACTATAAAAACAAAGCTGATAAGCATTCTGACGACTAGTAGCTGTAAGTAAACACTGATTAACGTTCAGAGATGTACTTACAGCATCATATGGGCTAAGATTGGAACCTAGTAAGACCTCTGCTAATAGACCTCAGACCTCAGCAACACTGTGCTCCTGTATCTACGCGTAAAACCCAATAGAGCCCCTACGAAAAAAAAAATAGCCGATAAAATACAAATGTGTCTACTGTATGGATGAGCACTTTATAGTCTGTTGGCGGAAGTGCATATCCTGTCGATCGGCCTTGACCGGCGGATCGACAATATAATCCATTTGCCGACCTATCGCTATTTGTAATCGTTTTAAACATATACTACTTACTAGCTGCGCCCCGCTGTATCACCCGCGTAAATTTAGATCCCATGGAAAATAGGAAATCATCCCATGGCATCCCATAGGGACATTTTTTCAGGATAAAAACTATCCTGTGTGTTAATCCAAAATTTCATGAAAATCGGTTTAGCAGTTTTTGCGTGTAGGAGTAACAAACAAACATACAAAGTTTGACATATAAAATAATATTAGCAGGATGATAAAATAGGAATAGAACCAAACAGAAGTAGTAGTTTTAGTATGCTGTATTGTGGCCGTATTGGGCCGGCACGGACGGGAACCACTTTCAGGCGGGCGGGAGGCACGTACCCTCTCGCCCGCCTCAAAGTGGTAACGTGTGGCGTGTGAGTTTCCGGTGGACATTGGAGCGAAAAGCAAAGGGAGGGTAACACGTCTGTATCTCTGGGTGTCCAATGTACTCCAATGTAATTCTGTTGTGTGTCTGTCGCTAACCGACATGTCCGCACCACATAAGCTGTGGGATTTTAGTAGAATTCGGCTTTGAAACTGTGAGTCCCACGTAACTACTGGGTTGAACCATCTCACCTTGACACAAAATGGATAGGGAGTGGCGATGATAAATGCAGTACATATTCAATAATTGATAATTAGGATCAACATTATTTATGTTGTTGTGTTTACGTACACAGTAATTAGTACGTTATCTCTTATCTTATCAGGGTACAGAGACTCAATGAATTCCCAACACTGACTCATGTGGTTTGTGTACATGGAAATGTTATGTTTGCACTATCATCGTCTACCACAACATGTTTGGCGCTAGGATTAGCGGAAGGCAAAGGAATTGTGAAACTTACGAAACAAGTTACGTATGTGGAGAATAGAAATCTGAGAATATTGAGATATTATCCCAAAATAGCCTAGCTACTTTTAAGGTGTCAATTATAATGTGAGAGAGAGGAGGCTTGATTCAGCTGCAATTTAACAATTACACTGCATACTACCATCTGTTACAAGCCAATAAGCCATGTACAAGGCTGATCCTACTCGCATCTAAAGAGAATGGCGGGTAATAAATTATTATAATTATTCCGACCGGCTGGCGCAGTGGTACAGGGCTCGGATAAGCGGAGCATGTTGCGCCAGGGGTCGCGGGTTCGAATCCCGCCTGGGTCATGGATGTTTATCTATGTATTATATGTATATCTATAATAAAAATCTTAAATATATAAAACTTCTTAAATTTATAAAACATATAAAATATATTCCGTTGTCTAGTACCCGTAACACAAGTCCTTACGGTACTTAGCACGGGGCTAGGCTAACGTGGTGTGTAAAAGTCCACAGATATTTATTTTATTTATTATTATTTATTATTCATATGCAAATATCTCGTGATCGTGACGTCACTTTGGGGGACCATGTTCAGCAGCGGTCGTCCTCCAGATGACGATGGTGATTCAAATATCCATCCCGCAGGATTAGTAAATGACTGCACTGGAGTAATAAACGAAGGAATGTTTTATGATTGCAGTATATTAACTGCAATAATAAACGAAATATCGAGGTAATAGTGTACTGCAATAATAAAGGAAATTCATAACCAGAAGACGCGGGCGTCGCCATGCCCGATGCCAGGCCAGTAAAATATTTTATGGTGGAACTTACCGGAGTCGTAAAAGGCGGTTCGCTCGGTAGTTATGTAATGCTATCACATTAGCGAGTGACTCACCGCTGACCTTAAGATTCACCGACATTACGTTGAGGAAGTGAAGTAATGCTTGCCGCTCGCGTTCTAGCAGGCAACAGGTTTTGTTGCTCGCGGTTCTAGCAGGCAACAAGTCTTAGATACGATGTAAGGTCAGCAGTATGAGGAAAGTATGTAACGCCGAGTAACGTTTTACCGTTTGTATTGTGTGAAAGATATTTCCGAAGTTATATGAAATATTAGAAAACTACAATAAATCTCAAATGGGGCTATTATCAGCCTTTATCAGCTCGCTGCTGGATATATACCCCTTTCAACGCACAGCTGGAGTCTGCCTCGCGCGCCGGCTAATCGAGAACCAAACGGCATCATAAATTGTCAGTCCGCATAAAATACATTAGCACTGATTTACAATCGCCGTGTGTTTTTATAGAGAGCCGTAATAAGTTCTCGAGTGGTCCGTCTGTTCGTATCTCGTTTGGCGGCCTGCCACGAGCACGTGAGTCAGCGCTGGAGATTTACTCGATAAATACGCTGTAATGTCGGCAGGTGTTAGACCGAGTCCACCTGGACCTAGGTCAGGAGAGAAGTTAATTCACTGCACAGGTGTAGCATTTCTGGATTTTCTATAGAGACGATGTGTGTGACAAGTGCACTCACTCTTTCTTCTTTCTATTTCGATATGTCTATGAAACCGATCAGGCAGCGACATGATCGGCAACAATTCACGTGCAGCACTAACTGATTTACGTGCTTTCCTGTGTACGGAATTATTCTGGATTGTTACTTGGGTTTGAACCGGGAATCGAACCCATGTGACTGGTTGATATTGCGAACCGCGTATAACCCACGAGGGTTGCCAGACAACTCTTGCTACATCAATATTTATTAGTACATACATATTTTCATAGGCTTCCGACGAACTTAGGTCGAGCTTGCTTTTCCGGCATCTCTATTCACATTCCTTAAATTAAATTTTACCTGTGTACAACAGTAGGTAAAAAAAGTACACGACAGAGTTCCAGACTTTTGGAAAAGGGGAACAAAATGTGTTACCGGCGACTGCGTACAACTAGATGTTGATAATCATGTTTTTCAAAAGAAGATCTATGCAGCTGTGGTATTCTCAATAGACGTGCCTTATCTAGGCTGGCTGAGTCAATACTTGGCTTATCGCTCACGCAGATCTCATTAAGGATGTATACTTAATTGTATTCACCATCCTGAATTCATCAAGACAACACTGCGGATATTGATTTAAGTAGATGACATGGGGATTTTTGCGAATTTTTTTGTTCATGAGGTTAACGATTACTTAGCGGTAAAGCTATAATAAGGGGTAATATTTTTGTACTTCTAATACCTGCATGATTAGTTATTCACGTGTTCTGTTGTTTTTTTTTTAAATAAAAATGAAAGCTGGTCGAGTGCGAGTCGGACTCGTGAGCAGAGGGTTCCGTATCATACGGAGGTGTGAGCATTACGACTTATATAGTAGCTTTATTGGAATCAGCTCCTTGAAAAACATCTAGAAACGTTTAATGTATACTGTCCCTGCGCTCGAGGTACCGCTGTGGCTGTGACACTAACGAGGTGGCTGGTGAATAAGTCACGAGAGAACATACCGCGCCGTCGGCAAAAAGTATCACGAAAACGTCTCCAAACTGGTTTACTGTCGATCACTGCAACTATAATGCTTCAGATGCGTCCTCGTACGTTAGTGGCGGTTGGATTTTTCTTGTTCCATAGAGGAAAATGCGCACTGTAGCGCTTATATTGTGAACTGCAGTTATACATATACGTCCTCGTTGTAGTGGTAATAAATTTTGGTTATCAATTGGGTAAATGCGCAATCAGTTTTTATCACTACCAATATGCATTGATCTTCCTCACCCTTGATGGTGTTGGACCTGACCTGAGACCTGACTCATTAACGGCAGTGATGCTATAGTTCTGTCGTCACTTCACGCCGACATTACGACGGCGAGGGGTAGGTAGGTATTTGATAGTGCCGGTCCAATTCGGCTAGAAATTGCAATACCGCGATTCTAGCGGGTTTAATCTCTTAGTAGCCAGCAGCGACAAATGGCAAAGTCCCGTTTGCTACGTAAGCGGAATGCCGTTGGAACCTGTCTGGCCCATCCCGGGTCGAGGAAACGTCTTTTAACTGTGACAGGCTGCATGTAATAGATCCAGCGCCGTACATGGCGGTGCAGCCAGTTATGTGGCAGTGGACGTCTGCCCGTCCCGTTAAGCCGACCACTGGGTTGTACGACTTGTAGGTTATTCGCGATACCTTCGTGAGGTGTTAGCACAGTATAAATATTGTTGTTTTAGATATTGACTAGGTTTATAATGTAACTAGTTTATCGGGATGATAGCGTTATTGCGTCCCATTTAGGCTGCTGTAAGCCAAATGTCTGGATAAATATACACACAGTTAAATGAATCGGTATAAAATAAGTTACGTTTGAGTAATCTTCAGATTTCAATGTATTTTAAATGCTTTAGTAATCCTCTTTTCTGCGTTTCTTTTAGTGTCGTACACAGATAGAAACTATATTTTATTTAATTACTATTTAAACGGAACTCCACAGTTAAATTGCGTTAATTGTTAAGATAATGACCGTAAGCGTTCGTCACAGTTGGCGTCACATTTCATAGGTAATGTCAATTGAGCAATTCACAATGTTGCCTCTGAAACAAGCGTACTTAGTACTTACAATTGCATTTCAAAACCGCTTAGGGTAATGAGGATATTGAATGCCCGAGATTTAAATAAAACGGCAGTATAATAAATATATTCAGAGAGAAATCGACATATTAATGGGCTGATAACTATAGTTTTTCCTGTACTGACGTGTGGCGCGCCGGTTGTGGGCTCAGATGAAGGTCGCCACACTAATGACTTGTTACAGTTGAACTGATAGCCGAAACGCAGGTCGATGCATAATGTTAGAGCCTCGTTATGTTAGGGCTCTCGCCCACGGGCGCCTTTTTGTAGCGACGCTGTCGATACAGAAGCGAAGCGGTCGCCAGCTGTGTGCCCTCGCTCAATTTTGTAGCGATGCATAGCTACAACGACGAGTGGACATCGTATTGCTGGCTGAAGACCTGGCGTAATATCTACGGGTCTCTAAGCGAATTTTATGGTTGAAACTCAAGGTAGCACTGTCTCCTCGAATAAGGGCACGCGCTATCGCGGCTTAATATGTGGATAATATATGAATGAATGGTATAAGGGTGGCCGGAATTGATCCTTGTCCATATGTCTATGGTTCTTCTACGCTTGCTTAAACATATTTAAGATTAAGGATTACTCTATTATGTACTGACATTACTACTGTTAAATTTGGTGTAGTAACTTTATGTTTAAGGATATTATGCCTCACAAGCGTGCACAATTGGCTGTCTCTAATAAGGAAAAGCCAAATAAAATGATAAGACAATCTACCCACGCCATGTCTGCTCAATCGCTACGTGTGGGAGGCCCAAATTGTGACCTTTACGTAACGCTCATTTAGCTATTTTAGGATATTGTTTTACACCGTTGGTATAAAGTACCCACTGTTAACTTTAATTTGACTGTGTAATCGGTCGAGAAACGACCGTGTTCTGCTGCAGATTACGAGGTCTCCGGTAGTCTCGGGTTAAGGTTATTCAATTTCAGAATTACATTTCTGAATCAGGAAGTTGGTGGTGTACCCCAGGCGTCGGAAACGGATGGTAAAATGATGGTCCTGTGCCTGATTTTTACAAGCGGAATAGAAGAGTTGTGATGGTTATCAGTTATTATTGTTCAATTTAGTTATTATATTTTTTTTATGGTATAGGGTGGCAAACGAGCAGTCGGAGCCATTTTCATGACTACCGACGCCCATACACATCCGCATAGAGGCTATCCATATGCGCTGCCCTCCTTTCTCCTCCTATCTCCATGGACCACCGGATACTTGCACACCGCATGAAACACGACAGCATAGCTGTCACTTTAATCCGGTTTCGTGTAAGCGAGAGGTTCCTCCTCGGTCGTGCCGGCCCAATTCGGCTACATGCATGCAGTGTGGCACAACCTCTTATTATTTATTGTTTAAACACACTATTAGTCATGCAAAAGACGTGTAAATATAATTAACCGAAAGTGCTTAATTAGTCTTAATTATACACGCACTAAACTGATCATCGTAAAAGTATTTTGAAGTTTAATAAACTATTTTTAACTTAAAGATTCTTGTAACACTGTGTCCTACCGTTTCACCTGCGTTGAATCTGTCCCAAGAGAACTTGTAGAACCATAAAAATCCAATATCTGTTATTTACTTTTTCTCCAAATCTGTCCAGTTCATTTTGCATGAAAGAATGTCCAGTGTACACACGCACATACTTTTGCATTGTTATATTATTAGTTTGAAACTATGAGCGTAAACAGGTAGTGTATGCTTCTGCTATTAATAATGTTCGAGAAATTGAAGATTGCAAGCGTGCAGACGATGATATCCTGTTGTGACACAGAGCTGATTGTGTTAGGTCACTACACCGATAACTCGCTGATTCAAATGAGTTGACTTCACTTTCAAGAATAACTCACCGGTGACATGGTGTAAGGCGTAACCGCCTTGACGTAGGTGATAGTACAGCTACTAAACAGTCGAGAGACTTAGTTGACCGCCTTGAAGTAAGCGACAGTAGAACTACTAAAAAGTGGAGAGACGATATGTCGTAATCGCCTTGAAGTAGGTGACAGTCGATGTACTAGTGTCTAGACAGTGAAGAGACTAGTAGAAGTAGACGACGTTGCGGTTGACCTGCACGACCCGACTTACGCGGCTTACTAGTGTAATCCCATAAAACAAGACTGCGACTAGAGAAAACATATAAATATCGAGTCTAGACGCGCCGGCACCGTGCCTCCTTATCAGTGTGTTTGCGTTTCTTAGCTTCATCATTATTAACGCTTAGCTTATTTATAGTATACCGGGACAATCGAAGAATGAATACCGACGACCACAGACATCCGCATAGTTGTTACGTATATTCGCTGCCCTCTTTCCTCATCTCCTCCAGTTAGCCTCCAGCCTCCATTAATAAAATGCACAAAAGGACAGCATAGTTGTAGTCGTTGCTTTGAATCTATTCCAGCGAGAGCTCCCCGTCTTAATTATATAGCTTCCTTATTAAATTGGTAATGTAGAGTCGATAGCGTAGAAACAACGTAAATAAATTATACTCATACTACCTTGCATATGGATAGAAATTTGATAGAATGGAATTGAAAATTGATCATATTGAAGACGTTAAAAGAAATTTGAATCATCAAATTCTAAATTTACATGTTTCCCGCTAATACATGAGCCGTAATGAAACTAATGAAGTCGTACAGATACATCGCTAATTTATACTGTTAGCATGAGCTAATGAACTTTAAGAAACACGGCCAAATTCCTGGTGAATCAGTACTGGTCGTAGTCTAAGATTGAGTCGAAATAGTGGAAATAGATTTTCAAATTGAATTTTCACCAAGGAACCTGGGAAACGAATTTATCGTCGCGGGTCCCAAAACCGTTTTAATTTTAAACGTTCCTTCGGGCTCCCTAAATTGAATTTACTAAAAGGTCACAAGGTTGTGGTCGCAATTAATCTTGGAGACGCTGTAACAGTGAGCAAGTGACGATTAAAAATATAAAAATAAAAGTACACTTTTGAACCTGATACACCCAAAAGATACTTAACTTTTATGGGAAATTCTTTCTTTCGTCTTACTGTTCCTTTCCTGATTCTCCCCTTTTAATGCCGAAATGAATCCTGCGGATAGATTTTATGCGTCCAAAACCGCGGGGCACATCTTGTTTAGTTATAAATTTAATAATGATAATACAAAGGTCAGCGTCAGAGTGTCAAGGGCATCAGGGCCGTCCCGCCCACGAGACTTTACATATTTATGAATTGGGTAATATAATTTGTTTATAGTTCGATACGACTTTGTATGTTCAGAATTTTACATTTTATTACAAAGTTGCTGATCCTTATTAAATTGTTATAAATAATAAAATACTAATGTATTAAACATGTGTATATTATTTTTGATAAATATAAAAAAATAAATACATCGTCTAAATATCGACGAAAACGAGTAACTGGGTATTATTCCTAAATAACATTCTTAAGCCGCCCCGGGGATAGGTTCGATGATCCCCGCTAAAATTGTGACAAAAGATACTCGCCTGCAAGAAGCACGATCAATGCGAACGAGATACTAATTCAGTTTTGGAAACACTAAGCGGCCGGACCGGTTTAGCCGGTGATGTCAGACGCGAGCGATTTAACAGTCCCAATACCTTGTGTACACGTAGCGATGTGAGACTGCACGAGGCCTGTGGCCGATACACTTGGATGCGACGGGATGTCGTGTGCCCAGCTTCTTATTGAAAAGGCGCCGCCTCGAGAAGTCCGACGGAAAAATATACGACCTAACTTATACACTATACAGATTCGCAATGATGTGTGTTTTGGAAGGTTTATAAAACGATAAAAATTTACCATCGGCGTATTTTGAAATATCAGTTTGCGGATCAATTGGAATGTAACATATAAAAGTTGACCCTACTTAAAGTTCAAGAATATTGTATAAATTTTCAAAACTATCTCCGGTTGGTACCGGTACGCTAATAGATACTTGTTTAAGAGTTTCGGGTTTGTTATGTTACACATTTTGTAGTTAATTTACGGGTTTCAATACCATACAATATTTATTAAAAGTACTCCATACAGTAACTATGAAATATCGTATAAATTGTCATAGATCATAACAGGCTTCAGCGGCGGCGACTCTACTCAAGTTGCGAGTTTAGCAGAGCGCGTGATGGCATGCACATAAGTTGATGCTTTTGAATTCGGTCGGGTTATCATTTGAATGGAGACGGTTGGTTTGTTCAATTTGAATACGCTTGGGTGAATTATAATTTGTAATGCGCTGGTTCTGATTACGAAAGTGAGTCCAGGTAGCTGTTATGTCTATGGCGGTAAAAATTATCACGTTTTTGTCTGCTTGAGAAGATTTTATGTTACTAGGTTCGAACGAAAGTTGCTACTTTCTTTATGATTTACAAGTCTTAATTTTTAAATAGCTTCTAATAAGAACTAATAAATTTCAAATCAATTTATCTAGTCTTACCAATGCTAATAAACTTGTATGTACAAAATAACTAACAGGCAATTTAACATTATCTTTCTAGGCGTTATTAGATTGAAAATACAGTTCTGTTCAGAGCTTTCAAAAAGATTTCTCTGTAATTATTGAAGTTGACGGACAGTTAGCAGATTTATAATTATGTCAGTTTTCAGTTGTTCGCCAGTGCGTGGTTGGTCGGGATTAATATCCGATTTGATCTCCGAATCTACTGACACTCATTCATCGGACGTTTTATTTTTTTGCCAAAATATACAAATCATTGGCGCGTACGCTCGCGGTTTTTAGCCGCGAAATAAAAAACCTGTTTTACAACTTGCGTTTCGTAGAATTTGCCGGTCGGTTAGAGATTTAATTTCGAAGCTTTTTATATTACTTTTTAATAGAATATTGGAATGGGCACATGGTGAGTGTGACGAGGTAATCCGGCAAAAAACAATAGTCACTGAGATCACTGTACTAGTATCTAGTAACATATTACTATCGACACTTATAAATTATTTATATCAGCAACGGGGCCCGTAAGACAAAAGGGCCACAGGATTATTTTTCTACCGATAAAACCTCCAATGTCTCCATACCCCGGGCCCCGCCAGAGCTTAACCCGACAGTCATAATACCCATTTTACTGGTGTAGTGGCAAAAATAGGTAACTTAGCAACTTCAGCAACTACAGTTGCAACATTTTATTGAAGGATGCATGTAGGAATTCGTCAGTTATGTGACTTCACTAGACAAATGAGCGAGAGCATAGTGGCCAGCAAAAGTTTTCTCTTGAAGTGTTACCATTTTTTTTACAAGAAAAACGCAGACTGCGGGTACGTTGAACTTTAACTTGTTGGAAAAAAGGACCTTCGTGCTTAAAACGATCCATCTTGTAAATAAAAGTAAGCTGGCTAGTTCATGATAAAATACACATTAGTAAGATTGCACTGCAGCAGCAATTGGGACGCATGACCGGGGAGGTACCAGCTGCTTACATCAGACACGTTACAGCTATACTGTCGCGTTTCTTGTGGTTTGTGAGTCTTCGATGGGGCATTGGAAGAGGAAAAACGAAAGATGTCATGCTTATTTAATAGCCAAGTTGAAAACAATGGCGTATGATGACACAACGTTTTTGACTACCCCATGATGTTTCCGATACGACGGAAAACCATTTATAAGTTTATTCTTTGTGTATAAACTCTGTCATATCGTGACAATACGGTTTTAGGGTCTGTTCGTGCCGGGGGCCATTATAAACCACGCGATGTTGGAATAGCTACGAAATTATTTTACATGGTTAAAAATGGATTCCATTCACAAATGCACGTGTGCGGTGTGCGAGCGACATGCGAGATCTCGTGTGCGCAGTGGAATAACATCAAGTGTGCGTTATTAGCAACCCGATGAAGCCGAATTGTGCCGGCACGACTGGGGAGGTACCTCTTGCTAACACGAAAGTGGCGTAAAGTGTCAGCTGTGCTGTAGTGTTTCGTGCGGTGTCTAATAGCGGGTGGCCCATAGAGAGAGGTGGAGGAGGAGGAAGGAGGGCAACGCATATGTATAACCTGTATGCGGATGTCTATGGGCGTCGGTAGTCATGAAAATTGCTCCGATTGCTTATTGGCCCTCTTATACTATAAAAAAGGTTCAGGTTCTAAAGAAAAACCAAAACCTGCTTATGCGTATACTTACCTTACGAAAGTTATGTGCCCGTCGGCTTCATGCTACAGGATGTTACCGTCCTTATCCGTTTCCGCCTGTTAAGTCTTGCGGAACACCCTTAGACTGTACGAAACGCGACAGCGATGGCGTGCCTGTAGTTTTTAATTGAAAAAAAAATGTTTTCTTTTCACGCCCCACCACCCCCACCACCCTTCCCCCATTGTACTCTTCCGTTACTGTGTTCCTATAAGACGTTTATAAATCTGGCACTGAGTTATGGATGAGCCGAAACTACTGAAGAGTACATACATACATGAAGGGTATAGGGCAGTACCTACTAATCTTATTTTTTTTACCTAAGAACGTTAAAGGTTTGTATGAAGCGCTGCTAGTATAAAAAGATTAGGGGGGCTAACGACCCCTTATCGCGGTCGCAGCAGTCTAATGCTTGCGGAACCAAT
>LUGF01032469.1:203446-229373 GCA_001625245.1 Calycopis cecrops | reverse complement strand
TATCTCGCTTAGAACCTAATATCAACAGCAAATCTTTGTTAAGAGGGTTATCGGTAAAAAGTGCCGAAATTGAGTATTTTGAAGGCAAATTACTCGTAAATGGAAATAATTTATTAATACAATCACCAAAAAAAATAAACATTATGTTAGATTTTATATGATTAAATTTCAAAGTTACTACTGAATTACGCCATGTTGTAAGTCATTTATAAGCTCACAAATATTTTTATTGTTTAAGTCAATAAAAAATATTTGTGTTATGCGGAACCAAAGTTGATCTTCAATAGATTATTTCCATTTACGAGTAATTTGCCTTAAAAAACTCAATTGCGGCACTTTTTACCGATAACCCTCTTAAACCACAACCACCTTTTTTTGTATTTTTTTGGTTGTATAGATGAATTAATTGGTGACGTGTGTAGATCGATCGCATAGGATAACGAGTTTAATGGGTTTATAGAGGCTCGAGCTCTGCGCACGACAGGGGAATGATTGAGCCATTTTATTGTTGATGCTGATAGCGAATTATGTGATACATTTACTAGCAGTTAGGCGTCACGTGAGGCAACGCATTTTTATTTCCGTAGCGTGCCGGACCCTAGGTAGGTTCCCGTGGTCCGGGGCTCGTTCCACAACGAAGTGCCTCTGAAACCTTTGCTAGTCATTGCCCTTAGAAAGAAAAGCCCTCAGATAAGTTTGACTTAAGCTTTTTCTGACTCTGAGATCATTCAGTCGGCTCACGTGTATAGAGCAGCCTATTCACCGTCTCGGTGCTCCGAATCATGTGTGCAGTCTCAAAGATTCCAAGATTCCCATTGCCCTAATTAGTGGCAATTGAGATCTTACGCTGATTGTGTTCGACCCTAATTCGAGGAACCCTGAGCCACATTAAAGCAGGATTTATAGTTTAATTTCCTGACCCAATTCCTGGTGAAGTGGTACAAGGTTCGATTCCCTCGATACATCCGTCCGGATGTTTGTCGACCCAAATGTAACATTGTAAGAAAATCGTGTTCACGCAGTGACCGTATTTTATTGGAAATTGTATCTTGTGACTGTCTTTCTGAATGTTACATTCTCCTTGGTTTATTTATCTGAAATATGTATACCAACGTGAACATATGCATGATAAGCAAAATATTCGAACGTAAATTCTGTGGTTTAAGAAACATCGGATTTTTGGAAAGAGTCATTATAAAACCGTTACAACTAAATCTCCACCGAATCAGTTGCAATGGTTTTATAATGACGAAAATTCCTAGACTAATATTTTTATGTAATTTCTATTTCTAAGAACATTATTACACTGTAATTATTTGTACACTACTTATTTGTACTATTGTACACTGTAATTACATTGTAATTCTATTTTGAATAAAAACTTTTTGACTTTGACTTTGACTTTGACAGAAATATCGGGTATTTAAATTTTAAATCACAAAATTTATAATCAAATATTTTGTTTATATGGTTATAATGGATTGCGATAGTACCCATCAATTTAAGTAGTTTTGTTGCTATTAACATACTTATACGACAACATTATGGGTATTTCACATCTTAATATTTATTTTCACTACTACTTTCACTTTACAAAAACAAACGGCAAATATTTAGCATAAGCTTCAATAAATTATTTTGTGCAGAAAATATATTTTCAATTCATTGATTTGAAATTATATCTTGGCTCTGGGTTGCACTTTTGTACAATATATTATGTAAAGTTATTGAAGTGATGACCCTTTAATTTGTAAGAATGAGCAGCTGGCTAGACAAAGTAATACATGATATAAGACTATCGATATAACCTAAACCTTAGGTATCTTAAAATGTTATACGTAGCTCAGAAAGTCGAGCTACACAAACTCGTGATAGCCATGCGGGGCTCATGTAGCTGCAACGAGTTAGCGTAGCTCCACTTTATAGCATGTTCTGCTGACAAAAACTCATATTTTTCCCTGCCTAACGCTACTAAAGAGTTTTCACTTCAAAATGGTTTTACATTGCGGTAAGGAAACTGCATAGATTAGAGGATGAATAGCCCATCATTGCATAAGTTGGCTGCTCATTGTCGTTAATCTGATGAGAGATTACTGGCCCATTAGCTTTGTGCCTCAATTGGGCTATTGAGGTCGCTCGCGCCCACAGATGTTCGCTCACTGACACTACTGGAGCGGTGGAAAGTGTGTACCTACCCTACTAATGAAAATGAAATGAATGTGCAAAAATATTTTTGTATATAAATATTTATGTAATGTATAAATAAATTATTAATAACATTGTATAAGTAATTATATTATGAATTAAGTTACTGGTGAGTCATTTTAATGATTAAATCCTAATTTATGGTTTAGTCATGTATTGTTTAAGATTTGCAGAGGTTCATAAAGTTAATATTAGTTCTCAAGGAATTTATTTTTGAACGAGCGAAATCGTTTGAGTGGATTTGATGTAATGTAACTTGCTGCACCCCGCAATTTCACCCGAGGAAGTTTTAAATCCGTTGAAATTTCTGGAAAAGTTGAAATCAAAACCTTTGGCCTTCGGGAATGATAACAACGAATCCCAATCCCAATCGTAAAACATAACCGTTTTGAAATTACCTATTTAGTGATTAGTGCGTTCGATAGCCCTTGGGGTAGTCATGTTCCGAGGGAGTAGCCGGTCCGGGATGGATGTGAGGGGCAGAAGATCAGACAGAACAAAGCCTCTTTCAATGGACCTAAACACCATCTCTAGGGGTGGACCGACCAATTCAGAGAATTTTGATGATGAACAGAGTTGAGAATTGTATAGAACTCACAATTGAGATAGCTAACTAACGCATTAACAAACTGTCTGTTAGTTTCAAGAATTAAATACCATGAATGGAGAATTATTCACGAGCGATTGTATTCTCGTTAGACCTGTGTGACAGGTGTCGGGCGCCGGTACTGATAATGTACGATACATACATACATACATATGTACATATACAATATACCACACAGTGCAGGAAAAAATGTGTATTATACGAATTGTGTCTCCCATTCGAAGAAACTATTACTAGAACACGCGTGTTGATGTGGATGCTGTAGTTCCTTACAATCCCCATAAAGGTTCAAGTGTCATTATGGTTAAAGACTAGTAAAGGCGGTGGGTCTGAGTATCCTACGGTGAACACCCGGCCGCAGGTAAAGCAAATTGAACCGTGAAGAATGCTCTTTGTAGTCCTTAAAAATGAGATGGAGGAGTAGGGTCTTTTGCGCGGGTGGCAAATGATGAGGATAGAAACCTTAGAGCATTGCTTTGATCTAAAGTTCGTTCCGTGGTGAGGGAAAACCTCTCTATGGAGACAGACTTGGTCTCTTGTTAAGGACGAACCAGCCGTCGCGGTCGAGGTGACCAGTCGCTTTTTCCTGGGCGCGTCGTCAAAGACGGCATTGCGGCCATTTGAGGGCTTTTAGAAGTACAGACATGCCCGGCGAGCCCTACACACCCTAGGACCCCAGCCAGGGCCGATGACGGCGCATAAATACTCTTCCCCGCGTCACAAAAGTCCCTTACCATCAAGAAATCTGTGTGCTCGCCTGTTATGTAACGAAGTAAATATCTGGAGCGACTAACGAAAACAAATGAAGGCAGACGTGACGTCTAGACGAGCTGTCGCCTCCGCTCTTGTTAAGTGCCGCTGTACCCGACAAACAAACATACGAATTGGTATACAATGTGATCTCGGCAAATACGACTTGATTACTTTGCCTTTTTATAACGCTTTACAGGCCACACCAGATCGATGCAGCTGATGAATTAGCAATCCTGTCATTTTGTGGCAGGAGGGTTGAAGACAGAAGTGCAATTGTTGCTTCCAGCCCAATACGGCCGGGATTCTGCTGATGTGTGAATTTCTGATTGCCTTTTGAGGGGATCTGCTTTCCTAAGTTGAAGAGTTGAAAATTTCTTTACAAAATATAGCTGTTTTGTAAATGTAATAAAAAGAAGGCAATATTTTTTTGCTTACGTTATGGACTTACAAATTCAGATATCCTTACAATAATTCAGAAATCCTTACAAAGACCCAAGTAATCAATAAATTTAAATTGGCTCTTCAACTAGTAGTTGGTATTGAAACTTTATTAACCTCCTTCAACTCTTAGACTTTCCGAGTTTTGCATCAGGGATCACCAGTGAAAAGTATAAGAACTTGGTGCTTGCAACTTTTTTACAAATGAATATAATGTCGGCAAAAACTAAGACGACTAACTATATTAAGTTATTAGTTAATACTTATCTACAAATGTAAAGACTAAAGTCTATTTCAGACTATTCACATGTAGATACACTACCGACGCTGCTTTACTAATTCCTCTGCATTCAAAACTTTCAATGGACATACAAATAAATTTAGTCTATATTATTCCCCTTGTACAATCCAAGATGATAAACGTCTCAATTTCAACATGATTGCGACTTCATACTCACAAGCAACAATTAACGAGTTGTCTTGAAATTATCATTGTATACTGTAGTACCTCGTTTAGTCGTGAGAACGTACTAGAACGTACGTGTAATTATGCTACTCTGTACAACGCCTCGCCTCACCGCCTTACATCTGTTACATTACAATGATCATAACCCATGAGATTGTGCGATCATTGGTCTGTTACTGCTTGTATCTTGAGTAAGATGTGGTGTTGCAATCGGGGACGAGTCGCGCCAGCACGTGTAGAGATACCTCTAGCCGAGGTATCTCAGGGTATCTCTGCGCTAGAGTCTGGTGTCATACTTGCTGGAGGATGGTAGTGTGTTATATTTAGTGAGAGAGAAGGGCGAGAAGGAGAGGAGGATTAAATAAAAGGAACTTTTTTCTGATTCTGTACTTATATGTCTCGGTTACAGACCATCCGACGACCTGTTTGGATACTGCTATAAGAATATAATTATTTTAAGTCATATTCATTGATTATGTTGAATCAATCGAATCGAGGTTTTATTTTGACTCTCACTTATTGAGTGGTGGTCGACGGATGATATAATGCCCGAGCCCTCGGGGATACCCCGCCCAGCCTTTTATTGGGTATAATGGAGCGCGTAGACTTGGGGATTGGCGCCGTTTTGGCAGCGGGCCATAGTCGTCGCCTGCCACGATAATGTCCATATTGTTTTCGTATACTGTTGTATGTTTTTATATTTGGGGGACTTTTGTATATTTGTTCAGAACTTCTTTTCAACGCACCACCGGAGAGAAACCGCACAAAACGCGACAGTGTAGCCGCTGCTATTCGGCGGCGTGTACTCCGAGGTCACCCGGCTGGCCCAATTCGTCTGCATTATGCACAACTTGTGTGCTATGCATGTAATCTGTGAGATTTGTTGGTGGTTTTGCGAGTGACAGCCACTGAGCCGCCCGCGAAAGCCGCGCGTGGCTCCCGTCCTCTATCGGTCACGTACAGCCCGGTCTGCGGTCGCACGGCTAGATAACGTGTAGTAACAACTATCGTGATTATTGAACGGTTAAGTCGGAACAGTGACGTCTGAGTTTGGGACATTCGCGGTTGGGGGCCCAATGAGCCAGGTGCAATCATTATAAACATTTACCGGACTATAATAGAGCAAGCGACTCAAATATTTGTAATATGTAGTTTCGGACACGGATACGGTTCGCGAGAGGTCATTCGGTCGTGCTGGCGAAATGAGACGGCTGCATCAACAAGAAGGCATTGAAAGAGCCTGTAAGGAGACCAACAGGGTCATTTTGTTTGAGACGCTTCAAATCTTTGGTGTTGTGGGCTTTCAAATGACCTATGAAATGGGAATTTTAAAAAAAATTTTTTGGAAGGTGCTTTGTCGTAAAAACGAAAGCTAGAAAAAGAACGAATTGCTTGGACAAAAATCGCCTCTCATATTTTATGTTAAAATATTATTTTCATAATTATCCGTCGCTAAGGGTGAAGTGCTGTAGAGGGGTGATGTGCACAATCTCAATTGCAATCGTGGAAGCGCTCTTCAGAACAGTGCAGGCGCGGATCTCTATACGTGCTCACTGCAGGCCGGCAGGGTTTTGTGCACTAGGCGCGGTAATGAGGCGAAATACACTTTTTATTTCCACCCGCGTATTCCGGATTTACAGTTATTTTAATTATTTCCTTGAAAAAAAAAATGCCATACGTGTTTATTTTTATTCATTTGTAAAGAGACTTTGCTGTTAGTAGTATCTTGGCTATATTACCTTGGATTGGCATGAGCGGCATGCAAAGATATTATATTGCGTTTTGTGCGGCTTGAAAGATTTTGGATTTTTCATTTGCGCGGCGCCTGCATGTCACGGTACACCATGACCTCTTGTTTGTTTAAGGAAGTCGGTAGTCGCCAAAAGGGTTGTTGTCGACATATTATGATTCCGATCGACTCATTTTCTATAATATTTTAAAACCGGTCAAGTGTGATTCAATCTAGCACACCGATAGATTCCTTTATCTGCATTTTATTATCTCACTTCATCCAACATGTACAGATAGATGGATATGTAATACTTTTGATTTACGGAACTCTAAAGAGCGTAATATATCCATTACCGTAGGTAAGAGGACGTACCGTTCCGTACATTAACGAGCGCATGGTTCTCACGCGATTCCATTAAATATGAAATTGTTTAGAGCCGCGATTGATTGGGCGCGATACGACGCGGCGCCGTTAGCTGCCCGCCGGACCTGTTCGTGCCCGCAACCCGCCGTCCGCCGTGCGGCCGACCCGCCGTCATTACATACACACTTGGTTTTAACGGACTTTGTAGCCGTTCAGACTGGTCATTGTCTTTTGGGAGACATGTAATTGTAAGGAGGTAGTGTTGCCGTGTAGATGTTAGGATTACATTTACATGCGGTATATTTAAGAACATAATGTAATAAACACAATAGTTGTGGGTAAACGTATGTTCCTACCTCGACTAGTGGCTTAAATATACAGATGTGAATCTTATTCGTGGACTATTCATATAGACTTCTTTGGCACTATAGTTATAGTATAAACTATAGTGCCCTAAAAGTTTTCATTTTTGTTTGGGGCAAGTGACTATGTAGCAAATTATATGCTGATCTCTTCAGTAACACACTTGAGCCATTTAGTATATGCAGGTAATCCTGAGAAACTGGTGATTCTATATTCATACAAAACTTGTCTAACAGCGTGTTATGTTAATTTCCAGACTGATCGGGCAAGATGCCGGAGGGTGTGACAAAGGATGGCAAAGAAGTGAAGGATGGCAAAGAGGAGGCCAAGGCGAAGTCCAAGGACTCGCCCAAGCGGCGGCCCAGCAACCTGGCCAAGATCAAAGTGGAGCTGCTCGATGGATCCACCATGGACCTCGAGGCGGATGTGAGTATTTATTTAACCGATTGTATGCAAACGAGGGTTATTTACAGTCGTATCTTAAACAAGCTTGGCCCACCACTCGTGCCCACCGCTGCTACTCCTGTTTCGCCAGGTTCGCCATGATCTCAAAGAGCCCGAGGGAATAGCTAAAACTGATTTAGGACCGCAACGAATTTAATCAGAAAATAATAAATGGAGTAGTAAGAAATTCCAATTTCCGTCCCTAGTCAAAGTGGGTGACAGTACAAGATTGTCTTATACAAATGATTTATGTTTACAAGTCAAGAAAATAGGGGACAGCCAGGTGATGCCCAGCTGCTTTACAGCTTATCATAACTAATTCGATCCGCTAAAAAAAACTTGGGACCCCCTTAAAAATGTGATGAGAGAAACATTTGTAATTTAACGATACCAACGTTTTTTGTAAGAGGTGGTGGTGGTAGGTGTAGTTGCATCGCAGCCACGTGGCCTTCCGACCGGGGAGGTAGCTCTCGCTCACATGAAACTGTTGTAAAGTAGATGGTGTCGGGCTCCATGCGGTTCAGATCAGTTCCATTGGGCAGGGTGGAAGTTAATGAGACCCGAAAAGACTACAATTGGTCGTTTACTCCCGTATGCTATGCTCAAGTTGGCACTCTAATTTAACTCTTATCGGCTGTGGACTCTTAGTCTGATGTGCAATATTGTTGTGTAATTTCAGAGGAAGATCCGCGGCCACGAGCTGCTGGCGAAGGTGTGCGACAGTCTGAACCTGGTCGAGAAGGACTACTTCGGGCTGCTGTACGAGGACCGCGGCGACCCGCGCGTCTGGATCGACCTCGAGAAGAGGGTCTCCAAGATGCTCAAACGTGAGTGACGTCATTGTTGTTAATTAACATGCCCGTCAGAATGTCCTATGTCGTATGAATCGCCGTATAATCCATTTCCGATGGGTACGAGAAATCTCTGATAGGACCACTGGTACTTAAAACCTTACCTCAAATGTCCAGTGTCATAGGAAGTTCTATGAATGTTATCTTTTTTTAGTACGAAATGTTTAATTTCGTGTGGTTTAACCGAGAAGGCCAGAATCAACGAGCAACGTTTCTTATTCTCTTTTTGTACCAGATTTGAGCACTTTTTTCTTCAGCTGGTCCTTATTAGGTGCTTCTAGTTTTTCCACAGCTTCGCCTTGTTTCCTATTTTTTATATAATTATAATCGGCGTAAATATTGTTGCAGACGACCCGTGGAACGTGCGGTTCGCGGTGAAGTTCTACCCGCCGGAGCCGGCGCAGCTACAGGAGGAGCTCACGCGGTACCAGCTCGTGCTGGCAGTGCGCAGGGACCTTCTAGAAGGTGAGGAAGGTCTTTCATTGTTATGATATGGAGACGGTATGATCAGCATATTCAGATTTAATTATCTGTTCAATTATTGTGCCGTACAAAGATAAACCAACTGACTCATTAATTCTCATAGAAATAGCTTTGCCAAATTCTCGAGTTATTTGACCTTATTTTAAAAAACAAAATATGGATCAGTGCATTTAGTTTTTAACTGCTTTATTATTGTCAGTTTTTGTTTTGTTTAGTTAATTTTCTCTGTTTTTAAATAAGTAGTAATTATTTCTATACACTGTAATCATTTCGTGTAGATGCAATCGCATATAGTATGCTGTATTTAATATGTACTTGTATAGGAAAATGTATATTAAATTGTAGCCAGTGTAATGATCCTAAATAAATAATAATAAAAAAATGTGTAGTTTGGCGCCAGTAGCTACGAGGTGTATCGTCTGTCGATCAGACGCATTTTTTTATATCGTCATGCAATAGCATAACATGAGAATAGCGGTTAGGCAGACGTCTTGCCCTCCTCCTCCAAAGGATGGAGAACACACCGTACGGGATATAACAACATAGCTGTCGCCTTACGGTGGCACTCTGTGCATGAAAGGTGCCTAACCGTGCCGGCTCAAAACATCTGCAATGGAGCAATGGCACTATCTCTTAAATCGACAGGTCACGTGGACTGACAATAGAAGTCCAAGCGATCGAGTATCAATGATGTAGTAGTATTACACACTTGTAGCACCGCGCTACTAGGCTCTACAAGTAGCGGAACTCGGAATCGGCGAAGCTCCATTTTCCTGTGCTGCCCAACCTAACACCTGTGAAGCAGTGTTCAAATATATTATTTCAAGTTGTTTATGTACTTTCTTTATCGTATATTGTAGATGCGGACAGCTTAGAGCCCGTTCAGAATAAGCGTTTTAGCGTTGGGCTCTTTGACTAGTACAGGAATATTAGAGCTACTTATGTCAAGTCTACATGATGCTGTGCGGTCTATCAATCGCGCGTAAAACGCGTGTATTAAGTGCGACGTATACTCGGGCGCCGTTCTTGCATCTAGAACGACGCGCCAGCGCCTTTGGCGAATGGACGCTTATGGCTTGAAATGGAGCGGGATGGCTTCGATACCGAACTTGTTATTGCCGCGCGTAAAACGCTGTATCTGAACACGGTCTTAGTTACGTCACTTTCCAGGTCGTCTGCCGTGCTCGACGGTGACGCACGCGCTGCTCGCCAGCTACCTGCTGCAGTCGGAGCTGGGCGACCACGAGCCGGCGGAGAGCGGCGCGGGGCTCTGCAAGCAGCTGCGGTTGGTGCCGCCGACCGCCGCCACGCCCGAGCTCGAGGAGAAGGTGGTCGAGCTGCACAAGACCCACAGGTACGTGGAAAGGATACGTGCGCGTAGGACGCACAAGTACGTGAGACGCGCAGGCGAGAGATTAACGAATACGTACCTACGTTAAATAAAATATAAAACCTGTTGGTTTACCAAAAAAATAATATGAAATAAATAAACGATAGGACATCCTATACAAGACTCACAAGATTACTAATGGCGGGTAGACAAAGAAAACCCATCTGCCTTACAATACTTGTCTTGTTTCCCCTACATTCATAATAATTTAATCGTTGTGTTAACAGAGGGCAGACACCTGCAGAGGCGGAGCTCAACTACCTGGAGAACGCCAAGAAGCTGGCCATGTACGGCGTGGACATCCATCCAGCCAAGGACTCGGAGAACGTCGACATCACCCTCGGCGTGTGCTCCTCCGGCCTCCTCGTGCACCGCGAAAAGTGAGTACCGTGTACACCGAACAGAGACCCGTGCGTATACTCGCGCACACGTAAATGTTTACATATAACCCTTGCGCTCGCGTTTTATTTGGATGTATGTATGTGTATATAACGTATGTAGTGTCAGTCAGCATCGAAAAAATTTCAATAGATTAAAATTTTCAAAACATATATACAGCTGCTATTTATGTTCCGCAGCATTGCAGCGGATTTGGCCGCTCTCGAGGCCGCCACGATCGAGGAGGTACCTCTCGCTCAGATGATACCGCCGTAAAGTAACTGCATGTCAAGTGACATGCTCCGACGGCTCGTTTTCCGCTGCATGTTGTAAAAAGAAGTAAAAAGAAGAGTAGAATATTCATAATTCGTTCGCTTGCTTGCTTGTCGCCAAACATAACATGATAATAGGCCCCACGCCATTTACGTAACATTCGCGTAAACTTAATACATCAATTAATATTTCAACAAGGTAGATATTAAGAAGTATTATAGATATTAATTTCTACCGTGTACACATTTTAGTAAGCATTTACATAGACACACAACTATAATAAAATACTATACATAATAGTAGTAACATCTCCACAGGTTGCGTATAAACCGTTTCGCGTGGCCCAAGATCCTGAAGATCAGCTACAAGCGTCACAACTTCTACGTGAAGCTGCGGCCCGGCGAGTTCGAGCAGTTCGAGTCCACCGTCGGCTTCAAGCTCGCCAACCACCGCGCCGCCAAGAAACTGTGGAAGACTTGCGTCGAGCACCACACCTTCTTCAGGTGAGCACACTGCGTTAGTTAGCACATACCTTAGTATAAATTTAAAGGCCGAAAGGTAACGGGGCTAAGCTCAACCCTCCTCATAAAGTAATAATATCTACATATGGATGGCTGATGTAATATGTGGCGCTGCTGCCGCTTATTAATCAAAGTCCCAACTACTGACCTACCGACCAAAATGGTAGAAAAGTTAGTATGCTATCATACTAGCTTTTCTCCGCAAACATTCGCTCGCTTTGAAGCCCTTTAATAAATCTCAATGAGTATTACATTCAAATAGAACTGCAATAAAGTTACAATATCGCTTCAAAAAAATATTTTTTTAATAAAACCCTATCTTGTGTCATTTCTAATACCTCTAGGAATATGTATACAAACTTTCACGATGATCGGTTGAGTAGTTTTGGCGCGAAAACGTTACAAAAAAACTCACGTTCACATTTATAATATTAGTAGCATGCACTATGCACTATTGTTATGTACTGTGACAAATTGTAATTTATAAACATGTATACACGGTGATTTTAGTCGTTTTCGTCCTAGTCTTTTTTCTAAAGCAATTGTTCGAAATGGTCTGCGACTACTAATACACAAACGAACACGATGTAAACTATTGTCTTTTAAATATGTTTCTTTAGAAATTTAATTTAGTTGTTGTGAATTATTGCCGAGTCTGTATTTACTGACCATATGGCGTTTGCGCGATTGCCTTTGCTCTGGTTGGCGAATTTAATTTTATGTTTATTTATAATAATGAAAAGTTTGTAGTACGAGCAATTGTATAGCGTTCTCACTTTTCAATGAGAGTGATCTGAATATCGACGTAAATAAAATCAAGTGTTATTTTATTATATTATTATATACATACATTGTTAGAAGGAGGAAGGTGTGTTGTTTATGAAAATCAAAATGTTCGTTTAGACAACGACTGAAAAATCTCCGTGTAGCGCAGTATACAGGGCCTCTCCAATTCTCCTATTATTTGAGCACCAAAGAGTTCTATATGACGCACTTAAATATTGATAGATAATATTTATGATGCACTTTACTCCGCGCGCCGTAGCGTAGTAATGTTATAACGTAGTAATAAGAAGCAGTTAAAATGTTTTAATGACATTTGTGTGAGTGTGTGCGTGTGTGTGTGTGCAGATTGACCAGCCCGGAGCCTGCGGCGCGCGGCTCGCTGTTCCCGCGGCTCGGCTCGCGGTTCCGCTACTCGGGGCGCACGCACTACGAGTCCCGCGCCGCGCTGCCCGCGCGCCCGCCGCCGCACTTCGCGCGCGCGCTCTCCTCGCGCCGTCTGTCCTCGCGCAGCGCCGACGGTACAGTTTTTTTTTAATTTTATGGTATAGCGCGCAAACGAGCATTCGGAGCCATTTTCATGACTACGGATGCCCATAGACATCCGCATAGAGGCCATACAGCTGCTCTGCCCTCTTTTCTCCTCCCACCTCCATGGCCCACCGTCTACTTACACACCGCACGAAACGCGACAGCACGGCTGTCACTTTACACCGGTGTCGTGAGAGTAAGAGTAAGCGAGAGGTGCCTCCCCGGTCGTGCCGGCCCAATTCGGCTGCATGCAAGCAGACAGTGTACTAGCTCTACTGACGAGCCCAAGCGGCGCGCGCCCCTCTATGTCTAAAGGCTGTTATTATGTCGCTGCTAGACTACAAGACGACAATTGGAAAGTTAGAGTTGTGCGTTAGCAGTGCAAGCACAAGGACGTTATCGATAAAATCTTATGAGAGACGATGTCTGTACGCCTGGCGTCGGTGTGTCTGTACGGCGACCTGATTCTACTATCTGTGCTGCTCCTCATCGCGTACCGTCCACAGTAAGTACCGCGAAACACATGTCGGTGACGTCACACGCGCTCCTGTATACTGAACTAAAGGTGTCGATGACGTCACATTATTAATACAGCAGCTAACCGTACTATATCCCGGTATTCAATTTATCTCAATAACAATTCAACGCATCTTTTTGCGCCGCGCCTACGGAATGCACAATACCCGTGCGTTTGGTATCGATGATGACGTCATATCGTTGCTTTTTGCAATAGTATCTACCGCTCTAGCACTAAAACCACGCCGCTACCGTGCGCAGTATAATGTGTCCGGCGTCGATGACGTCATATCATTGATCTAAAATAGCTTTAGAGTCGGATGCGACAGATAGAACATAAGCAACTTGTAGAACTTGGGTTTGCATTCATAATACATATGTATATTTTAAAATATTATCGATTCATCGGAATAAAATTGGGACTCTTTATAATAGTACAAAAATACAAGTAAATAAGCGGTCGGTACATTTTGATGACTAAACATCGGATAATTGTTTTACGGGCATGTTGTCACCAGCCGCACGAATCTGTCACTTAGCGGTGTCGTCGTCACGAGCTAAAGCTCGCCGAGCCGGCCCGATTTAGCAGCAATGTACAATGAGACTATATGTTACTAAATAAATAAGGATAAAGTTATTCGTTCATACATAGCACTATACCTAGAACAACTCTATGATGGTGATAAATTATATCACCCGCTAATTATAATGTTGATACATCTGTCACCGGCGGTAAGAATATGATATCAGCGGCCGGCCTGAGTCAGCGGTGCATGCGTTGTGCGCCGTGACCTCACCGGCACCTCACGGCTGCAGTGCACGCCCCAGTCGTGAAGTGGAAGCGCAGACATGAGGTCGTACGACGTTAGCAAGTTTAAGTGCCAGGAGACCAAGATCACTATAGTGTTGTATCGAGGTACTTGATTGTTATTTTTTGAAAATGCATTTAGGCCCACCTCTAACAGATTGAAAAACCAAAAACCCACTCAAAACCATGCGGGTGCCATCAGCCGCCTATCCTGAAGTGAAGTGACCTCGGTGACTATTCACTCAGCCCTAAGGGACCGGAATCCTCGGCTGATGTGATTAATCATCCTGCTAAATCAGGTTCTTTCAAATTAAAATGAATTGCTACGAATAGCCTGTTATATTGTAAGACATTGTCAGACATTGTACGAAAATTTTAATAGTTAAAAATTGCCATACATATAACAGAAAGGTTTCCTCACAATCCGACCTTTGTATAATTATTATAATATTTTTTTATAAATTATTATAATTTTTCCAAGATTCATCCTTTTTCAAAAAAAAAAGGAAAAAAATGCCAAGTTTTTTTAAATATTTTTTTTTGTAATAAATATTGTTTTGGTCGGCTAGTACGTTTAAAAAAAGGCAAAGTTTGCTGCTAGAAAGGTCATCTAAATCACCCAAGCGTAAAGTCTAATTTTTTGGGTCAAAAGCTCTTGATAAAAAATATAAGAAATATTCTCTAATAATTTTGCAATCGTCTAATGAAATAATCATTTGCATCTAAACTAGCTACCTATTATAGGAACTAGGACTGTAAAGCTATGACTGATTGTGTATTACTCACTAAACGTTTCCCTAAATTCAATATCGCTAAACACTTGTTTGTAAACATGCGCCATTAAAAAAACCATCAGATGATCATTGCTCGGTGACAGCCGCTGCACTCCTCACTCAATGTACTCGGAATTTGGTGTTTGCAGTACGTATACAATTTACTGCACAGTAAACACTGACGCACGCATTAGCGCTGCCCACATAACGTCTCGGATATTAATACGCTGTTTACTCACAAACTCCAGTCTCCAGACCCGGCCCAGTCTGCGAGCAGAGCTGTGCGGTGACGGACGCAGTGTCGGCGTGCGCACCAGACGCGTACGTACACGCACTTGTAGTATACGGAGCTAGACGTACGCACAGTTAGTAGGAGACGCAGGTATACGGTGTACAAAATGGTGTTCAAAGACTGTTGGAGAGCGCAAAATTCATGTGAGTGTGTTTCTAGTGAATATATCAGTGTCGATCTGTTATTAACAACTTTGGATATAGATCTTCAATCAATAGTGTTTAAAGTTTATGTGGTCAGTTTGTTGGTTATGCACCAATATACTTGCCAAAATGCATATGAATATAAATTTTGGCAAGTGTTGCTTCTTAAAACTCGGCACAAACGCTGCGAGATTACGAAAAAGCTTTGAATAAATATTTTCGCAATCCCAAGTGCCAGATTGAGTGAGTGTGTTCTGCATCCTGCTAAAATTATAAAAGCGAAAGTTTGTATGTATTTTTGTTACTCTTTCACGCAAAATCCACTAAAAATATTGATGACGTGGTACACAAATTACAATTTAGAATAACGTTAAATTACTTTTCATTCCGTAAAACAATAAATGTTTACTTGGAATGGATTTTCCGCCAATGAAAACGCAGGTCAGCGGTATTGTATTTTAAAATCAGCGCATGTGTTGTGGTCTGAGTTTTATTATGTCATCTCTATTGCCTGTTGAATGACTCACGAACATGTGAAGTAATGTCGAAAAAACTGTGATTATATCGAATTGTACCTACTTTGCAAATGTAGTCTGTGATTCAAGTGCTTATGATCTGTTTAAAATCATCAAACTGACTGGATAAGCTTATGTAGTCAGAGATTAGTCGTTATGTCCCAGGAACAGGTCACGGGTTCGTAGTCATCGCGCGTTGATCTACACAACTGATGTTTATAAAGTATAGTTTGGTGGATAGGATGTGTGATATGTCGGAAACAAATTGTATAAATCGCCATATTATATTATGAGTAGTGCAAAATGTATTTATTTACATTTGAAAAAAATTATGAGTAGCCTAAAATGTATTTATATATGTGCAATCGAAGAGTATCATGAGTAGCGCAAAATGTGTTTATTCACAATCGAAGATATATTTAGCTGGTGATGCATGTCAAGTCCACAACGCGACTCGAGGCAGCTGGACGATCTCGTTGCAGTAAGAGATAGTCGTTGTACAAAGTTGTGGTATTGTTGCATTGCAACCGAACTAGGTAGCTGCGGCCGATGAAGTGCGAGCGGCGGCCTTAACACCGATGATGGTTAACGCGTTTTGCGCACTTTTTTGTGTTTCATACAGCAAGCTCCTGGCGCGCCTAACACTACTGAGGAAGTTTTCTCTATTATTTTTTTTTAATTTGCTGATGTTCCTAATTAAATGTTACAGCGTTGGCGTCCGGCGACAAGGATGAGGCGCTCGCCAGCGACGCCACCAAGCGACACACCATGCCGCCGCAGCCGGCACTGAGACCCGCCATCAAGGAGAAGGTAGCACTCACTACCACTGTACCACCCCCACACCTCACTGCCATCTCCTGCTAACTTGTAACTAGCGCCGCAAGGCCTAAGAGCCTTTCAACTCCAAGGTCTCCAGACCCTGGGCTACGCTTAGTCCGGCGTTGCTTGTAACAGATGTGAGAGCAATGCTAACCATTTAAACAATATTAACTATATCCAGTACATCTTCTTATGAACGATTTTACAGAAGCCAAATGGCGTCTTAGCGAAATGAGAACGTTTTTCTTTAATTTTATTGACTACTACGTATTGCTTAATAAGGTTCTAGGTGCTAGTGGTACCAATGAGGTTGTAAATGCGACCAAAATAGATAATCTTATGGTCGGCTGGGTTTCGTGTGAGCTCGTATTTAGCAGTGGACGAGCTGTTGATGTCATGGGTTGACTATAATGGAGATCGGTTCATGTGAGCTAGTGCTGTTTGTGTTAAGAATGTAGTGACCTTTTGTAGTCGAATTGACTTGTGCATTGAGAGTCCTAAATGCAAAGATCAATTCGGCTGAATTAGCCTCGTAACCAATCACATCAATTGTTTTAAAAAGATTGTTCTGCATTCTTAAAACGACAGATTTGTGGAGGGACGCAGGCTGATGATAGTAGTGTGTCACGAGCTGCATGACCTAGCGCGTGACCGTAGCTCACCTAGTTAGTGCTCCTTACGGCACGGCCATGTGTCATTTAATCAGAATTACCTACAAATTGGCAGCTGTTGGAGTGATTACAATGAAAAGAACATTTGTCACGACAGTGGGACGCTACGTTCGTCTCACACTCCCATCGTGTTCATTACAATGCAATTCTAATACGAGGCACCTTTATCTAAGCAATGTGTTTGATATTATTTTAAGCAAAAACTAAATTTATACCTTTTCAAATTTTGTCTTCGTGTTTTTGAACAGTTAGAAATGTAATTGAAAGAGAATTGAGACTTGAGACGTACATAATTAGAACTATCGCTCGGCTTATCGTTTCTCTCCCGATCTTAATTCTTTAATGAGAGTGTTTTGTAATCAGTTGTTTGCTCACTACGACTCATTAAACTATCATCTACATGTAATGATCAGTCAGAAATTATCATGTCTGCATGTTTGTTGTGTACGTTGGAGATATTTATAACAATAATAATATTTAAACGGAACTCGTTATCATAAATACGCATATTAACCAACTTTAAAATATCCTATATTAGTTTGTACTTTTGAAACTATATTAATACATATTGTTGATATGTGAGAATTACCAAATCTTGTAATAGAATATATTACGGGAAAAGGTAATGACTACAGTGTGCTAGTAGCCGAATGAAGAAACTTTTTAATTGCTATTTATTTGATTGGCACAACGCAACACTTCTATGTCAACTTCTTCAAGTCACTATCTACGTACCTCCTCACATTTGAAAGCTCCTTTAACAACTACCGATCTCCATTGTAGCGACTTTGGTTCTCAATTGCCTATCAGAGAACTTCACTAACAGACAAGTTTACTAGCAGAGAACTTTACTATCAGAGATCCTTACCAGCAGTGATGTATTAGTCGTAAGCTAACAGTGTGTGAGTTGTGACTACATCTCCAACGTACATGTTGCACGCTGCTAGCGGCGGCGCTCGGGCGGCACCAGCGTGTCTTCCAGCTCACTGGAGGGCGAGTACCTCGCCGAGCGCCACGATAAGGTGTCAGCTGCCCCCACCCCACCTCCTACCAGGGAACGATCGTTTATATAGGGGGACCTGTGTCACCCCAGAATATAGTAGACGCTGGCAGAGTGCGTACTAAAATGTCTTCCAGGACGACCTCCTTCCACATACCCTTTTGGATAAAGACTATAATCAGTACCTTAACCAACCATGGTAATAAAAATATGTATTTATATTTTAAAAAAATGATGGGGAGGTTTCTCTGGTCCCGAAGAGTTAAGTTTAGCAACAGAGTATAATAGTACTCCGTGAGAAGTTTGTTTATTGAATTGTATAAGTTTGGATAAAATACTATAGATTTGTAAGGTTTTAAAGATTATTCGGCTACCTAATATAAGAAGACTTGATTTCATTTGGTTGATTTCTCATCGTTAATTAGGCACTACAGTAAAATATTTAATATACAATTCATAAGAAATAAGCGATCGTTCTCTTTGACAATTTTTGCACATCATATCATTGTATTTTAGTATTTTTATAATGAGACATAAATATTTTATAAACGGTGTACGATTGTGACGCAAATGAAAAAAATTACGTCGGTCTAGACTTCGAAATTTAATTAGACGAAAATAGGCATCAAATAAGTGCTCCTATGAATCATCACTAAGTACTGGCAATACTTGAATGTTGGTGAATGTTTATAAATGAAAGGAAGGATAAAAATGTTTATAATATATAAATGGTCTTTTTGTCGTTCATTGTTTATTAAAATAATTATGTTTCATTTAATTGTAGTTTAAAGAATTTTCCTAGATGATTCAGGTGTTTTTTTAAGTGTGTTAATTTTGTGTTCGAGTCATTTTTTTATGACGGTATACTAGGATTTATGCTTTATTGATAGTATTATTTAATAGTTGTTTGTGTATGAGTAATATTCATTGAGTGTACACTTATAGAGCCGATAAAAAAAGTTGAGGGAGCGTTATTACGTGATTCGAATTCATTTGCCTTATCAAATACATTTGGGGGTAATTTGCTTCACATTTCTGTGGTTCTTCTCCCTACTCTTTGGAGAATTAAAGTAGGTAAATGTTATTTTGGTGAATAGAAATTCTGAGGCTGAATAAATAATGATTTTTTTATACATATACATCTATTATTTCCATACCTGTGTCTCACAAATATGGGGAAATTCAACTCAACTCGATAATGCACGTAGTTTTATTTTCTGTTGCTAATATTCTTAGATTGTATGTTGTTGATTGTGTACTGTAGAATGTTTCCATTTAACTTGTTCGGTTTTTTAACTAATGCCTTTCGACGACTTGCTTCTAGAAACCGCCGCCGGGCGCCGTGAAAGTGATGCCCACTTCACCGGAGAAGAAGGAAGACAAGAAGAGCGCTGAGCAGAGGAAGCCCGCTGAGAATGGTAGGAGAATACTTTCCCATTAAATTATTTATATTGACAGCATAGTCGAATTCAGGTTTTTTTTCGTAAGTGATTTCTGGCGCTTTAACATAACGTGCATCGAGAGGATTTATGTAATTGCATTGCCATACTTCACCCCGTCCTACTTCATTTATATCCAATCAATTTATTTGTAATTGGTCATTCGGCTCTCCACAAGCCGTAGGAGCGCTGTATTCCCCTATATGTTATATAAGCGACAGATATTTCCGGATATGCCGGCACGATTAGGTTGGTATGCTGCGTAAACCCCACCATCACATGCATAAGAGTTCGTCATTGTGATGTTCTACGATAGGACATTTTAAATTATGACGATACATATAACCGTGGCATTTGACGCTCTTTGGGGGAGGCCTGCGTCCAACAGTGGACGTCTTCCGGTTAATGATGATGATGATATAAAAAAATTAAACAGATTTGAGATTAAGGTATTCCGTTAACAGACTAGATCTAATCTCATATTAAAATTAAATGTTAAATTTGTTTCAGGCACCGACACAAGTAGCGATCCAGGCATCACGAACAACGTTGACACGCCCAAGAAGTCTAAGGTGAGAGCAAACATAAAATCAAAGTGTATAAAGGATACCTTTTATAGATTACCTTTTTAAAAGTAAATGTCTCTGAGTAGTTTTTAAGCATACTTAATGTAAATATTATTGTTAGAACTGAGCATGACAGGCATTTTGTAATTTCATATTGCACTTCATTTTTGTGTCCAGAGAACATGCTATATTAGAGGCCACGCAATTTATGAAATACCAAACATTTATTTTTAATTTGTTCATTTTCTTATTTTTTTTTTCTTTTTCCCTTTTCTTAATAATTAGGGGGGCTTCACATTGTTTGGCGGCAAGAAAGAAAAGTCTCCCAAACCGGAAAAGTCACCGAAAGAAAAGTCCCCGAAAGAAAAGTCCCCGAAAGATAAATCTAAAGAGAAACCGCCGAGGGATAAATCTCCTAAAGTCAAAGATCCCAAAGCTAAGATAGCTGCGCTCGATACATCTAATGAAAGCTCTAATCTCGATAGCTCTGTCGATAAAAGTCCTACAAAGGGCGATGAAAAGCCAGGATTCACTAAGCCCTACGAATATACTGACACTGAAATAAGTCCATCTCGTAAACCATTTATACAAGGTGCATTTAGTTATGAAAGAGAACCAATATCGGATGAAAAACAACGAGCAAATGATGGTGGTCTAAGTCCCGGTACTCGGAAGGCTGGACTAGCCTTCAACTATGCCCCTGGTGAAGATAAAAAAGTCGCTGAATCTGCGGAGAAACGAAAAACACCTGAAGACCTAAGTAAGCTCCAAACGCCGGGTATCAATTATGTGGAATCAGCGGTCTTGAAGGAACAAGCTAAAACTCCAAAATCCAACCTTATCGACCCTACATTAGCATTACTGGATGCTGAAAGAGCTCAACACGAAGCGTCTCCCGTAATACCTGTCGTTGTACCAAAATCTGACAGCGAAATTCAAATTGTCATTATTACTGGTAAGTTAAATCCTAAAACAAAGAAACTTGATGATGCCAATGGCACAGTCCTAGTTACTAAAGGGACAATAAACAAAGCCTCAGGGAAAATTCAAACTGATAAAGAACAAATTAATTCAAAGTCGGGACAAATTACATTTACGGATCCTGTCTCTGGTAAACAAGAAGTAAAGAATGGTCACGTTGATTCTAAAGCTGGGCATATATTGTTCACAACTGGAGTTATCGATCCTAAGACTGGCAAAATAGATCCTTCTTTAGGCCAGCAGTACTGCTTTGTTGAAAAGGCTAAAGATTTAGTTGGTAATAAACCAGGAAGAGAAGTCGATTTAGTCGTCATTATCGGAAAATATGACGGTAAACATAAGAAATTAGACCCGTCTCATGGTCACGTTGATGTTTCAAAGGCAGTTATTACACCCGATGGTATTGTTCATTGTAATTACGGAATGATCAACTCCAAAACTGGTAAAATTGATTATCTGGATCCAAAGGGAGGCAAACAAGAACCAAAACAAGCGTATATTGATCCGAAAACGGGCAACCTACTGGTTACGACCGGTGTTACAGACCCGAAATCCGGAAAAGTGGATTCTTCATTAGGACAACAGTTTAGTATTGTCGAGAAGGACGCAACGAATGCTAACAGAGAAGTAAGACTAGTTGTTATCACAAGTAAATATGATCTCAAGAGCAAGAAACTTGACCCTTCGTTTGCCCATGTCGATTCTATCAAGGGAGTTCTTAGTGGAACTGATGGTAAAATTTATACAGAGTATGGAGTTATTGATCCTAGGAGTGGTGACATTCAAGTAACAGATCCTAAGACTGGAAAACAAGAAGTAAAACACGCACAAGTTGATCATAAAACTGGAAATATTCTCCTTCTGTCCGGAGTGGTGGATCCCAGAACAGGTCAACTTGATACCACATTAGGCCAGCAATATAGTATAGTGGATAAACCTACATCAACTTTTGCTTCATTACCAGGACGAGAAATACAAGTTATTGCCATCACTGGCAAATATGATTCTAAGAGTAAAAAATTGGATAATCCTAATGGATTTGTTGAAGTTTCTCAAGCCATTATAAGTGAAAAAGATGCTAAAGTTCACAGTAACTTTGGAATTTTGGATCCTAATAATGGCAAAATTTACTACACTGACCCTAAAACGGGAAAACGTGAATCAAAACAAACAAACATTGATCCTAAAACGGGAAGTTTTCTCCTTACATCTGGTGTTGTTGATCCAAAAACAGGCAAACCCGACTCGTCATATGCCCAACAACTGGCTGTAGTTGATAAGCTTGCGCCAGTTCCAGAAAGGCATGTGAATCTAGTTATTATTACTTCTAAATATGACCTCAAAAATAAGAAACTAGATTTGTCAAATGCACACGTAGATACAATCCCGGGTACGATTGATGACGACGATAAAGTGCGTACAAAATATGGTATCATTGATCCTTCAACCGGTCAAATAACAGTAACTGATCCAATAACTGGAAAACAAGAAGTAAAGAAAGCTACAGTTGATTCAAAAACAGGTAATATGCTTCTTACATCAGGAGTTATTGATCCTAATACTAAGTTAGTTGACCCTACATTGGGGCAACAATATTCTGTTGTTATTAAGCCTAAAGATACATTTGCTGCCGTGCCAGGAAAAGAAGTCCAGCTTGTTGTTGTAACCAACAAATATGATTCGAAATATAAAAAGCTCGACAACTCTAATGGCCATATAGAAACATCCCGCGGCATAGTTGCAGCCGATGGAAAAGTGCACACTAACTTTGGCATAATAGATCCTAAGACAGGCAAAATCGAAGCAGTTGACCCTATTACTGGAAACGCTTGCGTTAAGTATGCTGTTGCAGATCCTAAAACGGGTAACTTCATTATATCTTCTGGTGTCCTTGATCCTAAAGACGGCAAAGTTGATACTACTTTAGGTCAGCAAATCAATATTATTGAAAAAGAGACAAAACCAATAGAAAGAGAAGTTCATCTTGTTATAATAACAACTAAATACGATCCAAGGACAAAGAAAATAGACCCAAGTCAAGGATATGTTGATACTATAAGTGGAACAGTTACTCCTGATGGGAAGATACGGACAGATTTTGGTTCAGTGGATCCAGCTTCCGGGGAAATAACATTCATAGATCCTAAAACAGGCAAACATGAAGTTAAAAAATCACAAATCGATCCCACTACTGGCCACATGCTGATAACTAGCCAAGTTGTAGATCCAAAAACTGGTAAAGTTGATCCTATATTAGCGCAACAATACAGTATCGTTAACAAACCTGTTGTATCATATGCAAAACCGGTATCGAAGGGTGAAGTTCGTTTGGTGATTATCACGAGCAAATACGACCCTAAAACCAAAACAGTTGATGCTGGTCCCGGATCAATTGACGCTTCCAAGGGATATGTGAGCGCTGAAGATGGAAAGATTCATACAGACTTTGGAATTATTGATCCTAAATCGGGCCAAATACTTTATAAAGATCCAGTCACTGGCAAACAAGAGCTAAAACAAGCTGATGTCGATCCAAAAACAGGAAACATTGTTGTTACGTCTGGCATTGCTGATCCAAAGACAGGCAAAATTGACTCTTCGTATGCCCAGCAGATAAATATAATTGATAAACAAGACATATTATCGAAAGTTACACCAATAACACAAAGGTCTAGTGCATCTCCGCCTAGACATATACCTTTACCAGTTAAAACACCGACTACAACTCCAGTGCAAACACCTTTACAATCACCTGTACGGAATTCATCTCCGATTGTCAGTCAAGTACAAAAAGCGTCCCCCATCACAACAGTCCGAGCTATGTCACCAACTAAACCTTCGTCAGCTCCTCCGGAACCACCGAGGAAAAAGATTGTCAAAATTATGGTTGTCTTTACGAGAATTGATCCAAAGACAAGGAAACCAGATTTCCATACAGCAGAAGTAGAACACCTAACTGGTGTTCTGGATCCAAATGGCCTTATTGAAACTAAATATGGCGTTATTGATTCTAAGACAGGAAGTATGGTTCTGACAGATTCAGCCGGACAGAAACAGACAAAGGAAGGTTTAATTCTGAATGAAACTGGTCAAATATTTATTAATTCGGGTGCTATAGATCCAAAAACAGGAAAAATTGATTCTAACCTGGGTATGATTATGAGCGTTGCTAAACAAGATGATCCAGTTGTTGAAATTACAACAATAACTGGACCTGTTGACCAAAAAACTGGAAAAGTTAATATAGAAGATGGTATTGTAGAACACACGAAAGGTAAAGTTGATGCCGAAACGGGAAATATCTCTACAAAGTACGGCGTTATCGATCCGTCCAACGGAGTAATATTTGTAACAGGTGTCTCTGGAGCTCAAGACACGAAACAAATCCAGGTTGATGAAAATAATGGCCAAATAACTGTTATTGGTGTAAAAGATCCTAAAACTGGAAAAGTTGATCCTAAACTTGGACAAATCTTAGTTGTTGGAAGTCATATAGATCCAGTCGTTGAAGTGACAACATTCGTTGGCAAGTTAGACTCCAAGAAGGGAATAATTGAACCAAAACATTCCGTAATTGAGAGTAGTACAGGACAGCTCAATCCTGATAATAATATTATTAACACCAAGTACGGTCAAATTGACTTAGTGAAAGGCACGGTCACGTACAACGATCCAAAAACTGGTAGATTTGAAAACAAAGAACTTAAAGTTGATCCTGTAACCGGACAGTTCTTACTACGTAGCGGACAAGTGAATCCTAAATCTGGAAAACCAGACAAGGACATTGGACGCTTGATGTGTCTCAGAATAATACAAACTAAAGTAGATCCAGTAACTGGCAAACAAATTGTAGCAAACGACCCAAAGAATGTAAAAGTAGATCCTAAAACAAATCAAATTTGGATCGGAGGACCCAAAGATCCTCAAACTGGCGAAGTCTTATATACTGCGGGGCAAGTTGACCCGAATACTGGGTACATTATCACGATATATGGTCGCTTGGACCCCAAAACGGGTCTCATCACTAGGGCCACCGACATCGACAAGTCTCTTATAAAAGTTGATCCTGTTAATGGCCAAATTTATACCGCAACTGGCGAGGTAGATGAGGAAAATCAACCGTTATATTCTGCATCCCAAGTAGATCCCGGAACCGGTGAAATTTATACCAAATTAGGAAAGATCGATCCACACACCGGCAAACTCATTATAATCAAAATATTCATCATTACGCAGAAAGACGAAAAGGGACGAGTAAAGGAAATCGACCCGAAAGAATGCACAATCGATGAAACAACTGGCAGGATAATTACAACTAAGACAGTATACGTGTACCAGATCATCGATCCGATCACAGGGGAAACTATCGACGTCGACCCCGACGATCCCAGGCTTAAGGGAGCGCGAACGACTGTCACTCAAACGATGACGCTGTCGGGTAAAATCGACCCCGTCACAGGGAGAATAAAGACCGAGTATGGCGACATCGACCCTGATACCGGCGACATCGACCCGAGCACGGCCGTGCGGGACCCGGTTACCGGGCAGCTCATACTCCACTACTCACAAATCGATCCCTCTCACTTCGAAGACAAGAGCGGCAACTACACCATCGAAAAGGAAACACAAGACCTACCGGCGAATATCGACATCCAGACAGTTAACACCCACAAATTCTCTACTTTTGGCAAAGACGAGAGCCCGGCAAGGGGAGACGAGCCGAAGACTTTCACAGAGTACACGACGAGCGAGCACATTAGACACCAGGGATACGTATCGACCACGCCCCTCTCCTCAAAGATCCCCATCTCGCAGAGATCCAA
>LUGF01032469.1:165408-198148 GCA_001625245.1 Calycopis cecrops | reverse complement strand
ATGGTTACGATTCCTTATTTGCTCCTTACACTATAAAAAAGACGCATTAACATACGGCTACAATGTGGTAATGGTGCTGCCTCTAAATTAGTGATTACAGAGAGATTGTAATTTTATTTAATAAGATTAGAATAATTGCTGACAGCGCAATCCGTTTTTATGTCCCTTTATTAAAGCGTTACCTAATGCATATACGTATATTTTCCTTCAGGAAGCCACAGCGATGAACCCCGACATGACAGTCGAGAAGATCGAGATCCAACAGCAGAGCACGCAGCCTTAACACGCAGGCCACAACATCGCCGCCATCTTGTCGAGCCTCACGAAATGGACGCCGCATGTCTCCTCTGTGTCAAACATTTAGCTTACACAACTGTATCGGACGGTAAGAGCGTATCTCCGACATGTATGTATATCTGTGACGTACACGTGTTGTATGACCATGTGTATAGTAACATTAAGCTGTTTCTGTACATAATTACTGTTTAGTAAGATACGATTTGACGTTTCATAAAAACAAGATGGCGGCTAGATTGTATGACGTACGATTTAATTGTAAGCGACACTGCGAATATTATTATAAGTTATTTAATACATGTTTTTATCGAATTATTGATTTTTATATTGATGTTGTGACGTCGAAGCGCACTATTATTTTATTACAAAGTAAAGAACGCAAGTATGTAAAAATATTATAAGCATTTTTTGAAAATTTGTACCTTCTTTAGATTTGTTTAAGCTTAGAATAAGGAGCGTACGCTTTGTAGAGTAAATGTTGCCATAGCTGGATCATTCGGAAGGCATTTAATCTTCATATTGATAAATTTCGATTAGCTTTAAAACATGTCACACGAACTAGACCACCGTTTTAGTTTAACGCTTTCCTCTATCTAAAATTTCAATTTCGAACACCTACCAAAACTTGTTGTAATTTCTTTGCTTAGAGAAAAAAAAGATTAAATGTCACTGTCAGATGTGTTGGAAGGAATTTATACATAGTGGGTTTGTGTGTTATCCACAAATATATTTAAAAGTAATATATTTACATGTTGCTATTTCTAATATATTTCACCACTAAGGTGCTAATTTAGGGTAAAACTTAATAAATCTATGTGTGTTGAATGTTTTTTAAGCCACGCGCGATTGCTGGGACGATTTTGATGTTATTTTAATGTTAATCTGCTGTGTGCTTGTACAGCCAGGTCACGTATACAAATCTGAATGTTACTAGGTGTATCGAGGGATTAATATAGATCTAATCTTATTATTATCGAGTTGCCTTACTATCGCAGTCGCTTAGAGTAGCACCTAGTTCTTAAGTGATCGGATGCGAAACGTAACGAGTTACTCTGAAGTACGTTAATAAATACCAGTTGCGCATTTTCCGATATTCCTAGCACAAAAATTCTTTTATTTTAATGTTTCGAATTTAATAACTAATGTCTATACTCAGCTCAATTCTATTCAGTAACCTTACTTAATCTACCCGACATTCCAATACCTGGTCTTCTCAAACTTAGTACTAAGCTCACATGACGTTTGACATTTAGACATTTTTTATCTGTGGGCCCGTATGTTGTAGCAAGCGTCTACGAGTATACAGCCAAGTGTATATTATATGTTAGTTTTATGGGTAGCGTTTCTCTCTATATCTATGGCAATTGTTATCGAATGTAAGGCGATAAAGGAAATAAAAACTTGTGATGTCAAATATATTCTTATGATAAATATAATGGTGTCTGTCTATAAGGAAAGTATATCCTTAATGCTTTTGCCCACAGATACGAAATACTAGTTATTGATACCCTACTGATATTGTACAATTACGCTAGATGTTTTATTAAGTTAAGAAACTGATTGTGAATCAGTATATTGTATCTTATTTTTTATACGTTTGACATTTTGTTTTTTTAATTTTATCTTCTCTAATTGTAATAGATACCCCTATATATCTTTTGTTCTCGTTCTTGTGTGCAGTTGGGAATAGAACATTTGATTAAATTATATTTTTGTGTAAATGTTAAAAATGATTTAAATAAAAATATATTAATTGTAATTTAAATATTGATCCTGTTATTTTTGTACTATGAATTTTTAGTAGCCTAAAAACACGTATGCTCCTGTCCGCTCGGTGTACGAACAGTAATAAGTTGTACGCAGTGAATTGATAAAATCTATCCCTGATTGCGCGCAGAGGAGAGCTGTGTCCTTATTTATTGAGATGTTTATTTTTGTAGCTGTCCACACCCTGCATTACTTTATACAAGTTATAATTTAAATAAATAAATGAATGCTTTGTTTCATATTGTTTTATTTCAACATCAACATGATATAATATCTAGGAATAGTTAGTAGAGCTAATGGGCGGAACTGCGGCGGATATCGGCGTTGTGTACACGTATGACGCAAGACACATACAATAGTGACACGCGACTCCTGTTGTGTGTCCGTATGTACATTACAGTACCGCTACAACGTGGTACTGTAATGTTACATATACACTGAGTCCGCGCCTAGGAGAACGATTAAAACAGTTATTAGTAGCTGTGAATGTCATCGGTTGTATACTACCGCAATACATTTACTTTTTTAGGTTATTTTAATGGTAACTAAATCTGTATTCGCCGCCACTCCATTCACTGTTTTTTGCGATTATTATATAGATAGTCTAGAAGGGAAGTTGACAGTAGCACCATATTTTAGAGAATTCTTACTATTATTATTCATTAGTATGAGAATGAAAAAATAACAACATAGAGGCAAAGGTTTTTTGGTATGCCTGGAGGAATATTCAGCTGCAAGATTTAGATTAACCTACACTTAGAGTCCTAGGTTAAAAGAACTGGGCACCTATGGGGTTACGTTACGTTAGTTCAGCCCAACAAATGCGTTGTTGGTCGCGGCGCCGTCTGGTTGTTGGTTTGTTCAGCCCAACAAGTTGCCGATGTTGGTGATGACTCCGTCGTTGTTGACGAACTTGGTGCCGTTGAGTCCGCGGCCGTACGGGTAGTCGCCGTTCGTCTGCAGGAAGTACAGGCCCCTCGTGCCGGGCTTCGTCGGGTAGCCCATGTAGCTGCGGGGTTACAATTACATTTTGTGTCAATATTACTTTATAAGGCGTCGGTAGTCATGAGAATGGCTACTACTACTCCTTTGTCTCCCTATACCATAAAAAATAAAATAAAATATACCTACATAACATTTACAAAAATACTAGAAATATAAGGTGTAGTTTCATGTAAGCCTATCCGCGGTTAGCCTATTAGACGCTTTATAGGAAATGAACTTGGATTTCATACCTTCCGATAGGTTTATTCGAGGCACGGTACAGATACTGCACGCACGCTTCGCTTGTCTTGGACCTATGCATTCAGCACGTGTTGTGCAGCAGTGTTTACACAAACACAAGTGCACTCTTTACGTCCTCATTCTCTGGAGGAAAATTACTGATTAGACACAAGATCGAAAGGTAAGGTTAATTATTAGAAATTGAAAAGTACCACTTTTTGTTTATATTCCGACCCGGATTTAACTCGTAACTCGAAAAACCCAAACCGACCGAAGGCAGTCATAGACTAGTGATACATACACGACGTTCTTATCACACCGTCCCTTCCGGAAGTCCTCCCAGCTCTTGCACTTCACGGCCTGGAAGGCTTCCGGGTTGAGGACGGACTCGCCCATGTACAGCCAGGCGCGAGAGTGCGAGCACGACTGGAACAGGCAGTTGGGCTGCATCGACCCGCTGTTGGGGAAGAAGTCCACGTGACCTGCAAATGTCGGACATGTTGGATACTGGTTCTCTTCTCATTTTGTTTCTTGATTTATCTATTTGCCTGAAGATCGAAAAATGTTATTTAGTAACTTGGATGGCGAATTTTACTGTCACTGCACCTTTCAAAACCAACTATAACAGTGCTGTGTAGTGTGTACCCAACACAGCATCTTAAGTCGCTCGCAACAAGCTCTGGCACACGACGAATACACCACGACTAAATTTATACTACCGAAATACTCCAGCACCCGGAAATCACTCCACATCCACCGGGAGGTGAGAATAAAGAAAGAAAGATTTTATTTGCAACTTTCCACACAGCTTAACAAATATATTATAATAATAATATATATTTATTTGCCTTTAAACATATAGACCTTGCAAATCATGGTTGAACATCCTTGGGTAGTATTACGGGTGAAGACGGCTGAGTGCTCTTGGCAAACATCTTCGAGTGGTCATTCGACCCATGTAACCTCCACTCACCCACGGTGTCCCTGATGCCGTAGACGCCGGCGTCGGTGTGTATGACGTCCACGAAGTCCGCGTCCGACGCTTTCAGCCGCGAGTCCTCGTCGACGTGCGTGAAGCAGGGCCCGGCGGGGTCCATGCCGGAGATGCGGCCCAGCCGGTGGCCCGTCAGCTTCTGGAACGTCTTGCCGGCGAACGCAGAGATGTGCGCGCCGAGGCTGTGGCCGACGATGTGGATATTGGACGGGTGCACGCCGTCTGGGAACAAGAAGATGTTATCGCAAGTGCCATCGCTTAAAAACCGAATTCAATTATTAAAACTAGGTTTGCTGCGGAGCGACATTTATTGTTTTTTTTTGTTGTTTACTATGAGCCAGTCCTAAGCCGCGTAAAGTATTAAGGGAACGTAGATTCAGTTACAGGGATATAAAAAAATAAAAAAGTTGAATATTCCCTGACATCTCAGCGATCTACTAGATGCCTACAAACCCTACGGGCAATTGATACTAATTTTATTACTGGGCAATTTAAAGTTAATTGAGCAGATATAGTGCATCAATTACATAATAATACTTACTATACACAAGCGCGAGCCTTGCTGGTTTTTAATAAATAACCCAAATATCGGGTGGCAAATCAACAAAATGTCAAAGGCTCCGGTGCAAAAAACAGTGCCCATTTGAGGAACATTAATTGATTAAGCTTCATTCATTTAACAGAGGGCCACATCCGATGAGTTTACCGTGGGCCTCGAACGATATAGTTACGCTACTGGATCTAAAGTTTCTAAAGTACATATACATTGTAATAATTATTTAATCGCTATTGATTGCCTCAATAGATCAAAAGGAGCGAAGTATGTAAGTGGGTATAAGCTATAAACAATTTACAACAATTTAATATAATTTACGAACCTCTGACTTACGTCAATAGGAAGATGCTTAACCGGTCCATTACACATAGCTCATAAATAGCCATTTACATGCCAATACATCAATAACAGGTATAAAGTATTCTCGGCATGGTAATCATGCATCATTATGCACCGCGTAACTAAATAACAGATCAGCAGTAGATCATCTGGTGACACATTCAAATGAACATCGGATAGATGAGTGGAGTAGGCAATTATTAGTAGAGGTTCTAGAAATGAGAATGGTGAAGATTTTACATGGTTTTATGTTATGACAATAGGTCTCTCTGTTTCTCACAAGTCGCCTGATCTCTACAGCATTACGGCACCGCACGCGGTGTACTTGCGGGAGACTCACCGTGCACGACAGCGGCCAGCAGCTCGCCCATCTTGCGGCCGATGAACTGGACGTAGGTGGTGGAGCGCAGGTACAGCCACCGGATCAGCGAGCTGCCGTCCAGGGCTACCACGCTCGTCACTCCTGTTCGAAGTGGGAAATATCTGAGATTAAATATATGTTTGAAAACGTAAAGTAAGAGTGCAAGGTCTGGGATCTGCGAAAGGCTCCCCTTTCATATAACAGTATGTACATGCTGCTTGAGGTTAGCAGTGCATGTACCGCGCCATGACCTGGCCCTGGCATATGCGATCCACTCAGTTTACAAGACACTGGTTGGACATACAGGATATCCAGATACGACGAAAATGCTTTGCTCACGTAAAATAAAGATCATAAAGAATATAAGCTGGGCCCCGTTTCTGGCACATCCGCAGTGCGTAGCTGGACGTAGGCGGAGCGAACTCGTGTCCGAGGTCTTTTTTTTTTTACGGTATAGGGCGGCAAATGAGCAGTCGGAGACATTTTCATGACTACCGACGCCCATAGACATCCGCACAGAGGTTATACAGATGCGCTGCCCTCCTTCTCCTTCCACCTCCATGGGCCCCCGGCTACTTACACACGAACACATCACGGCTGTCACTTTACTCCGGTCTCGTGTCAGCGAGAAGTACCTCCCCGGACGTGCCGGCCCAAGTCGGCAGCATGCAAGCACACCACCTCTTCCTAATACTACGGTCTCGTACTACGGCTCTCGCGCCCCTCGGAGGCCTGACTTCATTATGTTCAAAGATCACTGAAAACGGCCTCGCAAATGCCTCTTTATCGGTTGTCCATACCTGTGTTACTATACCCTACTGCGTTTTACTTTTCTTACTTTATTTAAAACCTATTTTAAATAATTCTGAATAGATAATTGTATTTCAAATTTCTTTATACTAATTATTCCATAAACATAACCTAGGTACACTGGACTAACATTTGTGCTCCTTGTGCTCTGTAGACTGTACTGTCTATTGTACTTTGTAATCCCTTTTTCATGGTAACTTTAATTACATTTATAACTTGAATAACAACGCCTTCAGTTCCGCCTAAAATGTATAGTAGAATGTATTGTAGATGTCGCTACTTGTTAGTTATGTTCACGGTTAAGTTGTGTGTTGTGCTATCGATTCGCACCGCATTTGCTAGTACGTATGGTTATAGCACCTATAGCTAATCATCACATTATAATATATTTCGCGGTTCACACCACCATTATTTTTCTCTCTTATGAAATATTTTTAAAAAGTATTTTTTTATACAGGATGGTAAAGTAGTAAATGTGGAGGAGGAAAAACTAGTTAAAGCTTGCCTCGATTTAAATAATTTGGACTTACAATTAATAAACAGGACCAACAATCCAGGACAATTTAAGTGTTTGAATATTGTAAAAACAAAATGAATATATTAACAAAATTTGAATAAAGTTATATAAACTGTCCAAAACATTCGGGGGTGCAGCCTCCCTCAGCCTTGGATCCGGCTCTGGAACTGGTGTAGGTACAAAAATTGTTAAGCTTCACGGGGCCCGGGGCTGCGGCAACCCAAAGCCCCCACCTGGCTCCGGCGCTGGTGTGGTTACCTCTCTCCAGGAAGGACTGGCTGAGGTTGGAGAAGCTGTCCTTGGTGGGGTCGTCGGTGAACCCGTGTATGTACAGGATGAACTTGTCGTCGGACTGGAAGCTGCGCGCCTGCCGCAGCGAGACGGGCGCCTGCGTGATGTTCATTATGGCCGTCACCGCCCTGGGGGAGGCGAACGATGTTATAGTATAAAGGTGCAGACGAGCAGTCATCGTCAGGATTACTGACGACCATCAACATCCGCACAGAGGCTATACAGAGCCACTCTCCATCCTCTTTACTGTTACTTGTGGCTCTCTATGAGAGGGGTATGTTCGGCTTTGTACGTCTTCTAGCTACTGCTGCTGCTGAAGATGATATAGATCTGAGGAGACTGGGCTATAGCCGACTACAGCCTACGGTTAGGATGTTAGGACGTGGAGTGCGAACGTAGATCTAAGAGGCAAAAGGGCTGGTAAAAATCCGTGACTCAAAGCGCTTACTCCGTCGTATTATTTCGTGCGGTTTATGCGTTCCGTCCCATCAGAGGGAGGCCGGATCAAACGTTTACATAACAATTACGCGGATGTCTATGGGTGTCGGCGGTGATCTAAAGGATATGTTGCCTTGTTTCCCCCCTTATAGTATAAAAATACTCACTTGGTCTTAAACACTATGGTCAGCTCGTTCAGGTCGGGCTCCTTCTCTCCCTGCAGCTGCTCGTACGAGACTCCGATCAGTTTCTTCACGTTTGAACCTGAAACACTTGACTGTCATCTCTCCAGAGATATGGTCACATGATCCATGTGATTACTACACATGGCCACAGATTACTAACTTTTATTACTTTACCATCATTCATGATCAGCCGTAGGACGTCCAGTGCTGGACATAGGCCTCCATTATTGCCGCACACTTATCAACTCGGATAGGGGTCGTTACCGTATCACCTCGAGCCGATCAATATACTTTGTATGAATCTTCATAGTGCAATGGGAAACGTAGCGTAATCGTATCGTCTTCGCTTTTCTAGGCGAGGCGTTTACGATTCCTTTCCGAGTTAACAAGTGTGGGCCGACCATTAAGGGGTGCAGAGATCACGGTCACGAGCTAATTACGTCCAGCGGCTCCCCGCCAACTTAACTTTTACTTACTTACTTTTTTGTCCATTATTTGCGTCCGACAAATATTAAAGTCCCTGTCAGGTGTACCTATTTTTAAGCACACAAATGCAATCAAACTGATCTAGATCAAATTGGTTAAAACGTTTGAGAGCTTTTGGGAACCATGAGATGAAATATGAGGGACTAACCACCATCTCTGGTTATAGATTTATGAGTATCAGTGCTCTTACCAAAAACCTTCAACGGAAAAAAGATCAGCGTGCTTACTATTAAAACTCGATCCCATTTGAAATTTTGAATTCGGATCGAGAAGTTGTCAAACGGCACTCTTGAATGAACTAGCGCAAGATTTGAGTTAATCGTGCGTTATTGATGCGTACAAGACTTAGATACAAGAGCACCGATTGACAACTTCTTAATGCCAATTCTAAATTCCAAATAGGGTCGAGTGTCAAGTCAGCACGCTGATCTTTTTTCCGTCGAAATTTCTTGGTATGAGAACTGATACTCATAAATCACAACCAGAGACGGTGGTCCGACCCAGTCCATCATATTTCGCTGCTTACATTGCGAGGAGCCCACGTAAGCAATGGTCTCATCCACCGGTTGTTTGACGGCGACGATCTCCTTGGTGATGCCCTGGCCCACGGCGTTGAACAGTTCCTTGGGCGACTGCGTCACCACTGCCGACACCAGCAGCGCCAGCCACGTGCCCAGCGAACGCAGCAGTACCTCCACCAGCTTCGCCATGCTGCCTTCCTGGACACAGTCAAACGACACACAAAATAAAATCAAATCATCAACAAAAAATTAATACCATGATAACCGTAAACCGTACGGTTATCATGGTATTAATTTACCGCCGTGCAATTACCAATAGCATTAGTAAAAGAAACATAAATATCTGACTTTCCAGATTTTGTTCAATGTTTTAAAGCAGTTGGTAAATAGCGTATGTAATAACCTAATGGTGCAGATACGACAGCCTTTCTGTAAACGTATTACGAGTGTGAAGTAAGTGCCAGGAAAACCATCGTGATTAAAAAAGCCAGCAAACACAGTGCAGCAACAACAGCGGAATTAAATGTGCCAAAATACTGCAAAGAGCAACAATAAGGCGGCGAGTAGGCGATAAGGCCACTGAATTGCAATTTTTATAATAAAAGACGCTTTTTTCCTTTAATTAATAATTTTACGGGTAAATAATTTATTATTAATAAATTTAATTCTCAAGATTTTTACGAAGTAAGGACAGAATAATATCATTTTACTCAACGGGCTCTAAAAACACTGGTTTGCAATAACAAGGGTAATGCACAGGGCCGAAGCGGATCCAGAATATTGGTTGAGGAGGGTATTCGCTGTGGTTTTATCCAGGGAATTTGATTTGTCGTTGGAGGTCAGGAGATCTAGATTATTTAGGGTCCTTGAGCCCCTAAGGCGAATATTTTTGCAATATAATCTTATCAGCAATCAAAAAATGCTTATATTAGGTTCAATGTAAAGTGTGTGTTCCAAGTAAAAGGGGAACGTTATAGTAATTTAAGTAATACAATCATGTTTCACTGACGATAAAAATATCGCGAACAATAAACTCTGGAGTTAAACGATGTCTGATAAACTGAAAACTCGACTGGAGAACCGGATGTCTCATATTCAGTCGATTTTAATATCGACAACGATATGTCTCCGCAGAACAAAAGTGTGGTGGAAACAAAATGGACTACTGGACTAGAAGTACAGCTTTATAGTTACTTTATAGTTTTAACACGATGAAATATTTATTAAAGGTACTGGCGAAAACATTTGTTCAATGCTTCGGCCGGGTTACAGCAGCCGTGGACGACTCTAGATCAACAACAACTAGATCTAGCTCATCACTATCCTTATCACCTATCTAGTTGCTAGAGCGAAGTTCATTTTATCCACAACACATCTTGACATACAGTATCTTGCCTCGAAGATGTTACTTAAAAATTGTGGTACACTACTTCAATAACTTGGTAAGTTTTATGCCCGACAGGTGAGCAGAACATACAATAGACCTGAGAAATGTTTAATTATACCTATTATTTATTGACCTTGTTTATTAATTTATAAGTTTTGATGAAGAAATAACTAGTCAGTAATAATTTATTTCTTTATTTTACCCAGTTAGCCTAGACCTTGTACGCAATTCACATTAATCGCACAGTAAAACAAAAGACCTTAAGACATCCTTTATAAATACATTTATAACGCAATGTGGAAAAAACCAAAGTCGAACAGTTGATAAAACCAAGGTGGTCAATAGATCGTACGGACCAGGAAGTCGCTCTCGTACCACTCGCCATTGATCATCGCATCTGATCAAGGTGGTCTTCTTAAACGTTTGTGTACAGCTGACAGCACTTACCTGCTAATGTAGGTTGGCCTGATAAAAACGTGTAATGGATCCTACATATGAAGGTCGTGCACCTTTGTAAAAAATATAAAACATCTAACAACTACACGAGCATGAAATACTGTAGCATTTTGTAATGTAGCATCGAGCACATTATTTCCTTCGCATGGCGGGACAAATGAGCTATCGGATCGATTTGATAACTCCTCACGCCCGTTAACATCCGCATATGCATGGCCTTCCTTCACCTAATCCCACTGATAGGCCACCGGCTACTTATAAAGCACATGACACTCGTAGCCTTCACTTTTAAGGCGTCATCATGAGAGCGTGACGCAGAGCCTGTGGCGGAGACCCTCAAACTGTTTGTGGTTAACTGTTGAAGTTTCTGTTAAGGTCTTCACCTTAAAGAAGAGAGCAACTAAATAATAGCTCTTTTGTGGTGTGGTGGTGGCCCCCTTGTCGTGGCGGCCCATAGACAACCGCCTATGTTGCCTATGCCTAAATCCGGCACTGGTGAGACGTACCTCCCGGGCCGTGCCAGCCCAAATCGACCACAATGCAAGCTAAGCAGCCTCTTACTAAAACTAAGGCATATACTAAGGCAAAGTCTCGGTTAGTTTACAAGGAACTGGCAAATAAGCTACAATTATCGTCTTCACAGGCTGCGATTTGATGTTGTTAATAAGTAGAATTTCTGTGGTAGTTCGGAGTTACGTATTGAATTACTAATGCAGCGATGTTTGTAAAACTTTATGTTGGCATTGTAAATTATGACATTAAAAGCCATATTATAATTTCCTAGCAACAATGATACATTGCTTTTATGCGGCTGTACTGAACATTAATTTGGACCTTATTGTCTACCTCATTTAAAAGGTTTTTTTATGGTACAGGGCGGCAAACGAGCAGTCGGAGCCATTTTCATGACTACCGACGCCTATAGACATCTGTGTAGAAACTACACAGATGCGCTGCCCGCCTTTCGCCTCCTACCTCCATAGGCCACCGGCTACTTACACACCGCACGAAACGCGACAACACAGCTGTCACTTCACGCCGGTCTCGTGTAAGCGAGAGGTACTTCCCCGGTCGTGCCGGACCAATTCAGCTGCATGCAAGCATGCAGTGCGGCACTACCTCTTAATATTTTTTTCTCCCAACAAATAAAATAACATATTAACTAAAGCAATAATTATCCAGAATGTTTGTGATGATTTCCTAAATGAGAACCTAAAAAAATAACGTCGGACGACTAGAAGAACAAAGATTTATAAAAAAAAATGCCAGTGGAATATTTTCGTTGTTATATAATAAGATATTTCCTAGCTAGTATTTCAACAGCTGAGCTGAGCAACAATAAATAACATTATAATAAGGTGTTTTGGTAATGTATATACAGAAAGATGTACAAGCGGATTTAATTTTAATTTATTAATTTATTACGGGTGATTCATATACTCTGTAATACATCGACTTTTTAATTGATAGGTCAATTAATCCCATAATCTATTTTAAATATTATTTTTAATTTGATTAATAAGGATTGATATATAAGGTAATCTAATTCCGTTTACTTTATTAAGTTACCTACATTATTAATTTTTTTAATGCCGTGAAATTTTATTACAAGCTGACATTTTAGCTGATATAATTTCGTGTCTTTATAATAATAATTATTATGATATGAACATCGAACTATTTAGTTATATATTTAATTATTGGACTTACCAAAGATGTTTGTAAACATGTAATTAAATAATGAATAAAATTTTATGATGTAACATAATTACATACATGTAAGAAACTGTTGCGTGTAATTTAATTTGAAAACTATAAATATTTTCATGTTGACTGATTTCAATGTACCATGTCGAATTAGCATTAATTGTTTAAACTACCATATTGTATATGCCATGCTTCTACACATGTGATTAAGATCTTATATGAAATATAGTTCTAATTGAAACAATGCAGGTTATTAATTTATTTATCAATTAATTCTCATCAGCGTCTCAAAGGCATCATCTTTTTTAAATTTCTCGGTTCATGTCATGAAATAGACTAAACTATAATATTAAGAGGCGTGTGGAACTTCAATCATATCAAGCACGTCTAAAATCTAATAAATTCGCAAATAAAGATTTTTATTATTATTAAAATAAGTACACAAATAAGTTGGACTGATTTGAGGATTTTGCGACCGTTCCTCCCTTTCTCTCGTAGGCAAATCTATTTTGATTTTCAGTTATCTAAGATTGGTTATTTAAATAATTATTCTTACCGATCCCGTGACCGAATAGATATTTAGTCTGTGGGATGTAGTTCCAAACTACAAAATTAGGGACTATATGACGAATTTTGTGGTTTCTTACATAAATACTTTTATATCTATGTACCTCCTATTTATTTAAAATCCAAATTATATAGTATGATGAATATTTTATTTTTTGTACAAAAATAAAATTTTAAATGCATAATTTAATTGTGTACCAACTTACTAAAATACATGTAATAATAGACAATAGATGTATGAATTAAAAAATAAGACAGCACTTTATTAACAACCAAGAAAACAATAGGTTCCGACACGATTGTAATTATCTACATTTATAAATAATTATATGCTCATTAAATAATTAACTATTAAATGGACTACTCACTTTAGATGTGTTCTGTAGTCGCGTATGATGCGGACTGTACCTCGCTAGTGCCCACCGCCGACGCGACCAGTTAGCCGACTCTACAGCGAGCTACGCGGACAGGGGAATCTTTATAGAACACATAATAAGAACTGGTTTTATTTCACTCATTACGTAGTCTGTTATTGTTATGTAAGGTTTTACATTGTGCGAAATTACTCGATGAAACTTTTCGCTAAATGTAAAAAACGAGCAGCGGGAAACGAGGAAGATGGGAGAGAGTTCTCCATACAATCTCTAATCCACTTTCTCCCGAAGTATTTATTGCAGAGTTGAGAATTGAGAATTGAAAAAGCGAGCGAGAGAGAGAGAGAGAGAATTGAAAAAGTTGAGAATTTTATACTTTTAACGCACTGAAAGCTACTGAAAAACACTGAGTTAAAAGATCATTTTTCGTTTGAACGTTGTGCGATTATAAATAATGTCGTCCTAGCCGATATCGGCTACGGCCGCAGCGGCCCATAGCTATAGGGACGAGCCATCTGCGCAGGACATATTACTTATAGGTAAAAGTATTTGTAGAGACACAAGTGCACTCTCCTAACCGTCATTCTCCTGTTCCGATAGGACGGCAGTCTGACACGACCGAAGAGAAATTAGGCGCAGGACCGACGGCTTAACGTGCTCTCCGAGGCACGGGGGTGTAACTTTCTGACTCCGTACCTACTGTTATTAGAAGTCGAAAAAATCCCAATAACAATTTTTGACAGAGCACCCCCCCTCCCACCACTACAAGGTGCCAGTATCTTCGTTCACCAACTACACAGTAATAGGTATATGATTCTTATCAAAACGATTGATCGAATCCAATCAATTCGAACCAATAAGGTTGGTATTTGATACAATATCGTGATCCAGTTGCTAAAACTTCGAATTTGTTCTATAGGCTTATTATATTTATCGTCTGTGTGAGTCTACCTATTTCAAGCTCTTCTACTGCTTTTTTTTTGGTAATGGAAAAACCTTTATGTACGCTACCTAGAACCTCGGGTGGCTCAACCGGGTACAGTGTCGGGCTCGGCAACTGGATTGCCCCTACCGACTAAACCCCTGCGGGTGCCTTCATGTATATGGGGCCACCGCAATGGAGTGCCGCGGATCTACAAGTCACACGACCTCTCCAGCTGACCTCGGTGAAAAGGCCAAACTTCTCCTCCTTGGGGACTGTCCGGCTGCCTTTGAACAGTCCCTACTCAAAAGTTGGAATCGTGCAATGGGGTCTCCGACATTGACTGACCCCGACCGCCACCCAGGGGTCAGCCATCAAATGGCCGCTGAGGATAGGGAGACGGCAACGATACACCGCATCTCCTATTCCTCTGCGGCCCCACCGCCAACGCATCCGACGGGGCGCCCCCGTTCGGTCGCGGGAGGCAGGGCGTAAGGCAAGGACACACTGCGACTCTTCTCCTCCCGCGACCCCTTCTCCTTGGACGCATAGAGAGCGGGCCTCTAGCTAAGCCCACTCGGAGCGTCCCCTTTTGGGATCCCTCTTGACTTCACCGTTGTGGCTCAAGCCACGGTTACTAAGCCCCCTCACCACGACTAAGTGGAGATCCGTTAAGGGGGTGGTTCCTTCTACTGCCTTACGATAGACTGGTGTAGTTACCTCGAGTAGGTATTCATTTCCAAATTAACATAAAACGCTAAAATTAACTGACTGACAGATAAGCAACACCCAAAAATAACACAAACTACAAAGTACTGGTAAGCTACGAGTATACCTAAGGTCATGAAAATTTGCAAGTATATTCGTAATATAACTTAGGTAAGCTCTATGAAAGGTTTTTTGATTTTTTTTCCCTAACAGGGTGAAATAGGGGCCTGGGATTGATAGTTGTCATTAATAGTTTTTAAGAATAATCAGGATCACATTTTATTTTAAAAAGGGGCTTATTCTGTGAAAACTGTAGTGAAAATTTGCTTTTAACAAAACTCACCAAGTACTTTTAACGGATTCTATCGCGTTTGATATAAATATCCACTTGTAGAATATGACTGAACCTCCACAATGAACGAGTCTATAATTCGTTGGTCGTGATAGAATCTGTTAAAAGAATCGTAATCGTGAATAACATGCGCATAAATATACAATACAGGGGGTTACCCCCTTATTAATAAACATAGAATAACTCTATCCAAGGAATAACCTTGTAATAAACTGACATCTGTCAAATTCCATAATAAAAAACACAAAAAAAGTATGGAATTTGACAGATGTCAGTTTATTACCAGGTTATTACTTGGATATAGTTATTCCATGTTTATTAATAAGGGGGAGTAGTTTATGCAACTGTCATATAATGAAGGGTATTAAAACACGAGTGGATTTTTTGAAACGAGCGAAAGCGAGTTTCAAAATAGTTAACAAGTGTTTTAATACCCGTGTTATATGCAGTTGCATACACTACTTTATCTTCACTAATAATAACAATAATAATAAGTTATTTATTTCTTTGGGCAAAACTTTAATGCCTAATACAATGTTTGGAGAAAACCCTTTAAGTAAATAAATACCTGTAGTGGGATTCTCCGCTCTTCCACAGGACACAAACACTTGATTAAGTTATGGTACAAACATTAAGATTATCTTAATAACACTTGTCCACACCGGTATAAACACTAAAACTTGCTAAAACATATTCAAGTTGTTATACTTAATATTAAACACAAAACTTTGTTGTTTACTCTAATACAATCTTATTAATATCATAAATGTGAAAGTTTGTCTGTTTGTTTGTTTGTTTGTTTGTTTGTTTGTTACTTCTTCACGTAAAAACTGCTGAACCGATTTTCATGAAATTTTGCACACACATAGAGGGTAACTTGGATTAACACATAGAATAGTTTTCATCCCGAATAAATGTTCCTGTGGGATGCTATGAGATGATGACTTTAATGTATTTGTTACTCCCTCACGCTCAAACTACTTATCAGATGTTCATGAAATTGGACATATGGTTAGAAGGGAACCTGTATTAATATATGGGATATTTTTATCCCCAAAAAATGATCCTGTGGGATGCTATGGGATGTTGACTTTAATTTATTTGTTACTCCCTCACGTTATAACTACTTATCAGATTTTCATGAAATTAGTCATATGGTTAGAAGGGAACCTGTGATAACATACCTACATGTAGGATAGTTTTTATCCCGAAAAAAAAATTGGATTTTTGACCGATTGGGTTGAAATTTTATATGGATATTTCGATGGTTACCTGGATGATAAAAAAATACAACTTGATCCGGCAGGTGGCGCTGCTGTCTTGGATCCGGTAGGTAGCGCTGTTGTCGGATGTCAATTTCTAAACGGCTCAACTGATTGGGTAGAAATTTTATATGGGTTAATCGATGGTTACCTGGATGGTAAAAAATACAATTGGATCCGGTAGGTGGCGCTGCTGTCGGAATGTCAAGTTTTATACGGCTCAATCGATTGGGTTGAAATTTTATATGGGTATTTCGATGGTTACCTGGATGGCAAAATACAATTGGATCCGGTAGGTGGCGCTGCTGTCGGTATGTCAACTTCTAAACGGCTCAACCGATTGGGTTGAAATTTTATATGGTTTGAAGCAGAGCAAGTGGATCGTTTGGGATGAATTCACAATGTCCGATTAGTACCCAGTAGAAGGGGTAAATCGCAGCTTACAAGATATTCGCGGCAACCGATTGAAATGGGTGGAGTTGTAGTTTTACTGGAAGGTGATTTCAGACAAACGCTGCCTGCTTGAAAGAGGCACACCGGCTGACGAAATCAATGCCTATCTGAAATCATCAACGCTATGGACCCAAGTTAAAAAGTTTCATTTGACATGTAACATGCGAGTTAATCTTTATATTGACCAGGAATCTGGTGTTTATGCAAGTAAGCTGTTGGAAATTGGAGAAGGTCGAGTTGTAACTGATAGAGATGGACAAATTTGAATTCAACGAAGAATTTTGCCATCCAGTTACCACGGAGACAGAGTTGATTAAGAACGTTTTCCCGAATTTGGAGAGCAACTAAATAATCAGGAGTGGTTATGTGATAGAGCAGTTTGTCTCCAAAAAATTACTCCGTTTATAAAATAAATTTGAACATATCGGAGGCGGTAGCAGATGAATCAAAAATTTATTAATCATTAGACACGGTTATGAGCAGTGACGACAGCACCGTTGAATTCTTAAACTCTTTAGAATTAACAGGAGTACCCTCACACAAATTAGAATTGAAGGTTGGAGTTCCAGTTGTACTGATGCGTAATCTTGACACTCCAAGATTATGTAATGGCACAAGACTACTAATTACAGATCTGGGTAGATTTATTATAAAAGCCACGATCCTCACAGGAACAGCGAAAGGAGAAAGTGTATTAATACCACGTATACCAATAATTCCCAATAATTTGCTGTTTCAATTTAAAACACTGCAATTTACATTGAGACTGGTTTTTGCAATGACAATAAATAAATCCCAAGGCCAAACGCTGAAAGTGGCAGGAATACATCTCGGCACACCATGTTTCTCACATGGGCAATTATACGTTGGCTGCTTTCGTGTTTCAAATCTGTAAAATTTAGATGTACCTACTGGCTGTAAATAACTGATCACACAACATTGTCTACAGATCTGTGTTACAGTAATGTGAAAAACTTTTAAATCAAAATTATCATAACTGTCACAGAACGTCCACTACGACTACTTCTCTTCAATTTCAAATTCAAATCCTTTATTGTGGGATGTAGTATGTACATAAAGATCTTAATATCTATAATAGATGTTCTAACATGTCATGGTAGGGACCATAACAATGGTGTACAATAATTAATTAATTCTAAGTAGGAAAATAAAATAGAAACATATTATGTCATTAAATTACATTATTAAATTAATAAATTAATAAAATATTAAAATATCTTATCTTATTTTATTAATTCATCTAATAATCTTTCACATTACCTCTCGTGATTATTTATGTTTCACTTAATTCGGGGAAAACGATTGTCTCCGTAGTAACTGGCTGGCAAAATTACAACATAATATAATAACGAGAAATGATGATGATGAAACTTTTCAACATGGACCCGCCATAGCGTTGATGATTTCAGACAGGCGTTGATTTCGTCAGCCGGTGTGCCTGTTTCAATAACTGGCAGCGTTTGTCTGAAACCACCATTGAATATATTTACGAAAAACTAACTTGAGGGCGATGTAAAAATAGTATTAAAACACTTTTCAATGTTTTTTTTCCATTTTTTTGTCTAAAGTTGTCTGTCTGTTTGTCCAGACTATGTCCGAAATTACTGGATGGATTCGCATGAAACTTTTTGTGTTGCACTTATAAATATTAAGCTTGGTCAACATTTAGAACACTTTCCACTGCCTAATATAATTATGGTTATAAATTTTATTATCATTACTTAGTATAAAACAAAGTCGTTTTCCGCCATCTGTGTGTCTCTATGCCTAGATCTTTAAAACAATGCAACAGATTTTGATGGAATTTTTAATAGATAGGGTGATTCAATAGGAAGGTTTATTTGTAAAAACACTTTCTTTTTGAAGCCCGAAATCCATGCGGGCGAAGCCGCGGGCGGAAGCTAGTATATCAATATTTTGTAATATTTAACTTTACAGTATCTCGTCTGTTCAACTTTTATATAATAATATGTATTTATTTTATAATATTAATTCTAAAACTATTTGATTTTCGCTAATACTGACTAATAGAATTAATCAATTAATAAAACATTGTACAGTGCAGTGAATTTGTCGCCATCAAAATCTAACCAATGAGAGCGCAGCTGCAGCACAAGCTGGGCCAATCAGGAGCGAGTGCGCGCTGTTAAGGATTTTGACATAGGTACGTCTCTCTCACCATTTTTCTCTCCCTCTCACTCTCACACAGTGTTATAATGAGATTTTACGATATCGATTTGGATATTATAACATCATGTCAAATTGCTTAAATTGAGTTTTTTGTTGTCTGAGCTATAACAGTAGTCATTATAAGTCAAGTATTGGTAGCATAAGTAGAATGTTACAACATTAGTGTAGATAAAAACTATTATGTACCTACTACGCACCAAATAGGTATAACTATCTCCTAGGTTTAGTAAAAAAGCCCATATCTGAGACTGACTCTGAATATCTAACAGTAGATATGGGATTGACGGGACTTTCACATTTCATTTATAATTATAATTTTAGTTTATCCGTTTATATTTAACACGGAATACCTACAACTATTATAAATATAAGTTTGGATAGCCATCTTGATGTAAAGTAATGGTGAGTGAGAGAATTTACCTTCATAATTAAAAAATTATAAGTTCAAAAGCATGAGTCATTTTTTACCGTATAAACTATAAAATTAGCTCAATGTTATGACCTAGAGTTAGATCAGACGCCAGGCTCGCGGGGGAGGGGACACTGCGTAAAATAACATACCTAAACTATTTGACTGACATATAGATTTAATTTAAAAAGTTTTCATATGGTTCAAAGTTATTACAAAATGATGACAGAAGAACTAGAAGATATAGAGTTAAAACTCAGCGAATTTGATTTTAGAATATAGTTTTGTTTTCTAGAATAGAGCGAGAAACGAGGTTTAGAAGCTACATCCATACAGTGGTTTTGCAGATGCCTTGCTTCTTCTTCCTTCCACCTCCACAAGCCACCAGTACTTCATACCGACACAATTCCCCTACAATGTAGCACAGCACTAACTCATATAAGAGTAGGTACAGTTACTGAACAAACTTATAAAACAGGATTAAAAATAATATAAGTACACAAAGTAACACTGTGAAAACAAACTTAAGTAAGGTGCGTTCAGTGCAAGTGTAAGTAAAGCGAAGCCAAACACACGCGCACACAACTCACTTCATCTCCGGTTGCAGACATTTCTGGATTCTCCACCTCCGTTAGGTTGTCCATAGCTGATAGTGAAATAAGAGTTAGAAGATAGGAGATGGATCTCTATGACCCTAAAAGGTAGGGACTGAAGATGGTAATAAATTGGCTATATCTCATATATAATTATTAATGTTATATAAAAGATAAGCACGAGCCAAAGGCCAATAGATCCTTTTGACGCTACGCCAATAGATAGAGTTGTATGGCCGACTCCACTAAATTCTTACGGAGGTATCCGCTGCCTTGAAGATACAGAAATAAAAGAAACAAGGAATAAGTTAGAAACAGCGTCCCCACACGCGCTAAAGGTTCGGTGCTCATTTACAAAATAAGGTCACCGTCAGAAGCTACTTTCGTTTTTACTTGTCTAAGTTACATAAGTCTTCGTATTCATTAAGATATAATTAGAAACAAATCAACAAACAAAAAAATCAAAGGTGAATACAAGTTCTACCAGTGTCGTTAAAGTAATGGCGGCCGTGACCTCAGTCCAAATACAGCCACAAATATTTATTACTTTGACCAAACGGATTGGTGACCCTTGAGGGGCGACTTGTGTATTTATGTATTTATTTAAATATTTAGTCGAATCTTAAAATAACATTATTCTTATTTCATTGGAATCATACAAAACTAACCGAAGCTTTTTAGGTTTTTACTTTTTTATAGTAAAACGGGGCAAACGAGAAATTGGAGTCATTTTCATGACTACCGACGCCCATAGACATTATACAGATGCGTTGCCCTCCTTTCTCCTCCTATCTTCATGAGCTAAAGGCTGTCGCCTGTCTCTTTACGCTGGTTTCGTGTAAGCGAGAGGTACCTCCCCGGTCGTGCCGGCCCAATTCGGCATGCATGCATGCATGCAGCGTGGTACTACCTCTTATTTCTATCTCCTACCTCTACTTGTACGGCCTCTCGTTGTTTTTTAACACAGTTCAGTTAATAGCTTACTTAATAAATTTTAATGACTTACTAACGCTAACTGCCTGATAAAACTAGAAAAGAAAAACAAAACTTAAATAAAGCTATTTAAAAATATATTGGCAAAATAATATATGTGTAAACTTGTAAAAATAATAGTTTCAACGCCTACTAATTTAATATATTATATTATAATCTCATGGTATAATCATGATCTTATAGTAGGTACCTATTGGTAAAGACGTTAAAAGTTTTTGATACGTGCAAAGCATTTAATTGAAGGATATTTTTATCTCCTCCCTTTTGTCAAGGTGATTTAAAAATTGCAATTTTTCGCTCATTTTAGAAAATCCTTCTGTTCTATCTACTTATTTTCTACTGTCACCCAGAGTAGATAAATTACTGTCCTCGAGCTTCAGCACGGCCACAACAACATCTATAAAAATAGCTATTCAATTGATTTATAACAATAAATTATAGATCTCGGTAGTGCATTAATAAATTTATTATTAATGACAAATTGTGTCGCTTATATTATAGTTTATTTATTTTTTAATTTTGTGTTTTTCCACTGCCACCCAGATGAGTTTTTGAGCCAGATTTGTATGTTGTGTGTTAATGAAAATAATTTATATACGTCAAAATATTACGCTGTTCCTAAACTAATTGTTTGTTATATTTTCATCTAAATATCAATTTAGGTATTTGTATATTTACAGTAGTAAAAAAAAAGTACAGAATTTAAAGACTTAGGTACAAAAGTTAAGGTGTAAATAATTAGTCTTTAGAAGCTCTTTAATTAATATTAAACAAGTACTAAAATTAATACTCATAGATAATATTATAAATACGAAAGTTTTATGTATGTTTGTCGTTTCAAACTAAAACTACAGCAGAAATTAAAAAAAATAGTAAAATTGACTTTTTAATAAGAATTAATAAAACGAAACAACTTACTTGTGTAGATGTTTGTGGACGATGCGTTTGTTGCGAATTATAGTTTTAAATGACAATCGCAGAGTTCCGCGAGTTGGTTATATGGTATGCAGCGAGCGCTGTACAAGACAAGCTGCTGCCCGCGGCTGCACTTGCTCTTGATGTTGGAGGCAAGAGAACCCGTGATAAGGGTTCCTACATACCCTTCATCTCAAGTTGATTACAGTGCCTACCCATGCTTACCTAATAGGTAAGCAGACAGGAACTGTCAATCGTTTATCAGCTCAATACAAGCCTGTTTTTTTGCAGTAGGTAGTTACAATTGCAGTAGTGAGAATACTGTAACCTTAAAACATATAACTAATTTCTTAATGTGACCATGACCATGACCATACTTAGGGAAGTACTAGAAGCGAGTAAGTAGACGAAGAATATTAAAATACACGTTTATTTTTTGTGACATTTTTTTTTTAATTTAGGGAGGAAACGACTGATTGCTTGGCAAGCGCGGTCCGGAACCCACAGACAACTGCAACACCGGAGGTTTTGCACTTGCATTGCGGGTCTTTGGGGTATAAATGAGCTATCCACATTGGTCAGGAAGTACCCAGCGCTGCATTCAGATTCGCTGATTCCACACAGAAAGAGCGCACTGGAGTAAATTCCTGGTCATGGACCTCTGCATAAGCCAGTCATTCTCGTCCGCGCCGAGGTGAGCTGTGCTACCACGCGCGATCTTCCCCGAAGTCAGAGTCCATTTAAGATGTGCTGATGTACTGGGCTGTACTTTACTTCCAAAGGATAAGTTCAGGTCAACAAATAAATCAACAAAAAAAAGAGGAAATTTAGAGTAGAGAGAGAGAGTAGCAGCACAAGACCAGCAACGATGCTCCTATGTAAAGTAACAACTACCTCCGTAGTTGATGTTGTTGTGCGGCTTGCAAGTACTCGGTGGCCTATTGAAGCATTATCAAACCTGTGTAACTTATAATTGTAAAGAACTTGGAGGTCTGTGAACAACAAAGGGTAGTCAACTGCTCGTTTGGGGGTGACCAGGGGTTATACAATAACAATACATAAAAAAGTCCACAATCCTTTATTGCTTTTTCAAGTCGACTAAATAATAAAATACTTTTAAATAAAATATGCCTTCTACAAGGTAAGTAGGTAGTTAAATGTCAACCTTTATTGTTTGTAGTTTATACACAAATGCTAATCATAGATTCATGGACGTAAATAGAGATTCCGAATTATGTCACAATATGGTTCAGGAACCGGCACTCCCCCCGATGTGCTGCCATCTTGTCGTGGTGGGGGCTGACGTGCCTCTGTGATCCCCAAGGCTATGCCGGACCGGATATTAACGCGCGGGGGTCCTCGCCGACGAAGCTAAACCCTACTAAGAATGCCGCGAAGATACTTCACAAGAGGGCACGCGGCCAGTCACCCGAGACGGATAAGGACGCAAATTTCTCTCCCCCCGAAAAGGCCACAACTTCGTACGCTGACGCCGCCAAATCACTGCACCTATTTTTATTGGGTGTGAGACAAGACCGCCGGAAGAGTTCAACACAGCCCGATACGGCTTCCTCCACCGCCCTTGCGGGAGGTGTGAGATGGCCTCGCCGTCGCTATGCCGGACAGAGCTACCCATACCAGACAGGCTTGTGGGGAGAGGCCGGACAAAAAGGAGCTCAGCTGGGAGGTGCTTCACCTGTCCCTCTGAATCAGCAGACGGCGGCGTGGACTTGGACTATAGACGTGGCGTGCTCCTTTGTAGCATTGGTGCCAGAGATCAGGATGGGAACCTGTTGTTCCTAGCTGTTCCAAATGGGCAAACGATGAATCGAAACCTACCGACGTATGCGACTACTGTTGTTCATAAGCATCCGCATATTTATCACGCAGGAGTATTGCTTTTTCCTTCTTCCAGCTCGAGCGCGCTTTGTACGGCGTAATTTCTGTAGGTACGTTATTATAATTCTGTTGTACAGGTTTCCCAAGTTAAATAACATTAGAGGCTCTTCAGCTAAAACAAACACACGGACAGTGGTTCTGGTGGTAAGTATGCAAATATAATTAAACGAGTTTTATTTTTGTTATCGAGACAATGTTTGTTAAACTGTTTTACGTAGCCTCATTATACTTACTTATGTTGTTTTATTATTTTTAACCTAGCAATGAATAAAGGGTCATTTAATTGTGTTTTACACGCCATGTCCTGTCACAAGTGACGCGTTGCCTCCCTAACTTGTCCACCAAACTCACAAATGGCGCGGACCGTGACCGCCCGGCGCCCGGTTGTTACTTCAGGGCTACAAGAAGGCGGCAGGTATACCAGGCTCACGCTGGCCAAAGGCTGTCAGCGCTTGATCCTCTTGTAAATTGTTTATATTGTGTTATGAACTACATATTTCTAACGAATATTGTTCATCAGTTTCTGCACATCTTGCTTCTTTTACTTTCTGCACATTGTTGCCATTGTATCAAATTAAACACCTTTAATCGCGCATATCTATTTTTTTAATCAGACTTTGGCCCACCACTCGTTCCCACCGCTGCTACTCCTATGTCGCCAGGATCGACAGCGGCAACCACACTTGACCCTTTGATATAATCGCAGGGACCCCGAGGGAAAATCTAAATCTGTATTGGGACCCGCAACGAATTTAATCAGAAGAAAGTAGGAGGAGTAGTACGCGCATATCTATGTAAAAGGTCCACAATTTTTTAGTTTCGCGTATTAGTCAAGATAATGTCTATGGTTTTTCCTCGTTCCGGGTGTTCTGCGGTGTGCCGTGTTTGTCTTTGGCAGTCATTGCATATTCTACGAGCGACAGTTCACGTCATCTTCGGATTTAACCGGAGATATTCAAACTATCGTCGGTATTACAATCGGCCGCATATGCTCGGCGCATATATAGCGTTAGCATGCATCATCCATGACTTAGCGTTCATCTAAGACAGGCTTTTTGCAGTCCCGGACCCCTTTCGAAAATTTAAAAGTCCCACGGACCCTTGCTAAAGAATATTTTAGGAATAGAAAACATATTTATGTAATATGCATCATATTAAATAATACTGTCATGTACACAAAAATGTTAAGGTTTAACTGAGCTACCGCGGGCCCCTGTCGCATACGCCACAGACCCGCAGGGGGTCCGTGGACCCCTCTTTAAGAAAGAGTTATGAATAAATATTTTTTTGTCTGGGAATACAGGCTTTATATTATATTCTTCGGGTTAAAAGAGGTTCAGGGGTAAAAGAGAGACGCTATTTCCTACCTACGAAAACTTCTCTGTTTGTCACTAGGTTGTTAACTCATGAACTTCAACTGCCGCAGTGTTTGACAGATTCATTTTAATGATTTTTTTGACACTATGACTACAAATAGGATCTAAAAATCGGCAAAATATAATTAATAGCGGACGCCCGCATCTTCGTTTACGTGAATCCATTTTTTTTGCCGCAGTTGGTTAAAAAGTAGTCTTTAACCTTCTTCGCTATATGGACTAACTAATACTGACAGAATTTTTCAAATCGGACCAGTAGTTCCAGGGGTTTGCGTGTTCAAAGTTCAAACAAACAAACTAATTTATATTGTTAGATAGTATAGATAATTTTATCACAATAGGATTCATACTAAAAATATTATATTATTAAAATATACTTAAATTATGTAAAGAGCACGTCTAAATAATTATATTTTAATGCTTCATAATTATATGTAGATCACAAAAAATTTATAAGCTAATTAGATCAAAAATATTAATTATTATTTATGTAAATTAAAAAACGAAATCAAATTATTAAGACCATAAATTTAAATTAGATTTAAATACAAATTGAGATTTTAGTTGATAAGAAAAAAAATAAGGGGAATAATAAAACGAGCGAATAAAAAACAACTTAGCGACTGATGATGAGATACTGTATTAATAACTCGAGCGGTAAGAAAATAAGTAAGCGAAAAATAACTTACAAAAAGTGAGTTGCGATTAATCCATTTCACATATTAAAAATCTAGCTGAGCGACGAGATTACTAAGTGAGCGACTAGAAATACAAAGCGGGCAGCGTTAATATTAAGTTAGGAGACGATTTTTCTAAATGAAGTTTTACATAACGAACTGCTGCAAAGTTCAGTTTGAGCTACGTTTTGTGAGCTGCTTTATTACTGTTTATTGATGACTGATAATCTATTAGAGGTGTTGTGTTTTTTATATTGGTATTATTTTTTAATGAAAGCTAGAGATTTTTCGCTGCGCGCGAATTTGAGTGGCGCTCGGCTGGGCGACGAATCAACGAAATTTCAATCATCCAAATACCCGTATAAAATTTCAACCTAATCGGTCAAGCCGTTTAGTAGTTGACATACCGACAGCAGCGCCACCTACCGGATCCAATTGTATTTTTTACCATCCAGGTAACTAGTTATAATATATAAAATAATATATAATAAATTATATAAATATAAAATTTCAACCCAATCGGTCAAGCCGTTTAGAAGTTTACCCGTTTTCCCATTGGATTGAAACATTTACCCAAGGTGCCACACAGTAGCCGAACTGGGCCGGCACGACTGGGGAAGTACCTCTCGTTTACACAAGAGCTGCGTAAAGTGACAGCTGTGTTGACGCGTTTTGTGCGGTGTGTAAGTAGCCGGTGGCCATGGAGGTGGGAGGAGAAATTTCATCGTATGGAACGGTTATATCCACCAAGAACTCCCTCGATTGAACCGGTCCAGCAGCATTTATTATTATCATTATTATTCAAATATTTTTTTCATAAGCGTTACGTAATACGTTTTTGTATTTAAAACACTTCATTTAAGATAAAATGCAGCTCAGTTATAAATAGTTTACCAAATATTGAAAAAAAAATGCAGGACGTAATGTTGACACTCAAACAATTATTAGGTCGCTCAAATATTATGAAGTTTCTTTTTTTTTGTTTTTTTTTTTTTTTTTTTTTTTTTAGGTAGAAATTACGCTGTCAGTGCAGCTTCATCGATATGAGAGGTGAACTCACCTGGAGCGTCGAACCTCTGTACTTGTGGTCGATAGGGGGACAGACCCCCTCTTCTTTCCCAGACTAATGGGAGAAGGCAAACCGGACTTATTGCGATTAATAGGTTATACTATTATTATCTGGCCGAGGACAACGGGTGTCCTCAACTCCCCACCTTTAACGGAGGGGAGCAGCTCGCGCGCGGCAGCTAAAAAGTGGCCGACACGGGTCATGAGCTTGAAGAGCTCTGTGAGCTATCTTGACTGGGGGGATAAAGTTTCTCATTTTGTATTTTAAGCAGCTCCAATTGATTTTTGTAAGTTGCTGTTCTATTGATTTTTCGTCGCTCGCAGTCATTCGCTCACTTAGTAATTCTGTACGCTAAATTCATTGTTTTGGACACCTCAAACTTTAATTTACAGTCACTAGTTTAAATACTACCAAAAAAATAATAATTAAGACTTTGTCTATCTGTGGACAAATAATATCAAGAAAATACAAAAAATAACCTAGTTTTTTGCATTCTTACCGAGAAACCTAAAATAGACTGAGTTAATTGAAAGCAATTGTTGTATATTACGTTTTAGTATTATAATATTTTAATTTAACACCTAATATATTCACAAAATAAGAATTTCATTGTATTTATTTTATTTCCTCACTCTATGTAATATATTTTATACTTATTTGACTACTATACTTTTCCGCTATTCTTCGAACAGGAGCAATACTCCTGTTCGAAGAATTGCTGCATTGCATTCGGATCAGGCTGTCACCACCGCGGGAAAGTACATCTTACTCACGTAATAACAGGACTCTCGACAGGAAATGTTGCTACGGCGCAGTTCGCGAAAGTTTGTTCGACGATGAGGCTTAGACCCTTAAACCTTGGGCTTTGAGGTAAGTGAAACCTTTAAAAACTATCAATAGCTGTAGGTAGTAGTAGGTAAGAAAATAGGTACCTACCTATAAAAAGAAAACACATTTTGATGTTTGGACCTATATATTTATTCGTTTATTTAGTCCTTTTCTTGTGTAATTACAATTAAATATTCTTATAAAAATATTACTTACTTAACTTACGTACTATTTCTCTTTTACATCCATACTTCTTAGTAGGCCGGTTACTGTTTCACGACCTATTTTTTTTTCCCGCCCATGGACTACGATACATTTTGGCTACAGCTTTACTCTTACTGCTTACCTACGGCGTCGAGGGCCCCAATACCATAAATTATGTTAAACAAATAAAAAGCACTTCAACTTTTTTCTCTTCAATATAAAAGGTTAGGTTAGTTTTGCTGAATTTTAATAAATAGGTATGCAATAGCATACCTAATTTGTAAATTTGCACAATTTAATTGTTTGTCCCATAGAGTAGACATTGACAAATGCCTATAGTTATTGAAGTAGGTGGCTAGGTGAACAGTAAGAAGTGGACTACCGAGGCCTATAGACATCAGCATAGAGGCTATACAGACGCGCTGCCCTCCTTTCTTCTCCCGCCCCCATGGGTCACCGGCTACTTACGATCATCATAAGAGTATAATTATTACAATGTGTGACATTCGCGGAAACTTACGAAATAAATCAACCACTTAATACATAATGAATATATTTATTGCTGTACAACACCAACTCCTGATATACATAATATGTTCTCGAACTACTAACTAGACTAACTCTACTAATGGCACGTAGTTTAAAACTTGGCAGTTCTCTTACGACGGATCCTCTCTCTACACCAGGGTTTCTTAAAGTGGGCAGGGGTCCGTGGTGTATGTGTCAGGAATCCGCGGTAGCTCGATTAAACCTTAACATTCTTGTGTACATGCAGTGATTTTAATATATTACGTATACATATTACATAAGGTTTCTTTTCTTTTCCTATAACATTCTTTGAGGGGTGTAATTTCTTTGACTGCAAAAAGTTTAAGGAACCCCTGCTCTATACTCTACTGTAGATGAGGTTAATGCTTAACGATGGCCTAGGAAGTAAAACAAAACTGAGTGTCGCTGAGTGACACGCCACTTGAGTTTACTCCTTAATTTAGAATGTAATTCTAAAGCAAAAGATGCTCAAGAAATGTAGAAAAATTAGCAAGCTTTTAAAGCTTTCGCTGAGCCTTATTTGCTTTATGAGCATTCAGTTTCACTTGGCAGACACTACTATATATAAGATTCTCCTGTATTTGGCATTTTATACACCTGTATAGTAAACAGTTTTGTTATCAATAAAACTATTTACCGAAGATAAATAGTTTCATATACCGTCTGTACGTACTACAATTGATTACCTATGACGTCATTGCTCGTGGCCTGCTATGGCAAACTTGCTGTCTGTACTAGTTATGAGTTTTCTATCTTACACTAGTTATCTTTTTTTACTACTACTTGCTACTAGTTATTTCTTATTACTGACTTAACTCGCCAGAAAAACTTGACCTTCTTTAACGAACTTTTTAAAACATTTTTGAAATGTCAAATATTTGTAAAAAGTTCAGGTTACAGTTGTTTGTCTATAAAAATCACCTAATTTCTTATTTTATTTTTCTCATATTTTTTTATTTAATCGTCCTCATTTTTCTTGAGATCAGCTGGATCTCTTCAAATTATTATTATTACATATAATTGTAGTACAGATGGCGACACAACACCGCCTGTAAACTTTATATTTCATTCGCAGTCAATCCACAAGGCTTGTGATGGGTGTGCGCGACTATTTCGTCCACCCGGCGCCGCTCGCGTGTCAGGCGCGCAGCCCGCGCAGGAAGGCGGGCTCGCGCAGTTGTCGCAGCGTGCGCCGGCAGGACAGGCGCCGGGAGCCCAGCCGGGGGAACCCGGATATCCGGCTCACCTTCACGGGGGCTTCCCTCCTGTTTAACACATGTTTATATTATTAACTCGCAGTGACCCTTTCGTACTAAATTACATGCGTAGTACCCAATACTTGCTGTATTGGATACTAAGCTCTAGAATTGACCCAAAAAAATTAAATAAAGTTCAAATCTGACTAACGACGACACTCAATTTCTCAAAAGTATAATGTACTAATAAATATTACTTATCTAATTTAAACTTATAAGTTATAAGTTATAACTCCCCCAATAAATATCTAAACTCTATCGCATTAAAAACGAATTAAATTTCGTAAGGGTCAAAATAGAACAATGAACGTACAGTGTGAAGAGTGGTAATTCCATGCTATATTATAGCTGAATTTAACCGGTAGAGAGATTGTCCTTTAATTCCAGATGGAATATTAGTGTTATTTGCTGATGTCATTGCCCTTATTTTCAGATATAATAGACTACAAGCTAATTCTGACGAGGTAAAGTGTGTTCTCGGAAAGGTAGTAGATATAATGGTTAAGCGTTTATAGCTTACGATTGAATAGTAAAAACAAATGCATTAAATCCAAGATGGATTTGGCCCAACTTAAGGAATCTTAATAAGGAAGGATCCAACCAATGTCCAGCCCGAAATTGCTGCCACTTCCCTTTGGTGGGGCTTGCTTGACTCTGTGATCCCCAAAGATATGCCGGACAGGGCCACCCAAACAGGACAGGCTTGGGGTGAGGAGTTCTCCACTCGTCCCTCTGAATCAGCAGACGACAGCTTGGATTGGGACGATTGGCGAGTTCGATTACGGATGGATGGGAACCTGACGCTATTGCACGGTTACGACGACGTAGTAAGAACTGTTCAAAGGGAGCCAGACAGTCCCCTGCGTTAGGGCTGGTACCTGAAGAACATGTGGAACTCGACACAACAGCGCCACAGCTTCTTGCTGGCGCGGCTGGAGGCGAGGCGGAAGGATAACCGTGTCTGATCTGGTACCTGAAGAACATGTGGAACTCGACACAACAGCGCCACAGCTTCTTGCTGGCGCGGCTGGAGGCGAGGCGGAAGGACAGCTGCGTCTCATACTCGTCGCACTCGGAGGCGCGCAGCCGCAGTGTGAACACGCGCTTTTTGTAGCTGATCTTCAGGATCTTTGCCCATGGGAACCGGTTCATCAGTAACCTGGAAATGAAACAAGTAATCTCTGCGAGTCCAATTAAACGGAATTAGTCTAAGACTCCATCACACCAGGGCTACATCACACAGTATGTATATAATATAAAGTATAGTAAAATATATATACAGTAAATATTCTTTTCTTTTTTTCTCCATCAGTAAGTCACTCATGAGTATGTCTACCTTTTGGTGCTTGTTTATCGTTGTAATTTGGAATACAGTATGTTTCAATATGAATGAAGTGAGATTTTTTATATAATAGGTTTCAAGCTTGCCGAGATGAACCTAAAGTTTCATATGAGAAGCAAACGGGGAATGAATGAAATCCATGAGAGGACGTCCCGAAAGATAGTCATCGGGGCGGCAAACAAAGTATGATCATGGCGATCAAAGTAAATTTGAAACGAACGCTCAAACTTGTGACAAATATTCGATAAGTTTGTTCCGATTCTAGATGACGCTCATCCATGAAATATCGACGAGGCCACTAGGCGTCTAAAGTGCTATCATCCGCACAGTAATGGACGCTGCTAAATAGCAATAAGTTATTGCTATGCAAGAGAAAAAGGGTAGGTGACATAACACATCCTTGTGGAACACAAGCATTTCCCGATAGCGACCTTAGTACCGGAAGTATCGTTGTGAGTGGTACATATTGTCACAAACCTGGCGATCCAGTCGAAATTAACAGGAAGCCGAAAACCTAGAAGCTTAAAAATAAGAGATTTGAGTCAAACCCGAGCCAAGGCCTTCGCTATGTCCAGACTAAACGCTCATGTATCCTCCCCATTTGATTCAACTGCCTTCACTCATTAACTTACCCTAAGTTAAAAGATCAGAGAATAGCGTCACGGGCCAGCAACTTATCATACTTATGCAGGGAAGAGAAGGATGCTGGATTAAAATTTCCTAAGGAGTCATGGGCAGAATGCACGACGGACGGGTTCCCGAGAGCTAGCGAACGAATCTCTCGTTAATTCCTCCGATACCCTAACTTTGACGTTCAGTAAGAAATGGCGCTCTACCATTTATTTTTTATAGTATCATGAAGTCCCTTACCCATCTCTCATGACGGAGACCCCCGCGGCGCAGATGGCGAGGCTAATGGGCACGTTGTCGGAGTCCATCACCGCGTGCAGCTCGGCTCCGTACAGAGGCAGCTTCTTCGCATTCTCCAGGTAACTGAGCTCAGCCTCCGCTGGCGTTTGACCTCTGGAACAATTTCACTATTACAACAAATTTATTGTCTAAAACATTTTAAGATAATGAAACTTTTGAGCACACAAAAAAAAAGTATAGACAATTTTTTTCAAATTAAATTGGTCCACGCCCTAAATGGGTCCACACCCTCTCTCATTAAATAAAGCCCTGGGCTTGACTGCGGCATCGGTAATCCTTAGTCACTTAGCATCAGTACCTACCTTCAAACTTATAAAAAGTCCGTTACCACATCTCTCACCTATGTTTCCTGTACAGCTCGTCTATCTTGTCCTCCAGGTCCGGGGTGAGGACGGCAAGCGGCGCCGCGCTGTGTCTGCTCAGTAGAGCAGTGCTGGCCCGGCTCTCGCGGTCTCCCAGCTCCGCCTGCAGCACGTACGACGCCAGCAGCGCGTATGTGATAGTGGAGCACGCCA